>CM076575.1:1786843751-1787373722 GCA_034641835.2 Pinus albicaulis
TGCAAGGGGATTAGCCATTTCGACAACAATGATTAAATTTAATTTCCTGCAATGATCTTGCAACAAATTTGAGGTATATGCCTGTGAAACAACAACAAGGCCTTCTCAACACAAAAAAAAATATCGACCCCTTTGATCACGGTGAGAAATACGCAAAAAAAATGCGAATTTAAAAAAAATTGACCCCTGCAACGTATTATCAAGAGGCATGCACCAAAAAAAATATGTGAATACTTCAGGCGCTGGCTTGAATACCCACTCACGCTGGCAATCTTAAACAAAAATTCCACGCAATGTTTTAAAACAAACTTAGACGCTGGCTTGAATAGCCACTTACGCACCAATTTAATAACTTAAGATTTTTCCAACGCTGCCACATACCAATGCTACCACACAATTGAACAGAATCAAAGAAGTGAGGCTTTTTCCAACGCTGCCACACAATTGAACATTGAGCATAACCAAACACGTGAGGCGTTTTCGTGGGCCAAAAAAAAAATTGGAGATTGACTGCTGTGTACGCTGGAAAGACTGGTCGCTTCAAATCAATGCTTCTATCCGGCAGATATCGTTTGGTGAATTGCTCAAAAAAAAATTGTTAATAAAAAACTCTGCATATCTTTTAATCAACGAAAGTGTTAAACTCTGCGTATCTGCTGATATGAACAGCAGGCGTTCACAAAACCCCGCGCTGGAAATTCTTTGACTGCACCAATCTTTGACTGCACGAACAGCAGGCGTTCACGCTCACACTCCACGCGCTCTACGAACAGAGCAGCAACGTTTGCAAGCTTTGCAGCTGCAACTCTACGCGCTGGAAGGGAGGCACACACAGCACCACTCGACGGGTTTCGAAAGCGGATGAGCTAAAGCTCAATCCAATACCCAAACACAGTTGCTCTGATACCAAATTACAACAAATGCACAGGCAGAAACGTGAGACAAAGCTCACACAACTCAATGAATTAACTTGCTCAATTACATCACACTTATATAGGAAACTGCACTCACCTAATCTTCCTTAAGACGAGGAAACAAACCTGAATATGTGCAACCAATTCCTAAATTAACACTCTCGTTCAACCACTCAAAACTAATTCTATTTCTGCATTATTCTCACAGAATTTAATCTACATTTGAAATCTGAGTGCCATTAAATTTTTCATCAGGCAATGACGTTTTGCGTTCTGGTAAATTATGTTGTGTGAATTGATTTGTTGCCGATTCATCGAGGAAGACTTACATGTCTAAATGTTTTTTTGGGTTTAAAAATAATTGTAAATCTCACTTCACAATCAAAACACGTGTATTTTTGTTAAATGTTTTTTGAATTTTAAATTCGTTTTCAATCCTATTTCATAATCAAGAAGCTACTCCAATGGAGTTCTTTACCATTCGGGGGATAGTCATTGTGACTATTTATGAAGCTACGCTAATGGAGTTATGGGGTTTAGTCATTGTGACTATTTATGAAGCTACGTTATGTGACTATTGTTCATTAAGATTGGAGTTTGTATTCATTTATTAGTCTAAAAATTTCACCCTTCCAAAAGAAATTTTGATTTTAAAACTATTCATCAATAGTTTCATTATTACCCAAGGAACAAAAGTGACTATCATATTTTCTCAATATATTTATTATATGTTACATAAAAATATTATATTTAAGATTTTACTCTTCATTGATTTAAAAATTACGACTTATCAATATTGAAGATATTGCTCAAAAGTGGAAAGAATAAAATGACTTACACATTAAATATTTCAAATCGTTTCTATAATGTATTTTAAAATGTAAACATATATTTCAAAGAAGCTACAATATTTTCCCTAATGTATTTTAGGGACTAAATTTTTTTAATGTATACTCGTATGGATGCTTTAGGTTTAAGGATATGCATCGTTGTCTAAAGAGCAGTAAAAATAATACAAAATTAGTATTGAAAATACATACTATTCATAATAACAATATTAACTAAACGAATATTGAAAACAAAATAAAATTGTATATTGAGAAATAATTAAAAATATGCATATTCATATGAAAAATTATATTAAGATAACATAAGTATATTAAAATTGTTTAGCTTTAATTTATTATAATGAATTTTTATCTTATAATGCATTATCACATCAACAATAAGAACATGTATTCACTAAAATATGTATTATCATATCAATAACAAAATCCTGTATACCTTAAATTTTCACCAAAATATTTAGGATTTGAAATAGATACCCAATATTATAGTAAAAATGCATTGAGCTTATAAAAATGTGTTAATATATTAGGAGAAAAATGTATTTAGAATATAAAGTTCTAAATAAGAACTTTTATCTATTAATAATATTTGCATTAAGTATGTTAATTCATAGCTATTTTTACCTTATATCATTCATTAGATTTTGATTAGACAACTTTTATTCATATGTAATGGTGTTTACTGGTATGTTAAGCCTACGCATTTCACAATTTTAATTTAATTATCAATAATT
Source organism: Pinus albicaulis (assembly GCA_034641835.2). Taxonomy (NCBI): domain Eukaryota; kingdom Viridiplantae; phylum Streptophyta; class Pinopsida; order Pinales; family Pinaceae; genus Pinus; species Pinus albicaulis. The sequence goes on from CM076575.1 coordinate 1,786,846,248, forward strand.
ATTAGGTGGATGGTAGAGATTTAACCTCCCTGAATTTTAATTTAATTATCAATAATTATTAGGTGGATGGTAGAGATTTAACCTCCCTGAATAATATTCATAGTAGTATTCACAAATCAAGGGTCAAGATTTATCTCCATGTTAGTTATGTCTTTTTATCTAATTTATCTAAAATTAATTAAATTAAATAAAATGCCATATCAACACATGTGATATTAGGCTTATGGTGTTGATTACAAGTTAATAATTTTCATGGTAAAGTGGGAGTGAATCCCCATGGATAAGATTATTATTACATCTTTTTTAGATATATATGTTTAACTCATATATTAATTCGTTTTATAATTGTTCATAATAACAATTTTAAAATGACATTGAAGATGGAGCATATGATGTAGCCTATCACGGTGGCTAAGGTTTCACCCTAGCCAATTTCCCCTTCTCGTGATGCGATCCTCCTTGTTAATCCTTGTTGTGTGTTTTTCATAACTAACTAATAAATGATGAACTCTTGTGATTCAATGAGGAAGTCAATCTCTATTAAAGGAATGGAAGTTGGCCTTGGAAATTATTCCTCTCAGGAAACTCAAGCCATGATTTTGTATAATGCCATGCTCAAATCCATATATGTTCTACCCATAGTTCAAGATTTTGATCACCATTGGCTGGTCTCCACAAGTGGATTTCTTAGTAGTGGAAACCTCTCTTCACTAATGAACTAAATATTTACCCTCTCCCTTGGGTATTTTTTGCTATTTCCTTTAGTGATATTGAGGATAAGAAGATTATTTGTGATTTTAGGACCTATTTCTATGGTAGTGTTGGTCTCTTCATGCAACCCTAGTCTCGTTAGAGGAAATATCAGCCTAGAAGTGTCTGCCTAAGGAAAAATAAATAAAATAATAGTTAAAATAATAGAATAACAGTTATGAATTTTGGAAGGAAAAGAGGAAAGCTATTTTTTTTCATTGTATTTTTGGCTATCTCCTTATAGATTTACTCAAATTCCAATTGTAGACACTCATTGGATGAATGATTAAATTCCGCATCCAACGAATACCCGTCATGCATACTTTTCAGAAAACTCACATTGATAAAAACTGAAGATACATTAAAAAAGTGTGTTGAAAATGATTTTTTAATATATCTACAATTTTTATCAATGTGGGTCTTCTCAAAAATACGCATGATGGGAAATCGTTGGATGTGAAATTTAATCCCACATCCAACGAGTGTCTACACTTGAAATTTGAGTAAACCTATAAGAAGATAAACTAAAAATACAAATAAAAAAAGTATTTTTTCTTCTTTTCCCTCCAAATTATTTACATGTACCTCTTTGTAAATTTAAATTATTTTGATTACTTTACATATTATGACATGGAAATTACGTGAAAAATTTTTGGACACTTTTAGGCTAAAAATTCCTCTAATTCCTACCTTTGATCTGGTTAGAGTGTCAACCTCCACTGCTCCAATTCAAGTAAGGCTCCTCAACCTTCCCCTGAACCTTTGGAATCTCCCATCACTAACTTCTATTGGAAATTAAATTGGGAATTTTTATTGTCGTAACCTAGAAACTGATTTTTTTGAAGACCACTTATGCTTGAATATATGTGGAGATTAATTTTAATAAGGGTTTTCTTACTAACATAATCTAATGGATCGAGACTATGTATGGGTTCAAAAGCTTTATTTTGAACTTTTTTTATTTTTATTCTTAGTGTGTTGTGAAACAGGCTATGTAATATAAAATTACCACAAGCATTTGCATAATACTATAATCTAAAACAATAATCAAAGGTCTAATTTGTGGGAAGGAGCTTAGACCGAACATTATATGGTATACAAATAAGAAGAGACTCAATGTAAGAAAGAAGAAAAAGACACGTAGGAAGAAGTTCTCATAAAAGAATATTCATCGAAAGAAACAAAAATGACTCAAGAAGAAGTGCATGTCAATGAAGACCCTATAGATTCAATGATAGTGGAAGCAAATGCCCAAAAAACCCTTGTGAAAGTTAGATCACCTTTTGAATTCTCAAGGAATAAATTTGGAAAAGAAATTTCTCAGGAATATCATGCAGATGTGGAAGAAGCTAAAGACAATAACTCATACTCACCAAAGAGTGACACATTGGATTTAGCATAAAAGATGGGTTGGATTCAAGTTTGGAAGTAGGGAAAAAATATTTCACCAAGGAAAACAACAGGCGAGTCAAAATCAAATCAAAAGGTAGTGAAAAACAGAATGTAATTATCTTTGGATCTTGGGATTGTTCTTCAAAATTTTTAGATGGAAAGGAAACACATTTTTTATATCATGGTCCATGGAGTAATTCCTTGAGGGTTGGATTGAGCCGCAATGCTTAATCTAAAATCCACAAGGAATATTAATAACTTTAATTAAATGTAATGGTTCTAGATTGGATCCCAACTTTATTTTTTAATAAAACTCTCATATATGTTTGAGTTAAATAATAATAATAATAATAATAAAGTTATAATTTAGTTAATTTTTATTATTTTCTAATGTGGACAATGTGAGATATATTATGGGGTAAGTGTTTTGATGGTTGCCATGGATTTATGCCTATAGGTGTCTACCAACCGTTTAATTTTTATGGTGAGATAGTTATAACATAATTCTAACATATCTTTTAGAAGATATTGTGCATGCATGTTTCATTGGGAATTAACCTCAATTTAAATGAACCATGTCCATAAATTCATGCATATTTATTTTCCAAGTTGTAATATCAAACTACAATACATCCCACCTTCATTAAATATTTTATGTTTGAAACGTGAAAAAAATATTCCAATCCAATGCTTTACATGATTGTTCTATGATCACTTGAAGGATATAAATATATAGATGGATTGGCATTAGATTTTATCAAATTTGGTTAAGCATGGCGGTTCAAAAATTCACATTTATTCTAACGGATGAGTATATTACACAAAACATATAATGTGCCCTATATTTGGAATTACTTTGAGGCTGTGCATAGGAAATTTGAACATGATGGGGTTGGGGCATGCATGAAAATTGCACTACAAATAAGGGAGATTAATATTATGATAAATCCTCATATCTAAGGTGCAAAAGTATAGTCCAATGGCACTACATTGATGTTAGATGGAGAAAATGAGTAGAAAACATCAATAGGGAGAGCTTACGTGCAAAAACATTTATGGGAAGTTTTCAATGTATATCACTCACATTCATATCAATGCAACATAGTATAGAGAAATTTTGCATTGTATTTACTTTACAACTCAAAAAACCATTTTTTCAAACTAAAGAGACAAAAACTAGCTTTATTTCATGGAGCATGTAGTAGTGGTGAATGGGATCATTTAAAATAACTAGACTGGTTGAATGAATGGGATCATGTATCACTTGTTGGTGACCCATGTGTAGTTGAAACAACCTAACAAAATGAGTAGCAGACAACCATTTCAATAGACTATGACCACATCTATGATCTTGTACAACTAGGTAGAGATATATCATATTGTATCTTGGATATATTTTTGTTCTTGATTTAACTATTTTATCAAGATCCTAGACATTTTTATTTGAAATCCATTACATTTTTTGTGAGCCACATATATGTAGTTGTTTCCCCAAAATACAATGAATATGGGGCCAATTCTTAGTTGGAACAATGCATGATAGGGAAGCGGGCCCTCAATAAACCATTAATTCATGATGAATAGAATGAATTTCTAATTAAATTTATGGTTATTAAGGATGAATATTTTATACTATATGGAAATTCAAGAAGAATTGGTGGTTATTTATTCAAGGCCTATAAACCAAGTGGAGTGGTGTATAACTTTACACACTTAGTAATTGGTATAGGTTTTCTACTATAAATAATTTCTACCAAGAGATCGCATGAGGTATACTACTTCTTACCCCATTCATACCATGAGAGAAAAAGGGATACCAATAACAATAAAGAGGATGGATATGTCTTACTTGAATGAAATTAGGTAGCTAGAAAAAGGAGGTAGAATGACACATTGAATATTATCTTCTGTATTGAGGTACATATTCTTATGCTATTACTTTCAATGTGTATATATATTACATGTGAATGGTTATTTATAGTGCATTACATATCACTAAGAATGTCTTAATCAATGGGTCTTACAATATTTCCCTTCTACATGTCAAGGTTACACAAAAATTCATTGGCTAGTGTTCTTTAACACCACCAAACAAAACTTGGGAAAGCTAAAATCCTTGGGACCAGGGTTTCCTTATCTCTCTCTCATATACACACCCATCAAAGTTGATAGAAACAAATTATGCTAATTTTTTTTTTTTTTAAATTCTGTTGGGGAAAATCAACAAGCATCAAGCCTCAATTTAAGGAACTAGGCTTGATAACTCATGATTCCATTTTATACATACCATTTTACTCCATGATATTTGGAACTAGGCTTTTTCTTAAAGATGAATAATGCATTTTTTGCAAAAAAGATGGCATTATTGAAAAACAAAGGTTCAAACCATAGTTGGTGATAAAATTGCATGGGCCCTAGGAATATACAACTATCAAGGCCGATAGAACTAATTAAGATGCATGTTTTGTATAAGTCATAAAATAATATTTTTATGTAAAAGGGAAGTGTAATTGATGGAGTAAGACCTAATTAATGTTAACTCTCTAAAAAAAAACACCTTATAATAAGGAAATATGGAGAGAGTGGAAGTCGACAAGGATAGGTCCCAAAATTGGTCGTGTCACATAGAATGGCTCTTCTTAATGGAACTATTATTCTGCAAACCTCTCTCTCTCTCTCCTCATGATTTTTTTTATGGATCCAGATCTTATATTTTCTTATTGTTCTTGTGATTAGTTTCATGTGGCACATTTATATTTTTTTCTCTCCACCTCTATCAATATTCAATCTTGATGGATCTTATCCTACGTGATCTGAATAATTACTATCAGAGTAGGTTACCACTCCCTATAAACCAGGTCTTGAAGCATATTTTGATTTAAATGTTTTACAGTAATCTCTAACCTCATTTTTTCACTTTTCGAGACCATTAGTTGGGCCATAAATTATGTGTCATAGTTGGGCTATAAGCATTATAGGGTTTTCTACACTCAGCCGTTTGTTTGCCACTACCAAAGCATCTTTACACGGATGTGATTCATCCATTGGTATATAACATGGAGGTCCCATGACCTCTACATCGACCCATGTCGCTTTATAAACCCTTGACATCCTTTATGGCCTTCTGCAATTGGTCTTATCACATTCACTATTATTAGAAATTTATGAAACTATGTCATATATTAAAAGAATACATATGAAAAATATATATGTTTGGGAGACCTCATTCTAGGAATTTCTCATATTGGACACTATGGTATGACTGGCATAGAAGCACTATAATGGATGGAATGTAGAGAAACAATATTTAGCAAAGTTCATGTAGGTGTCGTGACATTTTTTAGAGAATTTTAGAGGATTAAAAATATCTCATTTTAATTTTTTTTATCTCAGATGATACGTTTACGAAATTTTATTTTTCTTCCTCATTTGGGAGACATTAGTGACTAAAGTCGCACATGTCTATAGAGAAGCACGACATTCTGTACCTTGAGTTTCAGTAATTATTTTATTATTCCAAAAATCATTATAGAGCATATCAATGGAAAGGTATCTTCCATACCTCAAACATGTCTTTAATGTAATTTTATTTCATCATATGCAACAAAATTTATCACCTAGAGCGAGAGTTCCATTGGAAAAAAAATCAAAATGAGACATCTAAAAACCCACAACTATGGGTAAATAAAATAAAGCCCTTCTCTTATTTAATACTTGGCACATCGTAATCACGATAGTTATGGGTCATAAAAAAACCCACGATTATAATTAACCACCAAAAACCCTTCCCTTAATTGGTTTATAGCATATTACAATCATGATGATACACTAAACATAATTAGGTATATTTTTATTTTAGTGTGGGTGAATTATGGAGATCATCATTTTCTAGGAGAGGATGATTGCTTATATATAATTTCAGATGTATTAGTCGTAAAGTCGTGTTTTCGTGTAAAACTGAAATTTATAGATATGTAACTCATAGAGTAAAACCTCATTAATTTTTAATTTTTCAAAAAGACACCTTATAAGAAAGCAATGAAAAGAGAGTGAAAGCCGAGAAGGAGAGGTCCCAAAATTTCCCTCATTGAATGTAATGGTTCTTCTTAATTGCGTCCTCTTTGTGTGTGTGTGTGTGTGTGTGTAGATATACTATTGTACTCTATTCTTTCATTTTTATCAATGTTCTTGTGATTTTTTAACTGGAATATCTATATGTTTTCTCTCCTCTTTTCTCATGATTTGAGCCTTCTAGATATCAACCCCCAAGATCCAGGTCATTTCAACTAGGATAGGGGGTTCCAAATAGGGTCACCCCTCACCTATGATTCCATTTCACATATACCATTTTATTCAATGACCTATGGAACCAAGATTTGCTAAGTGAGAGATAGTGCAATTTTTCCCAAAGGGGGTTAATATTGTAAAACAATGCATTAGGTCACTATGTGTTTCATAATATTATGATCCTCCATTAAATAAACCTATAATAGTTTATATAACCTACTTATTCTACACACTTTTAAATTTATTCCCCTAGAGAGAATTCACAATGTGTTCATGAATGACCTAAGTGAGAAAGTTGCAAATAGACTTAAAAACTTGAGCAATCCTCAACTTGGGGAATCATCAATTGAATTGGTTTTAGGAAAAGAGGCTCTAGATATGGGAGACCACATGCCTTATTCCATTTCCTAGATACCCTTTTCTTCAATGATATCTGAAACTATGGTTTCACTTTGTGATAGATAGTGCATTTTTTACACAAGGGCCTCAATATGGTAAAGTAATGGCTTAGGCCACTATGGGTGGCATGGTTTTATGGAGCCTGGAAAAACACATCAATTTAAGCTTACTTAAAATAATTACGCTATAAGGTTTTTATTTTATGCCTTTGGATAAAATTCACATAGTGTCCTTAAATGGCCTTAGTAGGAGAGTTACAACTAAGCGTAAAAACTTGAGTGGGATATGGTTTGAGGAATCATTGATTGTGTTGGATTCATGTAATGTGGTTCTATATAGGGTTACTCTCACCCATTATTCCATTCACATATACCATTTTATTTTATTATCTCTAAAAATATTATTTCCTAAGTAATGCATAATGCAAGTTTTTCACCACAGGGTCAATATTGAAAAATAATGACTCAGATCATTGTGGGAGATAAATGATCATGTGGTCCCTAGCCAAAAAAATCTATAAGATGTTATATAAGATTTTGATGTTGCATGGTTTATATTTTATTACCCCATAGTAGACTCACAAAATTTCCTTGAATAGCCTTATTAAGTGAGTTGCAAATCATTTGAGCATGTCCTTGTGATCCATAAATGGTAAATATAGTAATTTTTGACCCTATTTAAGGAGCCTGACCCATAGAATATTAATATATCTAAGTTCAATGGTGTTTTTATATCTTAAAATAATGTTTAATTTCGGTAAAATGAAACTTTAGTTATTTATATTGTTTACATATATGGATTTTTTTGAGAAGCCTAATTTAATATGGCCATTATAAATATGATATAAACATGATATGCATAGGATTCACAATTAGTATTTTCATCAAAATTAATGGTTTATTAGTTACCTTTAATTTATCTATTCTCAAATTATTTTTTTAATAATTGGAATTGGTGTAATCAATTGAAAACATAAAGTATTCAAAACTTAACATAAACAGTTAACAAAGCTATGCTATTCACTTGGTTACACCCAACATAAAAAAAGCTGGCCAAGTTACATCATCAAATATGCATTAATTTAATTATCCATTATAGTAGTCACTCAGTTCATACCCCAAACATAAAAAATTAACCAAGTTACACATCAAATGTGTATTTTGTCAACAATACATCATAATAGTTATTCTAAAAATCAATGAAGCATGAATCGTTGTCTTAAGATTTGTGATAACCACATGAACACCATTTAAGTAATGTAATATTCCTATTATATCCTATAAATTCCATATAATGAACATAAAAATCAATAAATATTTTGTAATATACACAAGTCAAAGTCATACATTTATAGTGAAGAGGGCCCAACTAAACATTTTTACAAAATGAAATATTCTTCTCGTCATACAAAATGGAAGCTCATGCGAACCAGTGAGAGAATCAAAACGATTTCCTTAGACAGAAAATGACATATAATGCCAAAAATTCCACATCAATGATAATGCAAATATTGGTTCTCTTAATCAATATCTCCACCCTTGGCACTTGTAAGTGCATCTTAAAATCAATGGTACTTATCATTGATATTGTGGAATCTTGTCCCTTCTTTCATTTTAGAGTATTATGCCTCTCAAGCTTTGAAAGGGAAACCAAAACATATCAAATTTTTCCCATAGCTCTATTACATAGCATGCTTAATAGATATAATTATAATACAAATATTAAAAGGTCAGCTTAGACAAGAATACAAGTTATTGGTTGTTGTCTTTCTCTGTGATCCAAGCCTTTTAGAAATGCCTCAAAATAATTGCAATAAATTAATAGAAAAATAAAAATATGCAAATAATTTTAGTCATGCTTGATAAAAAAATTATTGAATAATTCATCTCATCATGAACATCTAAGTCAATATAGAAGAATTTAGTTCATTGCTCAAAGGTGGAGCACTTTGTTAGACAACCTATGTTAAGGCAATGATCAACGATGGGGAGGATGCAATTACAAAAATTGTAGACGCAGCCACTATAATGTAGCTAAAATAGATGCACTACTAATTGCTTCAATAGTTCATGCAATAAGAGGAGATGAAATAATTGGCAAAGAAAATTTCTTTGAGTAATAATGGGGGCTAAGGATGATGTATATACAGTGACTTTAGATATAATTATTCTAGGTGTAGGTACAATAGATTCAATACTATTCGTTGTAATGGTGGATGAAGTCATAGGAAGGGTGTGATGACAAGGTGGTGTAGGGTGAATTTTTGTGGGGATGGTGTAACCGAAAAGGCATGAGGAATTATTGGTAATACACCACCACTAGTTGTATGATAAGGGGGAGGACCCTAAGGGAGGAAATGGGAATTCCAAGTGTTGGTGGAGGGCACCAAATGGTTGGAATTGCACTACAAGAAAAAGACCCTCTAGCGGAGGTTATAAAGGAGGTTTTCAGTGTTATGAAATTGGCCAAAATTGTCAAAAAAACATTTACTACAACATTCGTTTATGGTTACGAAGTTTTTGGCAGAGCTTTAATGAAAATTAAACACAGATAAAAAATAATGGGTGGTCGGAGGTTATTAGGATGTTTTTTTCATCAGTGTGCTACTCTGACTTTAACGCACCGGTGTGTACATATAAAAGGCACCCCGGGGCAGTCGAAGGAAAATGCACTCGCCATTAAGGTATTAAACTGCACCGGGCGTGGTGTTGGTGATGCAAGGAATGGGGCCATTATAATTGGTCTTGGGATTTGTGTGGTGCCCATAGGTCGTATCAATGCACTGGTGCATAGACGTATAGAAACGCACCAGTACGCAGTATCACAGAAAGGCACTAAGATTTATAATTGGTATTGGTATTCGTGCGGTACCTATTGGTCATACAAATTCACCGGTGATTATAAACACATAAATTCCCCGATGCACAGTATCACACAAACGCACCGAGATTTATAATTGGTATCGGTATTTGTGCGGTGCCCATAGATCGTAAAACGACGTCGGTGCGTGTAGACACATAAACGCATTGGTGCGTCGTACTGCACAAACGCATCGATATTTTTAATTGGTTTTGGTGCATTTTCAGTGCTCATATGTCGTAGAAACGCACCGGTGTATAGTTACTGACACAGACCGGTTTTCAATTGTATTTTTTAGAAACATCGACCTGTGACAGTGCAATTATTGTGATTGTTTCAAATTCATTATTCATTAAAAGTCGACACATATTATAACAATATTCATATTAATTAAATTCTTATTGATGCATTTGAATGTGATGTTTGGATTAATTTATTATATCATATCATAATTATTGTGGTTTTTTAAAATTCATTATTCATCAAAAGTTGACACATATATATCTCATAACAATATTCATATGAATTAAATTTTTATTAGTGCATTTGAGAACGACAATGGAGAATGCAATAGAGATAGTGGAGAATTCAATAGAATAAATTAAAACATATTTTATGATATATAATATATATGAATAAGACAGTCTTTATCATACAAAATGGGACAGTTATTGGTATCCCTTTGTCTTTCAATTGGGACACTATGTCCATTACATTAAACAAAATGTTTGATTTCACAAACATATTTCAAAACATACAACGCCTTGCTTTGATATCTAAACATAGTGATCATCATTCTCTGCTTGAACTACTGTCACTGCTAGAGCTACTTCCATGACTTGGGTCATTTTCAGGAATGTTTTGTTCACGGTGTTGATTGTTTTCTTCTTCTTCACCTTCCATCTAAAAACATAAAAATAAACTGAAATGAGTGTATATACATTGGTGAGAATAATGAAAATTGCAATATTAAATAATATAAATCAATGTAAATCGAAAAGAAAAATGGCGTACCATAGCAACAATTGATTCATAACTATACACATTCTTTCAAAACCATGTAACATGCCATCTTTCAAAATTTCACCTGTTGGCGCAATTCCATAAATTTGTTTCCTGCAAGTTCTATACCCCATAACAAATCATATATTTAATATAAAAGATGTTTTTGTTCTATTAATGATAGACGAAGCTAAGTAAAACAAGATCGATAGATGCTTACAAATTCCACAATTAGTTTCTGATATGCCAACATATACCCACAACCCATATTTAACCCAATTTCAATAAATTCGTCTGATGGTTCTTCTTTTTATGTTAGCACATGTTTGAAGACATTCAATGATGATTTTTGTAAAACAACTTAAAAAATACAAAAATGAAATCTAGTTAAGTTGTTATAAGGAAGTAAAAATTACTCACAAACTTAGATATCAACCCTTTTATTCCTTGTTGTCCTGTATTATGTGCTGAACGGGTTCCATTTTCTTTTCTTTTCTGCAAGAAAATTATTGAGAATCAATATTTAATGCTAAATTTTTTATTTATTGTACCTAATTATCGAAAAATTAAATGATTACATATTACAATGTAAGCACGTTGTTGTTGAGATGACTCCTCCTGCGATGCAATTTTGTCCATTTATTTGACCATCTCCTTGTACACCTTTTTGGACATTCCTACTGGCTTATTTCTGATAACAACTCTTTCATCTTTTGAGATTTTCATAATCTTCTTGAAAATGTAACATGAAAATAAAATAATTTAATTTTTATATTGATATCTGAAAAGTAAATACAACAAAAGTGATATTTATAAATAATTATAGACAAATATTTAAAGGAATATTAATTTTTCATTCCTTCTTTTTTTTCTTGTATGTTTTTGCTATTAAAAGTCTAACATGTCTCATTGACCAATTCTCTAGAAACTCTTCCTGTAGTTTAGATAAAATTTGGTTCTTGGAATCATTGGATTGATTTTTGTATTGTAAGTGGAAAGAACGTCTATACATTCGTTCCACTAGATCCCTCAAACTTTTGTAAATTTTTTTCCCCCTTTCGTTAACATCCAGCACCACTCCAGGTGAGCTAAGGAGCAATTCATTTTCATTATCATGTTCTATTTTTTTCCTTTCTTAGAATAACATTCCTTTTTTGAGTTGTTGGTCCCTGTAGAACATTAAACAGATGTGAATTAATAGACTGTTTGACACATGTTATCTAAAATTTTAAAGTATATTATTAATGATAATTAAAAAAAAGAAACTCATATTGGATTTCTGATATTTTTTCATTCACCTTATTTATCCTTTTGCAATTTTTCCATCAAGCTTTTACGCTCTTCTAGTCCTAGATCAGAAATAATCTTATCAAGCTTTGTCATTTTCTGGCTCTGCATGATACATAGTAAATAATAAATATTAGTTAAACTTACATATAGTTCAAAATTAATATTTTTTATAATGAATTTACAAAGAACTTTCCTTTTTTTCTTTTCTTGATGTGTTATCAGTATTTTTGTTACTTGATCTCTTGTTAGTCATTTATTTATCAATCTGAAACCTGTACCATATCATTCATTAATGTATTTATAAATAAATTGTTAACTTTTCAGGTAAAAAATAAATCTCAAGACATCGGTGCGCCTTTCTTGATGTATGCATCATTGCTGGTGAGTGGGGGTATTACCAACGCACCGCAAAACAATATAATAGACTATACGGGGCGTGGGGTATTATAAATGCATCGCAAAAACAATATAATATATCGTACGGTGCTATCCTCGTAACATGGAGCACCGGTGCCCTATTTCAGATATGGTGCACTAATTTTAAAAAAAAAATGTTTTCAAATTTTCGTTACACAATACTTACGCGGTGCACTTTATAATAAAGTGCATCAGTGTGTTAGGTTACGTAGGGCACACTGATAAAGAAAATCCATTTTTTCCAAAAATTCACGCAATGGACGAATGGATTGGGATCCGACTATGCAAGTTGTCCCGTGGGTTGGATGTCAATCTAAAATGAAAAACCCTAATTCTAAAATCACAGAAAGAGGGAGAAGAAAAGGAAAAAAAAAATGAAGGGTTTAGGGTAAAAATGGATAAAACTACAAAAAAGGTTAAAAAACTGTAGAGAAAGTAAAAAAATAATCAAATTTAATCACGAGATGGTTTGAAATTCTATGATGCAGGGTTTGAATCACTAGAGGTTTGTTTCCTGATTGTCTAAATACTTATGTTCTAACGTATTTCACTGCTCCACAGTGCCCTCGTGCTTTCTTGCTCTAGGTATGTCTCCTACAAATATATCGCTGAACATTTGAGCAAAAGTAGTGAAATAATGAAAAGTGTTTAGTATTTAAAGAATTATTTTATGACATTAGAATTTTGAAAATATTTTTCCGCCTATTTTTCAATTTACCACTTTTTTTTCACTTAAAGAAAATAGAGTTCCACTTTTTTATTTGCGTTTATTCGTCACCAGTGCGTCACTTAATAGCATCGCACCGGTGCATATTTTTGTAACATTGGAACTGGTGCGGTTATATGTACAGTAGCATCGATTTGCGGTTAAAGCACCGAAATTAATTTTAGGTGTGTACACCAAAATTTAGTGAACTCCAACCATAGAAATTGAGAATTATAATTTTGTTTATTATTGAGAATTAGAATTAGAACTAAAATTGAGAATTGGAATTGGATAAATTCTTGATGGAAATAACTGTTCTTCCAATGCATTTTGTTTATTACAGGAGGTCCCCACTAATTATGTGGAGAGAATGCAATGTGGGGCGTGTGAAGATGCAATACTACAAAGCCCAAGTGAGCAATTGTGGCATGTGAACCTGTTATAATTGGCACCTAACTATTTGCAACCAATATATTTTAGAATATAATCTGCATATAGACGGATGGCCTGCGAACAATTAGTACATATAATCTGCAGAAGGGTAATTTTCTGGGATCAATGACAATGAGTGTTTCATTATGCATTTGTTAGAAGAGGAAGACCAATTTTCAGCTAGACGATACATTTATTACATGTGGAGGCAATGGTTTCCCATAGAAAATGAGTATAGGGTTGAGTAGAGGAAATACAATGCAAAATAGGCTATTATTTTTTACTGGTTTCATCCACAGGACCACAGCTCACACAAGTTAGAGATGTCATTCAGGTTCAATTGAAAGCTGAAGATGTGATTTTATGCGACGTCAGCTTTGCTAGTAAAAGTTTGTGTAATCCAACTGAAGCTCGGATAATACTCCCAGCTGCTTTTAAATGCATTCTGGAGAACCTTTCCCTTCATGGGTCCTACCAACTCGATCAACAACGTCAATTGATCTTTCTCTGCTGTCCTTAAGGGAATGATAATCCTTTCCTTCATGGTGCCTCTTGGCTTTATTAATTGCCTCAATTGATCTTTCTCTGCCATCAAATCTGTTCTCCATTTCTCCATCATAGGACCTCTTAACCCTATAGTCGGCCACAACTGAATGCTCTCTATCAGTCTCAACATGTACTCCTTTTATACTCGATCGAGCTATGTAGCCGTCTGCATCCCTATAAGCGTATTTATATGTAATTATGTTTGAATCACTCATTTTCTCTTCTATAAAATTCTCAGCCGAAATTCGAACTCTCGTATTTTCAAACCCTCATCTCCTCAGAAAAATTATTTCCCGCGATTCGAACCCTTCGCTGCTCCAATACTGCACTTTACATAATAACCCTGTTCTGGTGCGCACTGTTTTATAGGCGCACCGAGGCGGTTTGTAATATCGTGGTTTTTTTTTGGCGCGGTGTTTTATGATGCACCGATATGGAAGCATTTTGAAGCACCGGTGTGTCAGAATGATAAGATGCACCGGTGCATGTTATGATGATAAGCACACCGGGCTGTACAAAGTTCTTCTTTTTTGTAAGTAAGATCATAATAGAATAACGATAATTCTAAAGTACATGAATTTATTTGCATTATTTTCTAAACTTTATTATGTTACAAAAATTCATATTCTTCTACATTTATTATTTTACAATTATTTACAAATTTCAAAATTTAAATATTTTAATAAAATCATTTCACATTAATACAATTAAAATTCTACAAATATTTTACATACAATTACAATTAATATTACAATTACAATTACAATTTTACAATTTCACACACAATTTCCATTAGAATTACAATTATAATTTTAATTTTACATACAATTACATTTACATACCATTACATTTAGAATTTTATATACAATTAGAATTACGATTACTATTTTACAATTTGTCATATATACAATTACAATTAAAATTACAATTACAATCATTTCACAATAAATTAAATATTACAATTACAATTAAAATTTTACATCAAATATTTTACATACAATTACAATTAAAATTACAATTACAATTACAATCACAATTTTACAATTTCACATACAATTATGATTAGAATTACATTTACAATTTCAATTTTACATACAGTTATATTTACAATTAAAATTTTACAAATACAATCATTTCACAGTAATACAATTAAAGTTTTACAAATATTTTACAATATACAATTAGAATTAGAATTAGAATTACATTTACAATTACAATTTTACAAATATGTAAGAATTACAATTTCAATTTCAATTTTACATACAATTACATTTACAATTAAGATTTTATGATTACAATCATTTCACAGTAATACAATTAAAATTTTACAAATATCTTACAATATACAATTAGAATTAGAATTACATTTACATTTACAATTACAATTTACAAATATTTTACATAGAATTACAATTACAAATACAATTAAAATTTTATTATTTACATACAATTAGAATTGCAATTTCTCATATACAATTACAATTAAAATTACAATTACAATAATTTCACAATAAATTAAATATTACAATTACAATTAAAATTTTACATTAAATAGTTTACATACAATTACGGTTAAAATTACAATTACATATACAAACACAATTTTACAATTCTACATACAATTAAAATTTCAATTTCAATTACAATCACATCATAATATTTAATAAATATCATGGTCATCACAAACATCAAATATGCATCTCATGTAAAATAACTCATGCTATCACTAACACATCTATTTGCAAGATGAACATTAAATGAACATATCTAACATGACCTAACAATATACACATCATGATGATCACCAACATGTAAGTTAAGTACAACTGCAACATGAACATAAAATACATGGACCATATATATATATAATGTTAAAAATATAAAGCTGTAATATAAATGTCATGGATCAGCTGGTGGTAGTACAACATAAATAACAGTACTAGTGGAGGCCTGCTCAGTCAATGGTGTTGCCTCGACAGTCAATGGTCGAGCCTGCTCATGATCATGACTAGTACTAATGGATAAATTAGCTGGTGGTAGTAAAACATCAATATAAGAAGTACTAGTGGAGACATGCTCAGTCAATGGTGCAGCCTCGATGCTCGATGGTCCACCCTACCCATGATCAAGACTAGTACTGATGGATCTTGCAGGCTGTTGATGACTGGATGCGGCCGATGGTCCAGCCTCATCTCCATGATGACTGCTAGATGCTACTGGAGCCTCATGCTCATCAGGTGAAGGGTGAGGTGAACGATCATGAGATGAGTTGTTGCTCGCAAACTGTCCATCACGTGTTGCGACTCGACCACGCCTATAACGTACAATAGTCCTCCTCAGTTGCATAACAACTGTTGTAGCTCCTACGACATGTTGAATCAGGCTGTACATGTCACGCGAAATGCCTCTCCACATCTGTATTAGCCTATAATCGGCCTGTATGTCTCTGTAATGAGAGGGCCTGATGTCTGTCTCAACAATCAATACACTGATTTGGTTGCCCAACTGCATCCTGTATCGAGTATCTAGTCGACCACGCCTAGCAAAAGGTGGTACCGACGCACCAACATGAGGAGCTTGTCTCTCTCCACTGGCCTCCTAATCATGATCCTCGGCATCTGCCATGTCCTGATCGTCATTAGGATCCACACCTGGATCGTGTGGTGGTTCCGGCATCTCCTCGCCATCAAAAGAGCCAATGTCTACAAAATATATACAATTACACAACAATAATTAGACAATTTCATTACATAATTTAATAAACGCAAGTTAAAGAACATGTTAGAATAAATATAAATAAAACAATAATACTACCTCTATCATCTGGCGGCTCATCATCTGTGAAGAGGATGTTGGCACACCCTCGCCAATCCAATCCAGCTTAATAATAGGGGACCATAATGAAGGGATGGAGCTCGTCAACACTGGCTAGTAAGTCCAGTGCATCATGTGATATCCTGGCTGGAAACCTAGTCTCTCCCCTCTTGGGCATCAGCTTCCCCCACATGTGCATCCGAGCCTCCAACATAGGCCTACGAGGCTGCCAAACAAAAGCAGGCCTCATCTCTAGAAACATCTCAAAAAATGAGAAAAAAATATCTGAAGCAAAAGGGAAGTTTACCCACCCTTGTGCATGAGCAAGATATCTATCTAAGGCCGTACAAAACTGCCACAAACAATGGCAGACTTCCTGATAAGTCGTGGTTCCTCTAGTAAAGAATAAACAATATAGAAGTGGGAAGCTAATGCGTTTCCCATCACAGGTGTTATGTGAAATGGTCGAAATGAGAAGTGAGAGGCACTACACATCCTTTCTACCAAATGCACCAATACATAGCTAACCTCCAGGGACCTGCAACTCTGAAGGAGACAGCACATCTACTCCAATGTATCTCTGGGAGTAAACTAACTGACTCCCTGCTACACAACCATCTGGAACCTCTGGAAACGAGGGAAAATCCAACCCTCTCCTCTATAGCCTTGTAATGAAATAAAAATCCTCCTCAGTGGGTGTGTCCCACTGGTCAGGACCAACCTGAAAATCCTATCGGTGGGATTCCACCTACGGATAAGATGTCTCAAAAAGACACTATGGGCCTTTAGGGAAGTAGCCTCCTCATAGAAATTGAGGAGGCCTACTTGCCTTAGGATCCCCTGGGAATCTTCTATAATAGGGCGAGGGTACACATCTCTCTCCCTCTCTCGTGCCTCCCACTGGCAAAGCATCTCATACTATTCCACCTGTTGTTGTTGCTGTTCCTCCTCTTCTCTCTAAATCATTGACATATTAAATTAAAAAAAATTATTAAATCAGACATGTATTTAGGAATATACATATATAATTTTTTTTGGAAAAAAAAAAGAGACCAGTCGGTGCGCCACAAAAACAGTCATGCACTAGTTCCGGTGCGGCTGTTTTTTGTAGAGCACTGGAGGTGGTGCCCCATATAACATAAAACGCACCGTATGTGGTGCACCTGAAATTTTTTCAAGCCCCATTGACTATATATGGTGTCAGAAGAGCAGTTCATTGACTAAAATATATGCCTTGATGCGTAGAGTCATTTCAACGCACCGACTTCCTGACAAATTATATAGTCAACAATGCAGTCATTTAACGAGACGCCCTGTTGACCTTGTCGAAATGTCGAATGCAGTGTGATGATAGACACCGGGGCAGATATATCCATCAATGTAGCGCGTTTCTATTCCCATGGTCAACGATGCACCTAGCTAAATGATCGCATCGCAATTTTTTTAAAAATTTTAAAATAATGCGGGGCACCTTTTGGTCCCACCCCGAAAATGGTGCGGATACCATTAGCACTGGTTGCGGTGCGGCCTGTAAATTTAACAGGTAGCACTGCTTACCGGTGCGAGCCGAACGGCTCATGCGCACCGCACGACAAATTTTTTTTCTCTTTTTTAATGGTTAATTTTAATATTATTTCAAATTCTAATTCGCTAGAAAGCTTAATTATTGAAAAACTAGAAAAATACCTATACATTTAGCCATCGAGGAAGCATATTAGCTATAGAATTTGCAAAAGGAAATTTTCCCATTGTTTTGCAAAATGAAAGCTAGAGATTGGTGGCCAATGCATAGCAGTAGTGCGTGCAATGGGTGCAATGGGAGCATCGATGTCAGGGTGGCTCAGAGAAGGAGAAACTGCACTGATGCTTGAGAGCTTTAGAGTATTGAGAAACGTGAAAAATGTAGTTTTTTGGCCATAATTTTTTTTTTTGTTTAACCCTGTTCCAGTGTGCGGGGTTTTATAGGCACACCGATACGGTTTATTAAGAACGTAATGGGTGGTTTCAAATTTGGCGCATTGTTTTATGATGCACCAGGTCGGTTACTTAACATCGCACTGGATGGTTTCATTTTTGGCATGGTGTTTTATGACGCACCGGGGTGGAATAGTCATGAAGCACCGATGCTTTACAGTAATAGGACACACTGGGCATGTGTGTACGAAGTGCATGATGTTTGATGTGCCAATTTTTTTGTGCAACTGGTGCTTTCTCTTGTAGAGCGCATCGGTGATTGAGAGCAGAAAAGTGAAAAACACAGTTTTTTTGTCGTAATTTGTTTTTATTTAACCCTTTTTCGGTGCACGTGTTTTATAGGTTCACTGGTGTTGTTTTAGACAAATGCACCGATCCGCTTATGTTTTCGTGAGATGTTTTATGATTCACCAGCGTGGAAGATTTTTTTCCAACCGATGCTTTCTCTCGTAGAGCACACCGATAATTGAGAGCTCTAGAGCACTGAAAAAAGTGAAAAATCTGGTTCTTTTGCTCTCTTTTTTAACCCTTTTCTGGTACACATGCTTTATAGGTGTACCAGTGTTGTTTCTTACGAACGCACTGGTCATTTTGTGTTTTGGTGAATTGTTTTATGATGCACCGGTGCGGGTTATTAATACCGCACTAGGAATTTTTAGTTTTGGCATCGTGTTTTATGATGCACTGGCACGGAAGAGTTGTGAAGCACCAGTGCTCTATAGTAATGCGATGCACCAGGTGGATGTGTATGGAGTGCACGGTGCCCGGTGTGCCAATTTTTTGTGCGCACCAGTGCTTTCTCTTGTAAGGAGCACCGGTGCGATGTTGAATGATAAGCGCACCGAGCGGAAAACATCCGCAAAACCCTCCACCCGCCAACCTCCTCTAGTAACCTCCACTAGAAACAGATGTATGGGGTATTCGTATAAGGGTTTCCTAAAAAACATCCGCTATAGGGTATTTTCCTTGTAGTGTTGGCACATAATATGGACTAAATGGGTTGTGTGATGGATGAAATTGAGTGGGTATACAAGGGGAATGAATTAGGAATTATGGAAACCAACATAGGAATTTCTAATATCTTTGATTGATATCAAAAACATAAAATTGAGCTAGATTAAGATAGTGAACCTCACATTAAAAAATGATTTAATTTAACATATGCCACCTAGGTGGGAAGCGATATTATAATCCTAGGTGGAGTTAGTTGCTTAAAATATTTATTAGACATGTGGAAAAACACCAAAATTAGGATTTATTGTCCTAGTTAACTTTGAAATTTGGAAAAGGCAATTTTTTAAAATCACAATAAGTTATCATTGAAGTATACAAGCCTAAATTCATTTAAAAACTTGTGTGTGAGGTGCCTCAATGTCAAATTCTATAACCATGGTTGCATTGAGATTGGAAATACTTGGATTTTCCCACCTCAATGATGGCATTTATTCTCATAGCATTTGCACATGAAAAAAAATAAATTCAAAAGAAAGTACTTTGAAGTTATGTTTACGGAATATTCCTAGACCCACATAGACTACAAAGAAAAATTATAACTACTAGAACATGAAAATCGGGCCCTCTAGACCATTGACCTTAAGGAATTCAAACCACTTGGAACTCAACCCTCCCAAAAATTTTGGCCCTCAAAAATCAACCTCCTTCACTAGCTAACTTGGCCCCTCTTTCCCTGCTTATATAGCCTTTGAAAACTTGAGAAAAATTAGTTGTTGGATAATTCTGCCTCTCTTTCATAGACTTCACCTCCTTAAAAAAAATTTCGTAAATGTCTTTGTCACAATACTTTTATCCTCTCTTCAATCACAAAATATCTCACTCCTTGAGAAAATCACTCTCCCAATAATAACAATGTAATGTGTCTTTATCCTCTCCCATGTTGTAATGTGTAACTAGGTTCAGTCTTGATAATGTCTAATGTATTCCTGATTTTATGTATTTGGTGTAAAGAGAAAAATAAATTTTATTATTATTATTTTGTACCATGGGTTTCATGCTCAAGTCAATTTAATTTGTAGGTCAACCACACATTGAGTGATTAATTTTTCCATTGAGTCACAGAAGTCAAAAGAGTCAATGTCATATGTAAAGACCCTATTAGGGCATATTGTATCATGTCAAGAAAATTATTGCAAGTCATAAAATATGTCAAATTCCCTCCAAGTAAAGTCAACATAGCTCCAATAAGTCAACCTACATGAAAGGAAAATTCAGCCTCATGAAGAGCTATTCAAACACCATGTGAAGCCTATACATAATATGAACTCAACCTCACTTTAGAAGCATCTATCAAGTTTGATTTACCAAGAGAAGAAGACCTAGAACCAACGAAGAAGAAGAGAGAAAAGAAGGAAGAAAAATCGAAGTATAAAGGATTGTTTTAGAGTTGATCTCCCACACATGTGTAGAAGAATTAGGGCATCAATAAGTTGCAGCAAGACCAAATTGAAATCACACTAAAGGAGATGAATTTAGCAGCAATCAAGATCAAGGAAGGAATCCAAGTCAACAAGGAATAAGAACTACATCAAGCGAAGGAGAGAGAAGGACAAGATCACCATATTTTTCCAACATGTGTGAAGCTAAGGTTTCTGCAATAACAGAAAATTGCAGTCATAATTGAAAGTCTGAGATTTTTGGTCGAAGGAGAAACTTGCAGTAGCTAGAAGGAAACTTTGACTCGCATTGACTTTGTGAAAGATAAATTCATCAAGAAGAGCACAGACTTGGTCTTGGAGAGGATTTTTCAAGGGTCGTAGGTCTTGGAATTCATCATCTAAACATTTTACAAGAAGAGAAGAAATTTTGTGGTATTTTCTTAATGATATTCCTTAATTAATATCATTAAGAAATAATTAAAAATATTCCCTAATTATAACATTAAATATTATTAAAAAAGTTTAATGTAACTACTAAATAATAGCAATCTCTTACAACATGAACATAAATTTAGATAATGATTATTATTAAATATAATATTATATACAACTAATATCAACTATCTTAAAGTTATTAATTTGATTTGAAACCTTAAAAATGAGCCAATTTTCTACTTAGAACTCTCTATCTACAATTAGTATTACTTGTTATCCATTCTCTTCTACTTGAATTTTATCTTGACAATGGGTCTTGGTTTAGATTTGAAAAGTGGATGATAAAAATGTCTACTATGGAGAAATTTCCGACATCACAACATCAATATCATCACCCCAAAAATATTCAAACACTAATTTATATATTGTTATATGGCATATAAGAACCCTTTACCCCCATATTATATGCTTAATATATTATTTATTACCTTCATTTTTTATGCCCTGATATGAATGCACGTGGTATTATATTGCTTATAGGTTTTTTTTTTTAACAACCATTTTTTTAGTAGGGGATGCTACCTAAGATTATATTTGTCCCTCAATGGAGATTGGATAGAGGGTAATATGGATGATTCCACTCTTAATTAAAATTAGTCATGCACAGGCCTCACTCGAGTGACTGTGCAATCCCTCCCTACTTCTTAGTAGTTAGCCACCATTTTTATCTTTCCTCCCCTTCTTAGTTGAAATTTAATCCTATTTTGGAGTTTTATTAGTTGGCATTTTGCATGTTAGAACTATAAGTCATTTCTAACTAATTTCTAACTGCATTTAGATTTAGTTCACTCCATTTATGATATTTTTCTAATTTTAGATTTGCCAAATTAATTTTGACTAAATTTATATTGGTTCTTCTTCCTAGAGAATTTGTATATTGTATTTATGTTCAACAATAACATATTATCATATTTTATGAGAAATTTGAATTTTCTTCTTAGTTTATTAGTCATTTTTTCAATAATTTTATTCCCTCTTATATTTATTTTCTAAACAATTTTACTTCTTTATTTTTTGTTTTGCAAGTAGCTGCTTGTTGAATCCAACATCTCTATGCTTTTAAAATTTGAATTTTTTTTAAAGAATTATATATCCTCATTACTATACAAATATAATAATTAACTTAAGTAGACAAAATATCTTACCAAAGAATTCAATTGAAATTTATATCATATATAGTTGCTTCTTATATATCATTGATATATGACTCATTCATAATGAAATTTTGGTGTTATGTGTTCAACTGTGATAAAATAAATGTAAGAGCAAGAATGAACACTTGATGGATTTTTATATTCACCTACAATTGGTATCCATGAGAATGGGTTTCATTCTTTACATACAATATCACCTTGATTTGTAAATTAATATGACATGGAATAGATTTTATATATATATATATATATAGAGAGAGAGAGAGAGAGAGAGAGAGATCAAAGATATATATTTTTGGTGCTTCTGAATACCATCATAATTTAATATTCAACAAAACAATAGCACAACAACACAAGAATTGCATGGTATATAACACACCTAATTTTGGTTGACATACACAAGGTTCATTTTTGTACATGTTTGGCAGTTTTAGCATTGATATCGCATGTAATTGGTAACTTGGTGAACAATTTGCAGCTAGCATTATAGTTCTTTTATTGACATGACTTTGGAAACTCATAAAATTTAATACCTTTATAACACTAAAAAATCATAAAATTTAATACTTCTTATTTCTAAAAATCCCCAAGTTAAAATAACTACAAACTCATGTTTTATTAAATAAACACAATTATCTAAAAACTAATTTAAATAATCCCCACAACACTATTCAACAGCCTGTAACAACCTACAATGAGACAGGAACAATTTTTCATCCTACATCATCTCTTCTCTTACTCAATGGGTGAAATCACGATCTTTCCTCTGGCTCATCCGCTTTCTTGTTGTTTGAAAGCCTCCATAACATAAGAGAATGAATACGAGCTCTTTGGATCGATCATTGGTTTCAGTTTCCCACTTTCTATATACGAATGCAGTTTCTCCAAGTTATGGGAACTAGGTTTTACCATGAAGAATTCAACCCTCTGATGAGACTACAATGACTCTATGTACAAAACTTTGGCTACCTCTTTGGCCACCCCATCAAATGATACTTTGTTGAATCTCCTGCAAATATATTGGAAAGGCACAAGAGTAAAGGCACAAATAACACAAATAATTCACACATGAAACACAGATAAGTTGTGGCTCTCCTATTAATCTTCAATATCTCTCTCTGAATACAATGAACCCAGCAATGGGTATTTATCCTGACTCACTTGACATGCACATGCTTACCAAACTCATCTATCACATAACTCGAATTTCTCAATGCTCACTTAATTGACTCTCTAACTCACTCACCAAATTCATCTATCGACTTACTCAACGCTTACTTAACTGATTGTCTAACTCTTCATGGAGGCGTTAATAAATATTTTAACACTCCCCCTTAATTACGACTGCTAAAATAAAAATTAACTCATGACAAATAAAACATGTCTGTTGGTCTATGTCTCAGCTAGGCTTACAACACCCAAGTTTATTTTGTGAAACTCAAACACATCTATTGCTAATGGATTTATAAATATATCATCCAATTGATCACTATATTTACAGGGCTTCAAGCGGCCTTCTCCATTGCTCACAAGTTCTCTAATAAAGTGATATCTAGTATCAATATGCTTTCTCTTTTGATGAAACACAATATTCTTGTACAGTGCAATCACTGAGTTGTTATCACAATATATTGTTGTTGATACTTGTTGTTTCTGCTTGAGTCCATCCAGCCCTCTTATTAACCATTCTGCTTGACATGATGCTGAAGTTGCTGCTACATATTCTTCTTTTGTTGATGATTGTGTCACAATATATTTCTTCTTAGATGCCCATGAAATCACACCTGAATCAATATGGAAAACATAATCGGAAGTGCTCTTCCTATCATCCAAAATTTCTGTAAAATCACTATCTATAAATCCAATCAAATATTTATTTTCTGTACTTGCATACATTATGCCACAATCTCTAGTTCCTACTATGTATCTCATAATTCTTTTTCCTGTACTCCAATATATGTCTTTTGGAGTCTCCATAAATTTGGAAATCAAACTCACTCCTTGCATAATATCCGGTCTTGTAGCTATGAGATACATTAGGATGCCAACTAATATTTTTAATAGATTTGGATTGAAATTTGATCCTTCATCATCTTACTTATTTTTGTACCTGTTGCAACTGGTGTAGGTACAAGTTTGCAATTATCCATCATGAATATTTTTTAGCAAATCTCTAGCATATTTATTTTGGCAAATAAAAATTCCTTTTTCAGATTGCTCAACTTCTATGCCAAGAAAATATTTCATGAGACCAAGATTTTTCATCTCCATTTCTTTCATCATGGCTACTTTAAATTCATCTAACTCAAGATCACCTGTAAAAATCATGTCATCAACATATAAGAAAACAATAAAAATATGTCAATGATCATTTACCTTTGTGTACAAGGTAGGCTCAATTTTGCTTCTGCGAAATCCATTCTTAATCATGTAATTTTTGATTCCTCTATACCATGCTCTAGGTGCTTACTTTAGTCCATAGAGCGCTTTCTTCAACCTGTAAACTTTATCTTCTTTACCTTCAACTTCATAACCTGGAGGTTGTTGCACATAAATTTCTTCTTCTAGAATTCCATTCAAGAAGGATGATTTGACATCCATTTGATATAATTTCCATTTTTTCTGAGCTGTTGTGGCTAGAACTGCTCTTACAGTATCCAATCTAGCTACCAGTGAAAACGTTTCTCTGATGTCTATTTCTAGTTTCTGCAAGAATCCTTTTTCTACAAGTATTTCTTTAAATCTATCAATTTCACCTTTCTCATTTAAATTTGTCTTGTACACCCATTTCACACCAATGAGGTGTTTATCCTTTGGAAAATTAACCAAATCCCATGTATCATTATTTTCAATAGAATCAATCTCTTCATCGAAGGCTTACGCCCAATTTTCATCTATGATTGCTTCTTCAAACGAAAAAGGTTGGAATGACAACAATGCAAAATTTGAACTAACATCCAAATAATCATAAATATCTTTCATAATTCTCATATTTCTCTTACCATTGCTTGATTCATCACCTGGTTGGTTGCTGGGATAATTCTGGTCTCTTGATTTGCTTGAAGATCCATGTTGTTCTAAAAATCTTGGAGTCTTTGTTGGTGTGACTCAGTTTGGTGTCTACTCTTTTGATTCTTGTTGCTCCTTTTTTGCTACATCATCCTCCTCCATCAATGGTGCTTGTGCATTAATTGTTTTGTCTACAGTCCCATTCCATGACTCTTGTTCTTTGAACATGACATATCTACTAATTATTGTCTTCTTGGTGACAAGGTTATACAATTTGTAAGCTTTTGACTACTCATTGTAACCAATAAATATGCATTTTTCACTTTGATCATCCAATTTTCGTCTTATCTTCTTAGGCACATGTGCATAGGCTACACATCCAAAAAATATAAGATGAGATATGCTGCATGACATACCTAACCATGCTTCTTCTGGAACTCTATTCATCACACTCTTTGTAGGTGATTTGTTAATCACATAAAGAACACATGCAACTGCTTCTTCCCAATACTCATTAGACAATTTTCTTGCTTTCAACATGCTCCTTGTCATGTTCATGATGGTTCTATTGTTTCTCTCTGCTACACCATTCTGTTGTGGTGTGTATCTAGTTTTAAACTGGCTTCTAATTCCATGTTGTTTGCAATACTCATGTAATGCTTTCGAATCATATTCTCCACCATGATCTGATCTTAATACCTTGATCTGCCGATCCCTTTGGCTATATGCTAAGGCTTTGAACTCTTTGAACTTTGCAAAATTTTCATACTTCTTCTTAAAAAATTAAACCCAAGTCTTTCTACGATAATCATCAATAAAAGTGAGGAAGTAACAACTTCCACCAATGAAATGTGTCCTCATAGGTCCACACAAGTCTGTATGCACCAACTCAAGTGGTTTATTTACTATGTATGAAACTCTCTTCAAAATACTTTCATGATGTTGCTTTCCCAAGATGCAAAAATCACAGGTACTATTAGGTTCTTTGATAGGATGTAATCCTCTGACCATATGTTTCTGTTGCAACAATCTTAAACCAGAAAAATGCAAGCGTCCAAACTGAAAGTGCCATAACTAGTAAGCATTAGAACATGCAACTGTAAAATAACTAACCTGATCATTGTAGTTCATAATTAGAGGAAATAGTTTGTTCCTCGTCATCTGCATCTTTGATATCATTTGCTTGCTTGGGGGTTTGTCATAAATAACACACTCTTTCCTTAGAAAGATAACTAAGAATCCTTTTTGCGTTAATTTACCAACACTTATCGAATTATATTTGAGACCAGGAACATAATATACCTCTGAGATTGTCTTTGGCTCCCCCTCCTTTGTCATAATGTTGACCATTCATTTTCTATGTACATCCACAATCTTGTCAATCCCCAACTTTACCTCTGTCTTCACAGATTGCTCCAAATTTGCAACCAAATTCTTGTTGCCTATCATGTGGTTATTGAAACCACTGTATAATATCCACACCTTATTAGATGGTTCATGCATGTTGTTGCATGCTAGGAACACAGAGTTAGTATTCTTTGTACTAACATTATCTCTCTGATTTCCTTGATAAGTTATCTTCTTCCTACAAACACGAGCATAGTGAACAAATTTATTGCAATAATAACATCTCACCTTTTATTTGTCAGATTTGTAATTATTTTTTAATCTTCTACTATTGTTTCTTCCAATTTCATGTTCATGCTCTTCTCGGTCATCTCTTTGAACACCATATCTTTTACCTCATTCTCTACCTCTCGATTGACCTCTACCTCGACCTCTTTAAATAGAAAATTGACTTTTGAAAGTAGTTTCAAAAGTGGAATACTTATTTCTGTCTATCCTTGCCTCATGTGATAGAATTGATCCCATAAACTCATCAACTTTTAGCTTTTCTAAATCTTTGGCTTCTTCTATTGTTTCTTCCACAACATGAAACTTGATAGACAAAGGTCTAAGGACCTTCTCAATCACTGTTCGATTTTGAATTTCTTCACCATAAATTTTTAACTTATTTACTACAAACATGACCCAATTCATGAAATAATCAATGTCCTCTGTCTCCTTCATCTGCAGACTTTCAAAATCTCTCCTAGTATTCTACAATTTAACAATATGGACTTTGTCCATACATTGATTGTTTGTCGCCAAAGTTCCCCATTCTTCCTTAGATGAAGATGTGATCATAATATTCTGGAACACTACTCGGTCCACTCCTTGTTGGATAAGAATCAAGGCATGTTCATTCTTCCATATCTATTTCTTCCATTGTTCCCTCTCTGCATTACCAAGGGCTTGTTCTTCTGCGTCATTTTGAGGTTATACAAACCCAAACTGGACATGATCCCAAACATCATGTGCTTTTAACATGGTCTTCATATTAATGGACCACACATCATAATCCTTCCTTGTGAAAGAAGGAAGTTGTGGTTGGAAACTGCTTATTTCCATCTTTCATAAAAAAATCACTTCTCTTATAAAACCCTAAATTTCTTCTTTTGTAAGATTTGCAAAGCTCCAAAAAGTAACCTTATAAAAAAACCCTAAATTTATTTTTATAAAAACAATCCTTTTATAAAAAATCTTTTATATAAAAATAAACTTATATAATCACCCTTTTTTATAAAAAAAACTTATTATAATCCTTTTAATTTTTTTTTCAAAAACCTCCTTTTTAATACACCTTAGTACTATTCAAACACTATTTTAAAACACTTTTTTTGAAATAAATCAAACCTTTTCAAATAACCAATGTATTATGAAATCATTTGAAACCTTCGTATTGACTCTAGTTTGAAACCTTCATATTGACTCTTTGTGTGTTCTTTGGATATTCATGCTTTTTAAAGCACTAACGCGTCTGAAGTGTTTTGTGGTAGCGTTTAACGCTCGTCACTTGTTATAGTACTGTGTTAGTTCGTTAACACACACAATAATCAAGGCTCCCATGTGCCTGGACATTGTCGTAACTTTTTGATGTGTAAAATGGCTCTCTGTTGTGGGAACCTACATTATAACACCCTATATATAGTGTACGAGGTGCGTTATAGCTTAAATCAACAAGAAAAATAAATTTTTCCTATGACACATGGATGATTTTTTATCCATATTTCCCTGGTTCTTTTTAACCTTGATCTAATACTAATTTGTTGGAAAGGTAGAAGATTAAAGGCACAAATAACTCAAATAATTCACACAGGAAACACATACGAGTTGCTGCTTTTCTATTAATCTTAAATCTCTCTCTTTCAATACAATAAACTTGACGATGGGTATTTGTGCTGACTCGCTAGACATGCACACACTTACCAAACTCATATATCACATAACTCGACCTACTCAACACTCACTCACCAAACTCATCTACCGACTTACTGAACGCTTACTTAACTAATTGTCTAACTCTTCATGTAGGAGTTAATTAACTATTTTATCTAAATGAAATTAAAAATTTCCATTAGATTATGCCATATATTGCATTAGAAGGCAATCAAAGCGAACTAAATGACATACTGACCTATCATGTTGAATTTGAAATCGATTTTATCTCGGATCTGATCGTAGCTCTACTTCATACAATTGATGACCAGATCTATGCCTAGGATTTTGACAAAGTCGAGATTTCCAGTACTATTTGTGGAAATAACCCTTGAAGCCCCATACACATGATTTTCTAGCTGAATTGCTATGCTTCCCACTCTGCCCGCTCCTCCCACTATGCTCTTCCCCTTCTTAAATTTTCCTATACCAAACAATTGTTGAATAGTTAGTACCGCAAGCATAAAAATCGCTACTTCCTCGAACTATAAATTTGTGGGCATTAGCACCATCAGGTGTTCTTCCACTATGGTGTATTGGATGAGTGTTCCCAATCGCTTTTGCCTTCCTGCTATGAATTCCTCAACATCGATGCAAACGTCATCATCAACCTTGAACTTGGAAGCGCCATCGCCAACGAAGAAGAAGAGAGAAAATAAGGAAGAAAAACCGAAGTATAAAACGATTTAGGGTTGATCTCCCACATGTGTGAAGAAGAATTAGGGCATTAATAAGTTGCAACAAGGCCAAATTGAAATCACACTAAGGGAGCCAAATTTAGTAGAAATCAAGCTCAGGGAAGGAAGCCAAGTCAACAAGGAAGAAGAACTAATTTAAGTGAAGGAGAGAGAAGTTAAAAATCACCATATGTTTCCACCATGTGTAAAATTAGGTTTCTACAATAGCTGAAAATTGCAATCATAATTGCAAGTCCGAGATTTTTGGTCGAAGGAGAAACTTGCAACAGTTAGAAGGCAAATTTTTTAGTCGTTGACTTTGTGGAAGAGAAATTCATCAAGAATAGCATTGATTTGGTTTTGGAGTGGTCTTTTTTCAGGGTCGTAGGTCTTGGAATTCATCATCTAAACATTCTACAAGAAGACAATAATTGTTGTGGGTTTTACTTAATGATATTCCTTAATTAATATCATTAACAAATAATTAAAAATATTCCCTAATTATAACATTAAATCATATTTAAAGTTTTTAATATAACTACTAAATAATAGCAATCTCTTACAACATGAATGTAACTTTAGATAATAATTATAGTTATATATATATAATATTATATACAACTAATATCAACTATATTATACTTAATAATTTTATTTTAAACCTAAGTAGTGAGCCAATTTCTTACTTAGAACATTCTATCTACTATTTGTATTACTTTCTATCCATTCTCTTCTACTCAAATTTTTTCTTGATGACGGGTCTTGGTTTATACTAAAAAAGTGGATGATAAAAACGCCTACTATGGAGAAATTTCTGACATCAGAACATCAAGATCATCACCAACAAAATATTTAAGCACTAATTTATATATTGTTATATAACATATAAAAACTCTTTACCCCCATATTCTATGCTCAATATATTATTTTGAAGCCCCCATGTTTACTGCTAGACATTTCCTATTATAGTTATTTTTTTAATTTTTAACAAACATATTTTTAGTAGGGGATGCCACCTAAGATTATATTTGTCCCTCAATGGAGATTGGCTAGAGGATAGGATGCCTAATTCTACTCTTAATTAAAATTATTCATGCACAAGCCTCACTCCAGTGACACTACAATTCTCCCTACTTCTTAGTAGTTAGCCAACATATTTCTCTTTCCTCCCTTTATAGTTGACATTTAATCCTATTTTGGAGTTTAATTAGCTGGCATTTTACATGTTAGGATTATAAGTTATTTCGAACTAATTTCTAATCGCATTTAGATTGAGTTCACTCCATTTATGATATTTTTCTAATTTTAGATATCCCAAATTGATTTTGACTAAATTTAAATTGGTTCTTCCTCATAGAGAATTTGTATATTGTATTTATGTTCGACAATAACATATTATCATATTTTATGAGCAATTTGAATTGTCATCTTAGTTTATTAGTCATTTTCTCACTAATTTTATTCCCTCTTATTTTTTATTTTCTAAGAAATTTTATTTCTTTTTTGTTTTGTTGTTTTGCAAGTAACTACTTGTTGAAACCTACATCTCTATAATTTTTAAAATTTTGAAAAGTATTATATATCCTCATTACTATACAAATATAATAATTAACTTTAGTAGATAAAATCTCTTAGAAAATAAATCCACTAAAATTTATATCATATATAGTTGCTTCTTATATATAGCTGATATATCACTTATTCATAATGAAATGTTGGTATTATGTATTCAATTGTGATATGAAAATAAATGTAAGAATAATAATGAACACTTGATTTATTTTTATATTCACCTATATCCATGAGTATGGGTTTCACTCTTGACATAAAATATCACCTTGATTTGTACATGAATATGACGTGGAATATATATATATATATATATATATATATATATATATATGAAGTTTATATATTTTTGGTGCTTGGGACTACCACCAAAATTTAATATTCAACAAAACAATAACATAACAACACAATAATTCCACGGTATATAACACATCTACTTTTGGTTGACATACACAAGGTTTGTTTGTTTACATGTTTCACAATTTTAGTAATGATATCACCTGCAATTGGTAACTAGGTGAACAATATGTAACTAGCATTATAGTTCTTACATTGAAATGACCTTGAAAACTCATAAAATTTAATAATTCTTATTTATAAGAATCCCAAAGTTAAAATAATTCCAAACTTATGTTTTCTGAAATATATACAATTATCTAAAAAACAATTTTAAAAATGCCCGCGACCCTATTCAATAGTCCATAACAGCCTACAATGAGAAAGTCTTCTCTTACTCAATGGTGAAATAAAGGTCTTTCCTTTGGCCCATCCACTTTCCTAGCATTTTAGTTTCCCACTTCTATATAGGGATAAAATTTCTCCAAGTTATCATAACTAGGTTTTACCATGAAGAATTCAGACCTGTGATGAGGCTGCAACGAAGCTATGTCCAGAAATTTGGCTTCCTCTTTTGCCGGCCTTGAGACTTAGTTGACTCCCCTAAAAATGAAATTAAGATTTTCCAATAGATTAGGTAAAATATTACATTAGAAGCCAATCAAAGAAAAGTAAATGACATACTAACTTATGGTGTTGAATTCGAAATCAAATTTCTCTGGGATATGATTGTAGCTATGCTTCATATAATTGACGACTAGATCCGTACCCAGGATTTTGAAAAACTTGAGTTTTCCGGTACTAGTCGTGGAAATAATCCTTGAAGTCCAATACACATGATTTTTTAGTTAAATAGCTAGGTTTACCACTCTTCCCCATCCTCCCACTACACTTTTCTCCTTCTTGAATTTATCTATATCTGTTGGAAAGGCAGACAGAAGAAAGACAAAAAAAATCACACACAAACCATATGAGATATTGATCTTCTATTAATATTCAATCTCCCTCTATACAATGAACCCAGTGAAGGGTATTTATCCTAACTTGATTGACATGCACACACTTACCAAACTCGACTTGACCATTAATCATTTAACTGAAACTCTAACTCACTTTCCAAATTCATATATCACATAACTCGACTTACTTACTTAACTAACTATCTAAATATTCATGCGAGAGTAATTACCTTAATTTAAAATTGGCCCTTAATTACGACCATATGACTCAACATAACTCAAACAGGACTTAACTATGCCTTCTAGGCTTATAATAAAAAATTGACTCAAATTCACTCAAACATGCTTGTTGGTCTATGTCTCAGCTAGGCTTACAATGACACAAAACTTTTGCAATTTTTCATTTTATTTTTCTTTGCTTCCAAATTCTATATCCTCAAAATTGCTTCATTCTCTATTGCACTTTCTTGTTGTAGGATTTCTTCACTTGTTGATGCTACAATTTTTCATTGACTTGTCTCAAATTTGTGCTGGAAAAAAATATGATCTTGTCTTCTACACCTTCCTCTTCAAATATTTGTTTAAACATGGACTGTTGCCAGAACATTAAATCTTAAAATTGTCTTATTTTCTTTTCTTCTTGCGCTTCATATTCATGACATTATTTCTGCCATATTTCTTGATAGTAGAATCTTATCTCTTCTTGACTCCATTGCAGAAAAATGGTTTTAATGCATTCTTCCTTGTTTTCATAAACTTCCATATCATTCTCTTCACATTCATCATCTGGTACTGTTACTTTCTTCCTGTAATCTACACACTCAAATCATTATTCACCATTTCATTCAATTCTTTTATTCCAGCTTCTGCTTTAAGACATGCATAAATTTGTTCAATTGGCTTTTGAATCCATACTTCAATGATATTCAAATATGCATCAAACATATTAACAACCTTTATTTCAACTTATTGTTGGCGAAAAAGGAGGTCTTTGGGCAAGACCCAAGAGTAGAGGCCAACAAGGTTTCCGCATAGTCTATCACAACATTGGCATTTTCACCCTATGCTAGAGAGTAGAGCATCTCACCCAAAGCATGCCGTGACCTTAGTAAGATTAGAAGCTAGATCAGGTAGAAGAAAAGTGCAACACTAGAGAAAAACTATAGAGACTTGAAAACAACAACCATATCTCAACTCTCTATATAAACTATCACTCATCAAAGCATGTTCAAAATGCTGAATTAAAATTTAAATTGGGTATACATTCATTGAAAGAAAATAACTATCAATCAACTCATAATATTACAC
Organism: Pinus albicaulis; assembly: GCA_034641835.2. Taxonomy (NCBI): domain Eukaryota; kingdom Viridiplantae; phylum Streptophyta; class Pinopsida; order Pinales; family Pinaceae; genus Pinus; species Pinus albicaulis. The sequence continues at coordinate 1,786,880,334 of CM076575.1, forward strand.
AACAACAACTAGATTTCATTATCAATAACAAAAAAACATACATCCACTCCACAGAGTCTATTACAGTTTGATTCAGTACAACAAAGTTCCCACAGAGCTCTCCTATGGTTCTGACCATTCATATTGGCCATTCTCCACATTGACTAACTTCCTCTCCTCCACTGGATGACTATCTATTTGTTCCTCCTCTAGTGTGAATGTCAGTCCTTCCTCTTTTTATGCTCCACTTCTTTCTGCTTCTTCTTCATTACTGGGAGTTCTGCTAATTGTTCTTGTCTCCCATATTTTTCATCTGCACTGTTCTCTAAAACTTTCACGCCACCTATCTTCCTGCTTTCTGCAACCATGATAGCTCCCTGTCTACCTTGACTGTGTTTTTCCACCTGTACACCAACCCTTCGTAACTCAAAACTATTCTTAAAAGAGAAAAAGGCCCCAAAATGCCCCGACCACATGTTATTGACTCATCATGAGTCAATTTTTTCCTCCTGCTGCAGCTTCCAGTGGTCTGTCGACTTCAGAGGCTCACCTTGTATTTTCTATTCCTTTGTTAGGTCCAAACAAAGGCCCCAACTCTGGAACCTTGCTCAATGCTGAGGACTTGAGTTCTTCAAACTCAGTGATTTCCTATTGAGATTCTTTAATTAGTTTCTCTATTTGGGTGGAAAATTTTTCAGACTAAGTTTCAGTCACCACAGGCTACAGTTCGTTGAATACCTCCTGTATCTTCGGCTCGGCTTCTACTGCCATCTGTTGTATTGCCTCTACTTTTTATTTTACTGGTAGCCTTAACTCTCTAAGGACCTGTTTTGTGGCCGCTGAGTGCTCTTATATTTTCTATATTTTGGTTTCCAGCACTTTTTCCTAGTTGTACAACTAGGTTATGCCAACCGGATCAGTGGCTCCTTTGATTTCTCGAGAAATTTTCTAAAGCTGTGCTGATATTGGGTGGGCTTACATCATCAGCGAGTTGGAGCATTCATGAAAATGATTTAGCAAGCTATAAGCTTCTTTTAATATTGTCCCCAGAGTTTCCCTCATGTTGTTTACCTGCTTCTGTCTCTCTGTGACTTTATCAACATATATCGTGGCAGGGTCTAGTAATGCTGGTATGGCTACTAGCGCCTCCTTGAGCTCCTGGTTTTCTCTACTGAGATTTGTGCATGCGATTTTCACTCAGATAGACCATTCAACCATTGAGCAAGCTAATATGTCCTCTGGCATTTTTCTATCCTGGGCAACAATTGTCGGCCACAGGTCTTTGAAGATTTTTGTCACCTTCTCTAGTTGTTCCTGTAGGGTATCCTTTTCACTTTTAGGATGATTGTGCTCTTCAGTAAGCACAATGACTTGCTTTTGTTGCTGCTCGAACCTATGTTGGAGGTCATTGTGTAGTCCTTCTGCTTGTTGTGTTGCCTGTTGGATGAACTTATATAACTACCTAGCCCCCCAAGTCTACATGTTATCAACACCTGACATCTCCTGGTTCAACTGTCTTTCTTGGAGCAGTTTCCCACTGGATATTGATCTCTCTGAGTGCTCTTGTGGGGATTTTGATTGGTTCTGTTGTGGTAGCTGATGTTTCGGGACGGTCATACTAGTGGATAGTAGAATCGGCTACAATATGAGGTTGGCTCGTTGGAAAGGGTTCAGCTCTGGTGACGAGGGCATTGTATCAGAAGTAAATGACCCTCCTTGAAATAATATTTCTAGGAAAGTGCATTGTCCCACCGAGCGTTGGTCAACCTCGGGTATTCTAGCCGTACCCAAGTTAACTTCTGCCTAGGTGTCACCATTTGTCTAGTTCCCTAGCTTTATTGGATCTAAGATAGTTGGTGAGGTGGACAGTGTGTGAATGGAATGGACATTGGAAGCGAATGAAGTATGTGGTGATGAGTTGTGAGTATGAGGTGGAGATGACGTATGCATTTTTAGAACCGATGACGGATCAAACACAGGTAGCACAGAGGTTACTTAGGTGGTAACCTTTGGCTCCTCTCGAATTGGTACACCTGTATCGATAGGTTGGGTCTGATCTTCCCCTGTAAGATCAACTACTAGCTTGGGCACCATAATTCATGCTTTCTTTGGCTTGTGTGCAACTACCAGAGTCTTGGGTTCCTTGATCTTGCGGATTGGGGTGATTGCAGTTGTTGGAGGGGAATTGAACATGGTGGAGGGTAGGGTAGTTATGACAGGGGTTTTTGTGGATGGGGATACAGAATTCAAAGACTGGAAGTGAGAAAAAGAAGGAAACACAGTAGAGGCACTTGTGAGAGTTTGTATTACCGTATTCCTTCACCCTCGTGTCGAGCTGGTATAGTAAAGGTCGTAGTTGCAGTTGGCATATCCTCCTCGTTGCTTCCTCTGGTGACTCCCCTGGGAGTGCTTTCAGTAACATCGCCACGAATGAATAATGGGGTATTATACTTCTCACTTTCATCAGAGCTCCTGACCATGAATAGACTTCAGTGTGGAAGGCTTCTTCTTCTACTTAAAACATTAGTGGCCACATTCAGAACATGGTTTCATCTATGCAACTAGGTCTCATATAGGTCTATTTGTGGGTTACCTAGAACCATATCTGCGAAGAGTATTTTTCTAGTAGGTCCCTTGGAACCCTTTGTTGTTTCCCCACCACATCGACCATCTTCCTATACCAGAATGAGAAAGCTTCTTCGTTGACCTCCTTGGTGCTCGGATCTCCCGATACTTTCCAGGGCATAATCTTAATGCCATTGGCTACTCGTGAGTGATTTCTGCGAGCTGCCTAATGAATAGGTGAGTCCATCTCCACATTGAAAATTCCATAATGATATATCTATAGATGAATCATGTGTCTCGCCTATAATTATCCTCACAGGCCTCAAATAGTTCATTCAATAGTAAGGTGTACCAATTTAGTTGTGTTCCATGGATGTAGTGTTCTGCCACTGAGATGGTGTCGAGGGTGCATTCTCCTTTGGTATAATGCCTCATTGTTTTACCCGCTATCAGATAGCAAAAAAATTTCAATGTTGGATTTTTTATGAGGTTTATATTCGCTCCCTTCCCTTCCCTTTTAGTCTCATACTTCTTGTAATAATCACAATCCCCTGAATATTTGGCTCTTTTGGACACATTTTGAAATGTTGTTGAGACATCATTCACTTCTTTTGATAAACCTGTAAGTCTATTGAAGTCCTATGCATGGATAGGTATCTCTCTCCCCAGCCACAATGATCTGTTATAAACTCTGCTCATCAGAATTTTTTACACCGGATAGCTGCTCCCATTGTTCCAAACACTGGGAGGTTCCTGAGGTTCAATAAAGTTGACCTTAAAATACCTCTGAATTATGGATTCACCCTTGTTTCTTCACCTCCTCCCTCTATGGCATAATTATCCATATACACTTGTCTCTTCATAGTTGGGAATTGATAGGAGTCTGTGAAATCTATGTCAATTAATGAAGCATTGTCATACTTGTCGATTAACGATTCTATCTTATAAATTCTTGCATCGAGCTCGGGCTCAACGATTGATGTTGCTATCTTCATCATGTTTGTTCTTCAAATATATATCTGAATTGTTGTTCCTAATATCTTGCTACTAGTTTGCTTCTTTGAACTCCCTCTGCTGAAATATTGCTTGTTTTTGTAGCTGTTTCTGTCTCGTCTAACTCAGAATTTTCTGACATTCTGGTGCCTTTCTTCTTTCATTGAGTTTAAGTAATGCTACCAGCATGAATGAGGTTGATATGACCCCATAAATAATCAATTCTTTTTTGTCTCTCCCATGGCTATAATCATTCAATTAGTTACCGTGGTGAGATGTATTATGACATTATCGACTGTGGCTTCGGGATTCGGGTAGACATGATGGGTAAAAATTATGGATTAATATGGAAAATTTATTACGGTATGGGGTTTACTAATTAAGGTAGTTATTTTTCAAATTAGGGTGATCTTATAGATTGACAACGGTACGATGGATCATTATGAATGAATGATATCAGACACGCTTGGATTTCTGACACAGATGACACGATAGATTCTACCTCCCCCCCCCCGACCACAATTGGTTGCGATGTGGTATATGCATTGCGACAAGTGTATTTTCTTCTCTGCGTTATTGTGCAATATTTTTATTATGACTCCTATTCTATGTATCATCTTGGGTGCGAGAGAGTTATTGAATCTATTTATTCATATTCTACCCCACTGACTGATCTCGATTGCGAGATTTATTGGAAAAAATAAATGGTGGAACTTACTCATGATATGGCTTCAAGTGTGCGCCATTCACCCATCCTTGTAGTATTTGGCCATCTAGTTGCGCTAGTCGAACCGTGCTTGAATCTTTAATTTCTATGACATGTTATGGTCCCATCGAGTGCTTTCTGAGTTTGGCTGGGAACTTTTGAAATTTTTTGCCGTACAACAAGACTTTTTCTCTGATAGTGAACATTTTGTGCTTGATGTGACAGTCATGCCAGGCCTTCTATCTTTCCTTCTGCACTGTCTGATGGAAATCCGCCAGAACTCTCTCTTCTTCAAGCTCCTGTAGCTCATGGAGGCGTTTAGTGATTAAGTGTTTGTCTTTCATATGCACTTGATCACTTGTTAGGCTTTTGGGGAAGCCAAATCTGCTAATGATATTCTCAAAAATAAACTTGGCTATTGTGTATGTTGTGCAATCTTTTACTGGTGCTGCCTCTACCCATCTTTTGAGATAATTCGTTGCGGTTATTATATACCTTGCCTGTGAGTGTCGTGCCATTGGTGAAATTGGCCCTACGAATTCAATGGCCCATTTTTCAAATAGCTATGGTTCTCTTATAGGTTGCAGTGGTAACTCATCTCGGTGCGACAAACATCCTGTTTTTTGGTAGACATCACATTTTTTCATATATGCTTTACTATCCTTATGAACTGTGGGCCACCATAACCCTACCTGTAGTATTTTCCTTGCGGTGGTTTTTGCACCGACGTGGCCTCCTGCAGCTCTGCTGTGACAGTCCCACAAGATATCCTTTATTTCATGATCCATGAAACATCTTCGCAAGATATGATCCAATTCCATTTTATATAATTGTCTTGATATTAGTTTATATTTAGCTGCTTTCACTACCAAATGTCTTCTTTGATTTGTCGTTTATTCTGTTGGGCATTGTCCTGTGGCCAGATACACTATTATTTGCTATAGATAATCTGGGATGGCTTCTACTCTAAAGATATTAGCATCCAACAATTGATCATCTATGGATCCCCTGTTCTCCACATTCTCTAACCTTGATAAATGGGCAGGACCCATGTTTAACCTCCCTGGCTTTACTATTACTTCAAAAGTAAACTCCTGGAATAGTAGGAGCCATCTACAGATTCTTACTTCAAGCACATGTTTGTTTACTAGGTATTTCAATGTTGAGTGATCCATAAATAACTTGACATACCTCCCAATAGGTAATGATGAAACTTTCGAAGAGAGTACACCATCGCAAGAGCTTCTTGTTCTGTTGTTTTGTAATTTATTTCACCTGTAGGCAACTTCCTACTTGCAAAGTACATTGGATGATCAAAAAAAGTCTCTCCTGGCTGAGCTAACACTTCTCCTAATGCAATACTGGAGGCATCAATATGGACATGAATTTTTTTTTCCCAATTAGGATGAACCAAGATGGGTGCACTTGGTAGGTTTTCTTTCAATGTGTTTAGGGCATTAGTGCATTCGTCATTCCACATAAATTTCTCTGACTTTTGCAACAAATTTTATAATGATGTTTTAATATTTGCATAGCTGCAAATGAATCTTCTGTAGTACCCTGTATGCCCGAGTAGTGACCTAAACTATTTTACAATTTTTGGTGCTTCTGTATTAACAATGACTGCTAATTTTGCTAGATCCATAAGACACCGTGCTTACAAATGACATGTCCCAGAAGTGTCCCAGATGGTACTGCAAAGATGTATTTCTTAAGGTTGAGGGAGATTTGGAGTTGCCTGCATCTTTCAAACATTATTCTGAGTAAATTTGCATGGTTCTTCGGAAAGTTGTAAAATTTCCAATCATCTATGTATACCTCTAGGAACTTATGGATGTAGTCCCTAAATGTTGCTATCACTATTCATGAAAATACTGTTGGCACATTCTTTAGTCCATAGGGAATGACATGGTATGAAAGCGATCCCCATTCGGTTGTGAAAGTGGTCTTCCTTTTTTCTTCTTCTGCTATTCTCACCTTATGATATCCTAAGAATCCATGTCTGAATGAATAGATTTCGTTTCCTGCTACATTGTTGAGAACCTCATCGCTAAATGGAGTAGGAAATGGATCATGAATGCATGCATTGTTGAGAATTATTTAATCCACACATACTTTAATCTATTATTTCTCCTTTTTGATTTGTATTACAATGGGACTGACCCATTCTGCTTCCTTAACTCGAAAAATCAGGCCTGCCTTTAGCATTTTATCTATCTCTGCTTTAAATTTTTCCTTTTCTCTTGGATTTAGGCAGGAAGGCCTATGTTTTACCGGTCTTGCATCTAGTTTTAAGACTATGCACATTTATCCCATGTCTCCTTTAATTCCTTTGAGATTTGCTACTGGAGATGGGAATAAATATTCATATTCCTGTAATAGGTCAAAGATTTCCTTTGTTGTTTCTTCATCCTAGTAATCTCCTATCGACACAATATTTGGTTTCTTCGTGCTTCCAATGTTCACCTTCTTTGTCTTTAAGGGTAACAAGTGTAGTCCCTTTGTGGTTGGTTCCTCCTGTATATCCCGCTCCCCTTCTTTCTCTTCAAGGTATAAATGTCGTAGATTCTCTAAGCCGTCATTGTCCATCTCGCGATCTATCCGTTTACATGCTACTAATTCTTTGATTTTATGTTCTAGTAGTGGTAGTTCCTCATATTCTTGAAGCTCTAGAAATAATATTACTCTTCTGATGGCTTGGAGTGTATCTGTAACTGGTTCTGTATCTCCCTTGAAGGAAAAACATTGCGTGAACCTTTCCGCAACTACTCGCTAGGTGCCAGTTCCTCTCTTCTTTTCCTCCGTAAAATACCAGGCCTGTGGAATGGTGTCAAGTGAATGTATGAAATTGTGTATCCATAAATTTTATGGATACCTTGCCTTCTTCCAGTTATACTTACAATTCTTTAAGTGCTCTATAGGGTCAGAATCCCCTTGGTACTTTTCAATGAATTATGGTCCTGAAGATTCTTCGAATCTAGCTCTTAGTGCTATTGCAACATCTTCCCATTGTGGAAGAGAGTTGCGATGGTTGACACACCATATTTATGACATGGATTGTAGTGCTACATCCATAAGAGGGACTCTATGTTCTATTTGTACCTTTTCTTCTACTTTTGTAATGAATGTATTTACAACATGCTTATTTGATAGAGTGAGATATCCTGTTACCTTGATGCTAGTCCAGTTGACTCCCCAAATTTTATTGCATCTTCTAGTGTTGGTTTCATATCCTCCCTATTTCCAATCATCCCAAGCTATTTCTGAGCCCAAATCGAAACTCTCAACACTTCTCCAGCTTACAGTCCCTCCCACCGTTGAATTGACATAATCTTCTCTTTTTCGTATAATCATCTCAGACATCTAAGGTTTGACAAATTTGATACAAGAAATGTTTCCTAATGGCGAAAATATAGTAGAGGAAACTCATGATGAGAACAAAATAAATGTTAATCGTTATTTCATAAAATCTAATGTTGGATGGAAGAACCACCATATTCCAAATATGCATATGAGGAATTTTGATGGCAAGGATCTCGTAACATGAATACTACAGATGGAGAAATATTTTGATCTAAACAATGTGAAAAACACACAAAAGGTACGCATTGCAACTTTAAATTTAGAAAAAATACATTTGTATAGTATCGATGGCTTTTCTCCCATAAAATTTTTTTCACTTGGTCAATTTTTATGGAGGAAATGATAGCACATTATGAGGATACAAAAAGCAACACCTTCTTTGGCCAATTGATAAATCTCAAACAAAAGGGTTTAGTGGCGGAGCACATTAAGGAATTCCAAAAATTGAATATAAGGGTAACTAATATTCCATAGGAACACCGGATTGATGTATTCCTAGGGACTTTAAAGGATAACATCCAACATGAAGTTCGTGTTTGGGAACCTGCTTCATTGGAAAAGGCATTCAGGTTGGCAAGAAAAATTGAATCTAATTATGGCAACAAGGGAGCTTACCACTCACATATATAAAGATGGAGGTGTTGTTACTCCTAGACTTCCACAACCTATAAGGTTGACACCACAACAATTGGAAGAAAAAAGAGAAAAAGGGCTTTGCTACAATTGTGATAGCAAATACACTGAAGATCATAAGTGTGTTGAGAAGAAATTATTTTACATAGATTGTGAAGAGGAAGAAGAAAATGAACAAGAATCTTCAAAAGAAGAGGATATACACCAGGAACCAACCCTATAAGGGGAATAAATGAGTCTGGCCATATCTTCTAATGCATTGGTAGGAATTACCACTCCTTAAAATCTCAAGATAGAAGGACATATCAAGAAGAAAAAGTTAATAATGATGATTGATTCGGGTAGTACCCATAACTTTATTCATTGTAAGGTAGCCAAGGAATTTAATTGTTTCCTATACCGAACACAAAAATGTCAAGTGATGGTTTCAAATGGAGGAACTATAAATTGCTCTAGAAAATGCCATAATATCAAGCTAACCATGGGGGAATATGTAGTGAATATTCCTATGCGTTCCATTCCTATGGGAGGTGTTGATGTTGTACTAGGAGTACAATGGTTACAATCTTTGGGGACGGTAGCTTTTAATTTTCAAGAACTTTTCTTGAATTTTTTTTCAGAAGGAAAGGAAGAAGAATTACGAGGTATCACAGGGAAGCCGAGAAAGATAATAAGCTCTAATGTCATGACAAATCTTCTGAAGAAAGAGCGAAGAGGCGTAATTTCACAATTATGCTCACTAAAAGTTCCAACATCAAAATCATCTATTTTTGCAGATCTCCAAAAAGTCTTGGACAATCATTCCAAGGTGTTTGAAACTCCCAAAAGGACTCCCACCTATTCTTGATCATGATCATGCTATTCATTTGATTCCAGGAAGTGTTCCTCCAAACATCAGGCCTTATAGATATCCTTATGTCCAAAAGAGCGAAATTGAACATATGATTACAAAAATGTTAGAGGCTGGTATAATTCAACCTAGTCAAAGTTCTTTCTTTGCTCCAGTAGTATTGGTGCACAAGAAGGATGGATCATGGTGCATGTGTTTAGATTATAGGGAGCCCAATAAGCTCACCATTAAAGTTAAATTTCCCATTCATGTGATTGATGAATTATTGGATGAATTACATGGAGCAATTTATTTTACCAAGTTGGATCTTCCTTCAAGATATCATCAAATTAGAATGAAGACCGAAGATATTCTGAAAACAACATTTTGAACTCATGAGGGTCATTATGAATTTTTGGTAATGCCTTTTGGCCTTACCAATGCACCTTCTACATTTCAAGGGTTGATGAATTCCATTTTCAATCCCTTCCTTAGAAAATTTGTGGTAGTATTTTTTGATGATATACTAATCTACAGTAGGTCTTGGAAGGATCATGTTCAACATGTTGACAGGGTGCTCAAACTAAAAAATTGTATACAAAATCATACAAATGTTTATTTTGAGTACAAGAGGTGGAATATCTGGGTCATATTGTATCTCACAAGTGTGTTAAGGTAGACCCTAACAAAATTAAATCCATTAAGGAATGGAAATTCCCCACAACCATAAAGCAGTTGCGAGGATTTATTGATTTAACAGGGTATTATTGCAAGTTTGTTAAGAATTATGGGAGAATAGCAGCACCTCTAACAACATTATTGAAGAAAGATGCATTTTCATGGACTCCTGAAGCAACTAAGGCCTTTGAACATATTAAAGAGGAAATGTGCCTAGCACTGGTCTTCGCTATGCCAAACTTCACAAAAACCTTTATTGTGGAATGTGATGCCTCAAGAAATGGAATTGTTGTTGTTTTAATGCAAGAAGAAAGACCCATTTCTTTTTAAAGTCGTAAAATCAAAGGAAAGTATTTACAGAAAGCTATTTTATGAGAAGGAAATGTTAGCAATACTACATGCACTAAAGAAATGGTGACCTTACCTAATGCAAAGACACTTCAAGGTAAAAACTGATAATGATAGTCTTAAACACTTTTTGGAACAAAGAATATCTTCAGAAGAGAAGAAAAAATGGGTCACAAGGATGTTGGGTTATGAATTTTAAATAATGTTGCAGATACACTCTCAAGAAATAATGAAGAGGTGGAAGCATTGCTTTGTGCCATTTCTATTATCCAACCAAATTTTATAACTAAAGCAAGGGATGAATGGAAGAGGGACGAAGAAGTGTGGAAACTCATTCAAAAGTTGTAGCAATATCCTAGTACATATTATACCTTTATTTGGAAAAATGATTCCTTATGGTACAAAGATCACTTATATCTTTGTAAGAATTCCCATCTTAAACAAAACATTGTTTTGGAATTGAAAAATTCTCCTTTAGGAGGACACTCAAGATTTTTAAAAACTTACCACATGGTGAAGAAAGTTTTTTTTTGGGATGGCCTTAAATATGATATTCAAAATTTTGTGGTGGAATGTTTGGTTTTCCAGCAAAATAAAGTTGAGACAATTAAGAACCCAGGTCTTCTACAACCTTTATCCATTCCAAGTCAACGTTGGGAGGAGATTTCAATGGATTTCATCACAGGTTTACCTAAGTGCGAAGGAAAGAGTGTCATCATGGTGGTAGTTGATAGACTTATCAAGTATGCACACTTTTGTGAATTATCTCACCCATTTAAAGTAAGTATAGTTGCTACTACATTTATGGACACTATTCAAAAGCTACATGGAAACCCAAAGGTTATTGTGAGCCACAGAGATCCATTTTTACTGGAAATTTTTGGACGGAGTTATTTTCTTGTTTGGGTACTTAATTAGCTCATAGCTCATCTTATCATCCTAAATCCGATGGTCAAACTGAGATAGTGAATAAATGTTTGGAAGTATATCTTCGTTTTTTTGTATATGATAAACAAACACGATGGGTCAAGTGGTTACCTCTGGCTAAAAGGTGGTATAACACTTCCTTCCATACTACAGAAAAAATGACCCCATTTATGGCACTTTATAGATATCATCCACTGTCTATCACATCATCTTTAAGAGAAAATTATAAGGTTCAAGCAGTGATAGATCACATCGAGCATCAACAAGAAGTTATCCAACTCTTAAATGATAACCTAAATTTGGCACAAAATTGAATGAAACAATAGGCAGATCAACATCGCAGCGAGAGAAGTTTTGATGTAGGAGATTGGGTATTTTTACAACTAAAACCATACAAAAAAATGTCCCTCAAGTAAGCTAAGAAGTATAATAAATTATCACCAAAGTACTATTGTCCTTACAAAGTGTTGCAAAAGATTGGTACTATGGCATACAAATTGGAGCTTGTTGATTCTTTGCGAGTGCATCCAGTTTTCCATGTTTCATGCTTAAAGAAGGTTATAGGTGAAAATATACCAATTCAAACAATATTACCAGAACTTTATGAGGAAGGAAAAATCATATTGGAACCTGAAGTGGCCACGGAAACAAGAACTCGATAGCTATGAAATCAATCAATTTCAGAGTATCTCATCAAGTGGAAAACTTACCCACTGAATATTGTACATGGGAGGATGAGAATTTTATACAAAAGCACCCAGAGCTACTCAAGCATTGAGGACGACACTTTTTTTAAGGAGAGGGGCATTTTAGGTCCCTATATTACTAGTTTAGTCCCTTTTTGTTATTAGTTTAGCCCCCTTATTGTTATTGTTGTACCCCTGTAACCCCAATATTGTTATTATTGTGTCCTTACATTGTTATTGTTAGGTTGGCTAGGATTATATTGTGGGCCCATGGACTCCTATATATAGAAGGAGGTTCTGGTCATTTGTATCATCCAAGAATTGTTCATTTATGTAATGTATTGGAGGTTGCCCCATCGAAGTGGCTGATTTCTAAGGCGTTGATCTCTCTTTTCTTATATTTTTGGAGCTGGTTTCATAACAGAATAAAACAAAATTGGAAGGCATTTGCTTATTTTCCAAGGGATGGAAATTGCAAATGTAGAGCATATAGATAAGAGCCAGTTACGCTCAACTATTTTAATGATCAGTGGTCGACCAAAAGTACAGCCGGATAAGAAGGGAGTGGTGTTTATTTTTCTCATTCTTTCCTTTCTTTCGAAGGTCTTCCATGCTAGACCAAACTTGCAAAATGGCCAGTAGGAGGAACGTTGTTCTTAACTTTTATTGGTAGTTTATTTTTAATATTGATGAGGTGTTTATATTTCTTGTTAAGTTTCCTTTTTAAAAATCCATGGTAAGTATGAGACTCACCAAATATCCCCATCCCTATTTACCCATGACGGTGATCATAGGAGGATAAAAACTTACAACTGTTGCAATCAATATATATGTGAATATAATCTACGTTTTAAATTTGAGAGTCCTTAACTTTTCCATTAGACAATGATGTTTTATTTTCTCGTAAACTTATGTTATTTGAAATGATTTGTTGATGATTCATTGAGGAAGAAATCAACACACATGTATTTTTGTTAAATTTTTTTGAAAAAAATCATGAGAGAGTGTAATATTCCCTTTTTTTTATAAGTTCAAAATAGACAGAATCATCTCATGGTATTTACTGTGGTATTTGTCCATATTATCAGCCCATAGTATCCACCTTTGTTTTTCGAAGGAAGACAATAAAATAAGGTCCATATGACCTATAAAAAGGGATAAGGGTGAGAGAAAGGGATCATCTTGAACTTGTCTATCTATTGGGCTAAGGGTGAGACAGAGGGATCATCTTGAACTTGTCTATCCATTTCTCCTTTTTTGTGGACTTGGCGTGGCCAGTTCTAGCTTGATCTGGGACGAAAAAATCTTGGTGACATTTGTTGGTGGATCCATTTAGGGTTCACATTTGTGCTTCCGTATTTTCACTTTCTTGTTCATTGAGCAGTCGTGTATGCTAAAGCAGGGGATCCATTATCTTTTGTATTTTGGGCATGTTTCATTTTTTGAATACTAATTGAAACAAATTGTCGCAGTTCTAGATCTATTTGTGTTCAATATTTTTATTGCAATTACTTTTGGTTAGAACACTTAGATGTGCCAGATATGTGATAATTTTTGTGGATTGGGATCTTATAATGGTATCTGATTTGTGCATCTTGCTAGCCTGAGGGTTGTATGCATGGATCTTCGGTAGGATTTCTTCTCACCCTAACGAGAATCTTCCAGCTTCAGTGGTATTTAATATCACTCTAGTTGGTTTCGTGTTTTCTATTTTTCTTATAATCAGATCTATAACTGGATCTATATCTGTTGAAAAATTATTTTTGAAGTAATAATCAAGGACATATTCTCTTCCAATTCTTTTTTAGAGGCCGATTTATATGGCGTAAAGGGATTTCAGAGTGTTTTTTTACAAATGTTTCTTATTCACATTCCAATTATATTATACTTGATCTAATCATATATGGAGCTTGAAGAAGGGACGAATTTCACAGGGTTTTATGAGCAAGGGTTGATTTCAATCCCAAGGGAGGTTGAAATTTTTTCTTCAAGTCCTATTAAGTCAAAATCGTACTCTGGAGCATTTAAAGATCACGGCGTCTAAAGAGCCACTAGCAGAGGCTACTCTGAGCAACGAATTCTTGAAGGGACGAGCGACAAGCTTGTTGTTTCCTGAGTAGACGTGGAGAAAGGCCAAGTGCTCGTGGTTGACTGGTGCTGACAATTGCAACAACGAGCCTCCCATCGAGCCAAGGTATGAGTAGTGTTGATCGTTGGGGGAAACATAGGTGTATGAAGCCGCTCCTCCAGGACGTTGTAGGCCATTTAGAGGACACATCGCAAGGAAAAACCATCCGTACTATTGTGCGCAGAGCCAAGGCTGACGAGCCAAATTCTTGTGTGAAAAATGCAGGGTGACGACGTGTTCTATGATTTAGAGCGGCGATTTTGAGGGCCAAATCCATTTCATCAGCATTACGGAGGGGGCAAGACCTAGCAGACACATTCCACAATGTAGAAAGGCACCCTCCACGGATCTGCAGACCCAAGTCCTAGACCAGGAGGCTAATCACCAATCCAGGCTAAGGCTAGGACCTTAGGATCACATCATCTCGTCATTACAGTGGATAGGTGTCTTGTCAAGTACACATAATCAGTCAAGGATCATTTCATTGGGTTTGAAATTTTCAAAGAGGTTGGAGATTACAGTAGGAAGCAATGAAGGATGACTCTAAATCTACCATTTAATATTTTCTAAGCGATTATCTTGTTGGATTCATCTGTCGAGTAGACATAGGAGGTAGGATCAAGACATATGAGGGAGAATCAGGACATAGGAGGCACTCACAAAAATATTTTCGATGGTTCCTGTGAATCAACATTAAAGCTGTAGTTATATTTGTATAAGACAATAAATATAATTAATCAAACTTTCTGAGAAGAATCTCAAGAAAAATATTGAGCAGTGGACTTAGGGTCTACGAGAAAATAATAAATGGAGATGTGGTCCAATGGGAAACCCTTTGTGCATCGACAGATCAAGGTACATGTTTTCCGAAGCAAGGTTGTGGTTCTGACGTAGGAACTAGGGAAGGAAATATACGTTAGGGTTTTTCACGAATTAAAAAAAAATACCAAGACCGAAGGGCCATATTAGTCATGAGGCCATCATCGAAGAACAGTGGAGCACACAAAAGCAATTTTTGAAGTTGAGAACACAAAATAAATTGTTTAAGGGCTGCATATTTGTCACGTAGATATTTTACCATGGTGTAGCCTGAGGTAATTCTTGGAGATTTGGGAAAAAAATTTGTGGTACCAAAATGGTCTCACTGTTGGAAGGTGTTTAAATTCAAAAAATGAGTTGCAGACCTTTCATATTCTCCAGATCGAGAATCTAATCGATTTTCTACAAACCGATATAGGATATCAGATGAAAATTTTGAAGAAAGTTGTTGCGCAACGGTGAGAAAGACATCAGGGTTGAACAAGGTAGACCATGGTAGTGGGAGTGTGGCCAATTTTCTAAAACACCAGTGTGAAGGAGCCATACAGGCGATGAGTTCAAAATTCACCATAATTATTGGGATATTTCGCTGAGTCAAATTGGAGACTAATATTTCTTAGAACATCATTTCTATATTCAACAATCAAAATTCTCACATTCCAGGAGATCGAGTTGGTTTTTGAGAAACTGAGTTCGATGAAATCAATCAAGAATTAGAGTTGTTATTTATCTCCTCTATTTTTCCCAGTAGAAGCCATTCATTGGGAGACAAAATTGCAGAAATCCTATTGAATCATTCATAGGGACCACCTATGGCTTGACCGATGTATCCTTTATGTATTAATTGTAGTTGGGAGTACAGGTTTAATAGTTATGAGATTTTGTATTTCAGAGATACAAGGGGTTTGATTTTGTATTGGGAGATATAAGGGTTGATTTAAAAAAAAAAAAGATGAGTAAGCATTTTATTGGGAGACATAAGTGAAGGGAAAATCATTTATAATTATGTGGGTTAAATTTGTGAAAATATTTGAAGGCATGATTGAAAAAATCTTCCTATGAAGAATTAATATATTCATACTTGGGTATAGGAGAAGATGGATCATCTTGAAGAAAATTTGGAAAAGAACCAGAAAATCCTTGATGAAGCAGTGAGGATATATGTTCCTTTAAGAAATCATACCTCCATAAACCAAAATGATATTCAAAGCATGAGACAATTTTCAAAAAGGATCCATGTCATTTTGCAGCAAAAGAAACCATGGAAGGTGAAGGAAGGACAAAGAAGAGGAGCTAAGCTCTTCGCACTTGGCTCTGAATTACAACAAACAAAATCAGTCATAGACCTTCATAAGTTGGAGGAATTAGACATATGTATGTCTAAGGTGGGACAACCATAATGGAAGAAACTCAGTTGGGCTCTCAAACCATCCATGATTGCATTAATACAACTGAGACTTTGAGAACATCATGATGAAGAGGTCAGGCTCACAATTGCTTCTTATCTCAGCAGGGTTGTAGCTCTAACATCACCATTATTTCCCTACAATAATGATCTCACGACAGATATACTGTAGCTGATAGTAGAAGACCTTCAGGGGTTGAACAATATCATGCTTCCTACTTATCATAAGCGGTGTAGAATTTTGAAACTCATGGCAAAGTTTAGCTTTGGCACATTCTTGTTGAATATGGAATGCGACGAGTTTATCTTTCAATTTCTCCAAAAATTTTATACCAATTTACATCAGCTCACTCAGACCATGTCAAATAATGCATAAAAATATTGTGTCTCTATTCTTAAACTATGGTTTCACTTTGTGATAGATAGTGCAATTTTTACACAAGGGCCTCAATCTGGTAAATTAATGGCTTAGGCCACTATGGGTGGCATGGTTTTATGGAGATTGGAAAAACACATAAATTTAAGCTTATTTAAAATAACTACGCTATAAGGTTTTTATTTTATGCCTTTGGAGAAAATTCACATAGTGTCCCTAAATGGCCTTAGTAAGAGAGTTACAACTAAGCGTAAAAAATTGAGTGGGACATGGTTTGAGGAATCATTGATTGTGTTGGATTCAAGTAATGTTGTTCTATATAGGGTTACACTCACCCATTATTCCATTCACATATACCATTTTATTTTATTATCTCTAAAACTATTATTTCCTAAGTAATGCATAATGCAAATTTTTGCACCACAAGGTCAATATTGCAAAATAATGACTTAGATCATTGTGGGAGAGAAACGATCATGTGGTCCCTAGCCAAAAAAATCTATAAGATCTTACATAAGATTTTGATGTTGCATGGTTTATATTTTATTACCCCATAGTAGACTCACAAAATTTGCTTGAATAGCCTTAGTAAGTGAGTTGCAAATTGTTTGAGCATGTCCTCGTGATCCATAAATGGTAAATATAGTAATTGTTGACCCTAATTAAGGAGCCTAACCCATAGAATATTAATATATCTAAGTTCAATGGGGTTTTTATATCTTAAAATAATGTTTAATTTGAGTAAATTTTAACTTTAGTTATTTATATGGTTTACATATATGGCTTTATTTGACAAGCCTAATTTAATATGGCCATTATAAATATGATATAAACATGATATGCATAGGATTCACAATTTTTATTTTCATCAAAATTAATGGTTTATTAGTTACTTTTAATTTATCTATTCTCAAATTATTTTTTTAATAATTGGAATTGGTGTAATCAATTGAAAACATAACGTATTCAAAACTTAACATAAATAGTTAACAAAGCTATGCCTTTCACTTGGTTACACCCAACATAAAAAAAGCTGGCCATGTTACATCATCAAATATGCATTAAGTTAATTATCCATTGTAGTAGTCACTCAGTGCATACCCCAAACATAAAAACTTAACCAAGTTACACATAAAATACGTATTTTGTCAATAATACATCATAATAGTTATTCTAAAAATCAATGAAGCATGACTCATTGTCTTAAGATTTGTGATAACCACATGAACACCATTTAAGTAACGTAATATTCCTATTATTTCCTATAAATATAATGAACATAAAAATCAATAAATATTTTGCTATATACACAAGTCAAAGTCATACATTTATAGTGAAGAGGGCCCAACTAAACAGTTTTACAAAATCAAATATTCTTCTCGTCATACAAAATGGAAGCTCATGCGAACCAGTGAGAGAATCAAAACGAGTTCCTTCGACAGAAAATGACATATAATGCCAAAAATTTCACGTCATTGCTAATGAAAATATTGGTTCTCTTAATCATTATCTCCACCCTTGGCACTTGTAGGTGTATCTTAAAATCAATGGTACTTATCATTGACATCGTGGAATCTTGTGCCTTCTTTCATTTTAGAGTATTATGCCTCTCCAAGCTTTGAAAGGGAAACCAAAACATATCAATGTTTTCCCATAGCTCTATTACATAGCACGCTTAATATATATAACTAGAATTCAAATATTAAAAGCTCACCTTAGACAAGAGTACAAGTTATTGGTTATTGTCTTCCTCTATGATCCAAGCCTTTTAGAAATGCCTCAAAATAATTACAATAAATTAATATAAAAATGAAAATATGTAAATCAATTTTAGTCATGCTTGATAAAAAATTATTAAATAATTCATCTCATCATGAACATCTAAGTCAATAGAGAAGAATTTAGTTCGTCACTCAAAGGTGAAGCACTTTGTTAGACAACCTATGTTAAGGAAATGATCAAGGATGGGGAGGACGCAATTACAAAAATTGTAGACGCAGCCACTATAAATTTAGCTATAATAGATACACTACTAATTGCTTCAATAGTTCATGCAATAAGAGGAGATGAAATAATTGGCTAAAAAAATTTCTATGAGCAATAATTGGGGATAAGGATGATGTATTTACAGTGACTTTAGATATAATTATTGTAGGTGTAGGTACGATAGATGTAATACTAGTCATTGTAATGGTGGATGAATTCATAGGAATGGTGTGATGACAAGGTGGCGTAGGGTGAATTGTTGAGGGGATGGTGTAACTGAGAAGGTATTGGGAATTATTGGTAATACACCACCACTAGTTGTATGATAAAGGGGGGGACCCTAAGGGAGGGAATGGGAATGTCAAGTGTTGGTGGAGGGCGCCCAATGGTTGGAATTTCACTACAAGGAAAATACCCTCTAGCGGAGGTTATAAAGGAGGTTTTTAGTGTTATAAAATTAGGCAAAATTGTCAAAAAAACATTTGCTACAACATCCGTTTATGGTTACGGGGGTTTTGGCAGAGATTTTAACGGAAATTCAACACAACTAAAAAAAACGGGCGATCGAAGGTTATTACGGATGTTTTTTTCATCGGTGCGCTACTCTGGCTTTAACGCGCCAGTGCATACATATAGAAGGCACCCCAGGTCGGTCGAAGGAAAATGCACCAGGGTGTTAAGGTATTAAACCACACTGGGCGTAGTGTTGGTTATACAAAGAATGGGGCCGTTCTAATTGGTCTTGGGATTTTTACGGTGCCCATAGGTCATATCAACGCACCGGTGCGCAATATCACAGAAATGCACCAAGATTTATAATTGGTATCGGTATCGTGCAGTGCCCATTGGTTGTACAAATGAACCGGTGCTTATAGACACATAAACGCCCCGGTGTGCAGTATCACACAAATGCATCGAGATTTATAATTGGTATCGGTATTCGTACAGTGCCCATAGATCATACAATGACGCCAGTGCGTGTAGACACATAAATGCACTGGTGTGTCGTACCGCCCAAATGCACCGATATTTTTAATTGGTTTTGGTGCTTTTTTGGTGCTCATAGGTCATAGAAATGCACCGGCGCACTTCTTAATACAAACGCACCGGTGTACAGTTATTGACACGCACCGGTTTTCATTTTGTATTTCTTAGAAACATCTACCTGTGACAGTGCAATTATTGTGATTGTTTTAAATTCATTATTCATCAAAAGTCGACACATCTTATAACAATGTTCATATTAATTAAATTCTTATTAATTCATTTGAATGTGATGTTTGGATTAATTTTTTATATCATATCATAATTATTGTGGTTTTTTAAAATTTATTATTCATCAAAAGTAGACACATATATATCTCATAACAATATTCATATGAATTAAATTTTTATTAGTGCATTTGAGAACGACAATGGAGAACGCAATAGCGACAATGGAGAATGCAATAGAATAAATTAAGACATATTTTATGATATATAATATATATGAATAAGATAGTCTTTATCATACAAAATGCGACAGTTATTGGTATCCCTTTGTCTTTCAATTGGGACAATATGTCCATTACATTAAACAAAATGTCTGATTTCACAGACATATTTAAAAAAATACAACGCCTTGCTTTGATATCCAAACATAGTGATCATCATTCTTCGCTTGAACTGCTGTCACTGCTACAACTACTTCCATGACTTGGGGTTATTTTCAGGAATGTTTTGTTCACGGTGTTGATTGTTTTCTTCTTCTTCACCTTCCATCTACAAACATAAAAATAAATTGAAATGAGTGTATATACATTGGTGAGAATAATGAAAATTGCAATATTAAATAATATACATTAATGTAAATCGAAAATAAAAATGATGTACCATAGCAACAATGGACTCATAAACTATACACATTCTTTCAAAACCATGTACCATGCCATCTTTCAAAATTTCATCTGTTGGCGCAGTTCCATACTTTGTTTCCTGCAAGTTTTATACCCCATAACAAATCATATATTTAATATAAAAGATGTTTTTGTTTTATTAATTATAGACGGAGCGAAGTAAAACAAGATCGATAGATGCTTACAAATTCCACAATTAATTTCTGATATGCCAACATATACTCACAACCCATATTTAACCCAATTTCAATCAATTCGTCTGATGGTTCTTCTTTTTATGTTAGCACCTGTTTGAAGACATTCAATGATGATTTTTGTAAAAAAAATTAAAAAATACAAAAATGAAATCCAGTTGAGTTGTTATAAGGAAGTAACAATTACTCACAAACTTATATTTCAACCCTTTTCTTCCTTGACGTCCTATTTTATGTGTTGAATGGGTTCCATTTTCTTTTCTTTTCTGCAAGAAAATTCTTGAGAATTAATACTTAATGCTAATTTTTTTATTTATTGTACCTAATGATCGAAAAAATCAATGATTACATATTACATTTGACGCACGTTGTTGTTGAGATGGCTTACATATTCCCATGTAGAATTCAAGGGAAAGCTGCTGAATACACACCAAGTCAATCAGAGAAACTTAAAAATGAAAGGAAATAATCAACAGGATCTAGGTCTTCAGAACAACCAAATTCATCCATTGTGATACGTATTGATTTTGAAGTAAACAAACCTCGGGTAATCAAAAAAAACCTGGAACAAGATCCACCAGAAATTTCTGAAGCCATTACAGTATAGTCTGCCACTGGTGATGTTTTGAATGCACAATTAACTAAACCAGAAATCTTTGAACCTGATTCTAATTTTACAGCCCCTACTCCCGATCCTCGTTCACCCTGATTAAAACTTATCATCATTGAGAATATTCCTCCTAGTCTTACTAGCATTGAAGAAATTACTGACGACGAAGAAGAAGAATAAATTTGCACTCGTCAGGTTTCATAAGATTTATGGCCCTGTGAACCAAATTTTCATTAGATTTACCTTTTTCTCCTTTTCAACCGAATACTTGGTATCTTAAGACCCTTGACTTTGCACATTCATCTAGTTATCGTCATCCACGTCACTGAATTCCATTTTACTCTTTACCCAGATATAGTATATCTAACATGGCTTCTGGAAATCTTTCTACTGATTCATCTATTTTTTCATCTTCTCGAGAACTCCTATTGTATTGAGGTCCTTTCATTCTTGTTGGGTAATAGTCGCTTACTGTAAATTTTTCAAGAGCATCTCCTTCGTCTCATGCTTCTACTATATCAATTGGTTTATCAGAGTTTACTACCTAAAATTTCACTACGGACCACATTTATATTCTTTCTGGGGAGACCCCTCTAGTTAACCTATCAGGTGGTTACATTCTTCCTGCGGGGAAAAAACCTCTTTCAGGAGGAAAAAATTACATTGAAACATATTCTATGGTTGTAGGGAAACCTTTACCCAATAGTTATCCAAGTTATGGTCCAAATCCTCAAACTGGTTATGGTAAAATTTATGTGTCGCAACCCTTACTAGGAACTTCTTATCCGAGAATGATAACTATATGGACTCCTTTGTTTACTCAACAACCTTCGAAATCTGCCCCCAAAATGCCTTCTAATCAGCTTTCTCATCCAATTGGACAATTTGGTTATACTTAATTCCAACAAATTTTTCAAGGAATACCTCAAGTTACACTAGGGGCATCTGTGCCAAGTAGTGAGCAAGTTGGCCCCAGTACTCCTCGTACTCTCGTCCAACCTACTGTGAAAACTTCTATTCATCAAACCAATACTCCTCAAACATCCATCCCAGGATTTTCTCAAGTATCTACTGCTACTAACCCTCAAATTCCAATTCCGACAGCCACACAGGCTATCCCTCACACTAAAGTTTTTAAAGTTGAACCTATGGTCCAATCTATAACTCAAACATCTTTAGGAAAACCTAGTGCAGCTGATATGCAAACAAGTCAACATTTTCAAGGGAAACCTTTTATAGGTCAACCTTTTACAGGTCAATCATTTCAAGGCCAACCATTTTAGGGACAATATGAATTCGGAGAAACGAGACCAAAACTCCCTTTCTAGAGTCAACCATACCTTAGTCACACATTTCAGATACCATCTCAACCTCAATTTGGTATGGCTAACCATGGTTACCCTGGAGGTATGCACATTCCAACTGCCCATGATATTCCAAGACATCATGGATACCCTCCTTGAGGTACCGGAGTTGTCCCTCAGGGTTATCAATTTCCACAACAATACCCTAACTCATGGCTACATTTTATAGCAACTTTAGATTTTCCAAACTTGTCTCATCTCACAAATGATCCTATCTATTATTTTCCTTTTGGTCGGCCATGCCTACTACGTTTCCCAGTGACATTTCGATGTTTGAAGGAAAATCAGGAGAGCACCCTTCAAACCATTTTATGACCTATTATTTGTGGTGTGAATCAAACTCTCTAATAGATGATTCCATTCGATTAAGACTTTTTCAAAGAACCTTGATTTTTTTAGCCGCAAAGTGGTACAATGAGTTACCATGAGCCTCTTCTAACAATTTTAATTCCTTTACAACTACTTAACTCATTTTCAGTTACCAGTCCATTATGGTAATGGTACTAAAATTTTGACCTCACTCAAACAAAGTACATCTACTTATATTTCAAATCACATTCATGAATGCATATGTAGATGCAGTTTGGTCAGAGTTTTTATCCCATATCAAATTATAGTTGAATGGTTTATGAAGTATTTTCTCCCAAAGATTACTAAATATGTAGCCAAAGGAGGTGTTGTCACAGAAGATCATGTTATTGTTCAATCCCAATATCTAGACCTCCTTTACATGCATTTTGGCACTTTGTATGAAAATATTCTAGATTTACCTCACCTTAGTCAAGTAACTACGACTCCTTCTGGCTCTAATGCCAAAGATGGTGTAATAAATACAATTAACGCGTCTAAGAGTGAAAATAAGAAATATAAAACAACCACTTCGATTATTACTTTACCTTATTCACCTGAAAGAGGCTCTTCTCTAGAAAATATTTCTGAAATTAACGTCGTAGATTCGTTTACCACTAAAACCAATTCAGACAGTGGTAAAAAGGAAGTGAAGGGTAAAAACAAATAGAAAAATTCTTCAAAAGAGAAAACAGATAAAACTAGACCATCTGATGAGGAGATGAAAACTCATTATCCTTGTCTGATTTGTGACGAAGATCATTTCAGAAAAGAATTCCCCCATCAAGCCGAGGTAACTAAGTTAGTCAAAGGTTCACCCATACTCGTTGTTCTTAAGGATTCATTTCATTCACAGAAAAGTAAAATGATTTCTCATAATGGATAATCTTCCAACTCATAGGCAGATATCATGATGATGTCCTCTCAAATTATGGTTGCGACACGGTCTCAAGATTATGGCTCTAAGAACCTTGTAACTCGAAATGAAATTGTGTCATTCATTCAACCTCCTACGTCAACTCCTCCTACTTATAAACCATTATAGATCAAGAAACCTAGTTATAACATGGTAATTAAATCACCTTCTAAAGGTGTTCTTCGAAAATCAACTTTCAATCCACATGCGATAGCTGCTCAGAATTACAACATTGTTGAAGATCTGGCTATGTCACCTTCAACAATGTCGGCCCTTGAAGTGCTACACACTTGCCCAATAAAAACGAAATTAATATTGTCATATAATGCAGAGCTATTAACCCTCAAGACTCTAAATCTCATTATCTTTGATCTAGAAAAGTTTTTACTTAGACTCCCACACCAAATGGCTTTTCAAATACCAGTCTTTGTAAATACTAGGCGATTTTTTCGCATGGTAATTGATGAGAGAGAAGCTACATGTATAATGTCTTTAGCTTGTTAGAAATCCTTCGGTTCTCCAACGATCAATTAATCACCCACAATTTTGAAAGCCTTTGATGGAAGATGTTTTCACCCTTTTGGAGATTTACCTCTAGAGGTAGAAGGAAAAATTGTTATGCTTGTGGTGGAGGTCATTGATGCCCCACTTGCCTAAAACATTCTATGAGGACGGAGTTGTTATCACACTATGAAATTTGTAGTTTTATCGGTATTTCGATTAATAATGTTCCCCCATAAAGGGAAGATCATCAAATTTGATCAATTGTCTTCCTATACTTTAGATCTTGCCCCTACCGGTAGTATCCCTTATGTTGGAAACACGAATAATCCTTATGAAGATGTTGGAGTAGGGTTTCTTAAGGATTCATCTCTCATGGGAAATGTTTTCATGCCTCTTCCAAATATTCCTCGTAATATTTCCAATATCAACATGATTACAACAAGCACAATGTCGTTGGAAAACCATTGGATTGTGCCTTTAGAATCTAATTTGGACCTATATGGAAGTGAGATGCTCTTAAGTCCATATGAATTGGCTTATGTGGCATATCAATCATTTTTTGACCCCCCATAAGCTAAAACTGATCAAGTGAATGTGATCACTGACGATTCTTCTCATTTATCATGTTTAACAATGACTCCTTTTTCTCATTCTTTCAACCAAATATTTTCAACTAACAAAAGTATTAGGGAAATTTTTGCATTGGATGAATTACCCTTGGACGATCTTCATCATTGTTCATCTTTTATACTTGACCTATTTAAACTTGAGAATGAATATTCAACCATATTTTCGACTGAACATGCTACTGAATCGCAAAATCCCATGTTAATACTTCATTCAAATTCATAATCGAATTTAGGAAACATTTTTGCGATGATTCCCATTGACATTTCAGTCAAACCAGGAATAACTTAGAACATTCATATAGGTGCTTCATGCTCAATTGATGAAATCAACATGTACAAAGCCCTATTCCAGGAATTCCCTGACATTTTTCTTGGTCTTACTAGGAAATCCATGAATTGATACTAGTATTGTAGTTCATGAGATCAAGAAATATTGGATGCTAAACCCATTAGACAAATATTGTGTCCAATTCATCCATGAAAAGAATCATATATTAAGGCTGAGGTTGAAAAATTACTTCGAACAGGTTTTATTTATCATATTCACTTAACTGGTTGGGTATCCAATATTGTTCCAGTGAACAAAAAATAAGGAACTATCAGAGTATGTGTCGGTTATATGGATGTCAATAAAGAATGTCCTAAAGGCAATTATCCTACCCCTTACATCGACTAGATTGTTGACAATATTTCCATCAATGAAATCTTTTCATTTATGGATAGATTTTCTGGATATAATCAAATAAACATACTCCCTCCCAATCAACCCATGACTGCATTTATTTTTCCATGGGGTACTCTTTCATATCACAAACTACCTTTTGGTTTAAATAACGCTGGTGCTACTTTTGAGAGGTCCATGTCTTATGCATTTCACAATATCAAGCATATTCTGCAACCCTACCTGGATGACTTACCAACCATTCTATGTGAAGGCAAGATCATCCTATGCATTTACAAGCTATTTTACTCCAATGCTGGCATTACAATATCTATTTGAATGCACAAAAATGTGTTTTTTGTGTACAATCAAGACGATTTTGGGATTTATCATTTCTAAGGAAGGCATTTGTGTCGATCCTCTTAAGGTCAAGGAACTCATCAATTTACCTCCTCCTTTTACTCTTCGCCAACTCCAAAGTTTGAAAATGAAAGAAAACCTTTTATGTCGACTTATCTCGAACTATGTAGAGCTGACTAGAGGTTTTACTCAATCGTTCAAAGAGGAAATTCCATTATTTTGGGATGAACTTGCTGACAAATATTTTGATGCACTTAAACACACATTGACCCATGCACTGTTGTTTCATCCCCCTGATTATCACCGATATTTTTTGTATTTATCTACATCCCATTCCACCATAGAGATGATATTAGTTCGAGAATATGAATCCACCAATGAATCAATTAATCCTTTGGTTCTCCAATGATCAATTAATCACCCAGAATTTTGAAAGCCTTTGATGGAAGAGGTTTTCACCCTTTTGGAATTCTTCATGATTTACCTATAGAGGTAGAAGGAAAAATTGTTACGCTTGTGGTGGAGGTCATTGATGCCCCACTTGCCTACAACATTCTACGACGATGGAGTTTTTATTATGCTATGAAATTTGTAGTTTTATCGGTATTTCGATTAATAATGTTCCCCCATAAAGGGAAGATCATCAAATTTGATCAGTTGTCTTCCTATACTTTAGATCTTGCCTCTACCGGTAGTATCCCTTATGTTGGAAACACGAATAATCCTTATGAAGATGTTGGAGTAGGGTTTCTTAAGGATTCATCTCTCATGGGAAATGTTTTCATGCCTCTTCCAAATATTCCTCGTAATATTTCCAATATCAACATGATTACAACAAGCACAATGTCATTGGAAGACCCTTGGATTGTGCCTTTAGAATTTGATTTGGACCTATATGGAAGTGAGATGCCCTTAAATCCATATGAATTGGCTTATGTGGCATCTCAATCACTTTTTGACCCCCCATAAGCTAAAACTGATCAAGTGAATGTGATCACTGACGATTCTTCTCATTTATCATGTTTACCAATGACTCTTTTTTCTCATTCTTTCAACCAAATATTTTCAACTAACAAAAGTATTAGGGAAATTTTGGCATTGGATGAATTACCCTCGGACGATCTTCATCATTGTTCATATTTTCTACTTGACCTATTTAAACTTGAGAATGAATATTCAACCATATTTTTGACTGAATATGCTATTGAAGCGCAAAATCCCATGTTAATACTTCATTCAAATTCATAATCGAATTTAGGAAACAATTTTGCGATGATTCCTATTGACATTTCAGTCAAACCAGGAAAAACTTAGAACATTCGTATATGTGCTTCATGCTCAATTGATGAAATAAACATGTACAAAGCCCTATTCCATGAATTCCGTGACATTTTTCCTGGTCTTACTAAGAAATCCATGAATTGATACTAGTATTGTAGTTCATGAGATCAAGATATACTTGGATGCTAAACCCATTAGACAAATATTGTGTCCAATTCATCCATGAAAAGAATCATATATTAAGGCTGAGGTTGAAAAATTACTTCGAACAGGTTTTATTTATCATATTCAGTTAACTGGTTGGGTATCCAATATTGTTCCAGTGAACAAAAAATAAGGAACTATCAAAGTATGTGTCGGTTATAGGGATGTCAATAAAGAATGTCCTAAAGGCAATTATCCTACACCTTACATCGACTAGATTGTTGACAATTTTTCCGTCAATGAAATCTTTTCATTTATGGATAGATTTTCTGGATATAATCAAATAAACATACTCCCTCCCAATCAACCCAAAACTGCATTTATTTTTCCATGGGGTACTCTTTCATATCACAAACTACCTTTTGGTTTAAATAACACTGGTGCTACTTTTGAGAGGTCCATGTCTTATGCATTTCACAATATCAAGCATATTCTGCAACCCTACTTGGATGACTTACCAACCATTTTATGTGAAGGCAAGATCATCCTACGCATTTCCAAGCTATTTTACTCCAATGTTGGCATTACAATATCTATTTGAATGCACACAAATGTATTTTTTGTGTACAAACAAGACGATTTTTGGGATTTATCATTTCTAAGGAAGGCATTCGTGTCAATCCTCTTAAGGTTGAGGAACTCGTCAATTTACCTCCTCCTTTTACTCTTCGCCAACTCCAAATTTTGCAAACGAAAGAAAACCTTTTACATCGACTTATCTCGAACTATGTAGAGCTGACTAGAGGTTTTACTCGATTTTTCAAAGAGGACATTCCATTCTTTTGGGATGAACTTGCTGACAAATATTTTGATGCACTTAAACACACATTGAACCATGCACTGTTGTTTCATCCCCTGATTATCACCAATACTACTTTTTGTATTTATCTGCATCCCATTCCACCATAGAGATGATATTAGTTCAAGAATATGAATCCACCAATGAACATGTGCTTTACTATTTGATTCATAACCTTACACCTACTAAGATTAAATACACGCATGTGAAGAAATTGGCCTTGGCAGATGTGCAAATTGTCCAAAGTTTCTGTCACTACACATTATTACGAAAAACAATCATAATTTCTTATTGAAACCCTATGATGTATATTTTGAATAGAAAAATGCCAGGGGGGGAATACTCTAAGTGGATAGTTATTCTGAAAGAGGTTGATTTGGAATTTGAGAAATCTAAATCAAAGAAATCATTAGTTTTTTTTGAGCTATTGTATTACTTTCCCTGAACTAAAACGGAAACTGTGGCTGAAGATCATCTCCCCGATGAATCTTTGTTTCTGATCAGTACCTTGGATCCTTAGTATAGAGATATCATCATATATCTTCAAACCCAAAATTTTCGACCTTAACTATCATGATCTGATTTTCGTATAATTCGATACCAGTCCCAACAATATAAAATCATTGGTGATACCCTTTATCGTCGTGGTCTCGATTATGTTTTTTGACATTGTTTAACCCACGAAGAAGCTAAAATTTCCTTAAATGAGCGCCATTTTGGAGCATGTGGTGGTCATATGTGTAGGTTTTCCACTGTCCAAAACATATTGCGTGTTGGATATTTATAACCCTCACTCTTTAAATATTGTATCATTGCAATTAGAAAATGTCACAATTGTCAAATTTTTGATTGAAATATGTGTGCCCCTCTTGCTCATCTTCACCCAATCATAGTTTCCATTCCATTTGCAAGATGGGGCATCGATTTTTTTATATGTAGCCTTGACTCGATCAGGAGGCATGGGTATATTATTCTCATTGTAGACTATTTTACTAAATGGGCCAAGGCGATTCCTGCATTCGAGAGCGGCTGTGAGACTGAAACTACTTTCGTATTCAACCATGTAATTGCTAGGTTTAGTGTACCCCAAGCTATCGTTACTCACCATGGTAGCCACTTTAAAAATATTATGATGACTGAAATTTCTTCTTAGATTTTCTTACACCATGATAACTCAACACCTTATTACCCACAAGAAAATGGTCAAGTCGAATTTGTAAACAAATTCTTAACCAATATGGTCAAGTGGATTGTATGCATTCATAAAACTAAATGGAATGCCATGTTTTTTTAGCCTTGTGGGCATACCATTCCTCTATGAAAACATCTACTAGTTTTACTTCTTTCCAACTTGCTTATGGTTTGGAATTTTTTTACCAATTGAATGTGAAATTTTGTCGTTAAAACTAGTCGTTGAGTTATTACCAGCCACCTCTGAAGAGGAAGCACATTTTTTACACTTAGCGCAGTTAGATGACACTCATCATACCAATGCATTAGCTGATGAGGCGCTTAAAAAACATGTTAAGGCACAATATGATCAAAGCGTTAATCCTCGTGTCTATTCGAAAGGAAATCTAGTCTTAGTTTACGATCAAGCACATGATAAGCTAGGCGTTGGTAAGTTTTAAACTATGTGGCATGGCCCTTACATTGTTAAACGTGTACTTGCAAAGGGTGCGTATGAATTAGTTGATTATGATAGTGTCTCTTTAGGTCAACCCAGTAATAATATTTATCTAAAGATATATTATGCATGATTTAACTTGTGGAGATATTCCTTGTACATTACTTACATTTTTTATAAGGTGTGCCATAGATTAGTTATTTTTCTTTACGAATTTCCACTAGCTTTCCTGCTTATCTTGATTACTCTTTATATTGCAGATGTCGACGTTCCCTAAAGCTTACATTGGCTTTGCTGACGACGTTTTTCATAGTACTCAGAATTTATCTTCCGCAGCTTGGGTCATCTATTCACCCACTGATGAGTTAGTTTCTATTCATGGGATTTTCCTTGGTCAAACAACAAACAACATAGAAGAATATAGTGCAGTCATTGAGCTATTATACGATGCCATTGTGTTTTCCATTCGACGTTAGATTTTTAGGTTAGACACACAACTCATTGTATTACATTTTAATGGTGTCTATGCAGTTAGAAGTCCATCCATGTTAAGAATGTTTTTAAGGGTTCGTCTCTTGGAAAGATAATTTGAAGACATTGAATATCAAAACATTTCAAGAAATTAAAACACTTTAGCTCATGTATTGGCTAATCGAGTGTTAAATAGAAATTTTTGACATTGAAATTAAATCAAAACAATATTTCATCCATATTAAACAAGGAACTTAGATAATGAAAATTCGTGATTGTTATTAGGTTACATAATAATCTGTCAAGTGTGTCAAAAATATACATCATTCGAGGACGTAGGCTTCAAATGCCTTATTATCCAAATATGTTGATATATAAATAAAAATGTAGCCTCAAACGACTATCAGTTATACATGATGATGATCACGGTAGTAGACTATGATGCGTTCCACTTGGCGCGGGTACCTCCTGAGCGGACCTGGAACTCCAACGATGTGCCTCTAGTACCAGAGAGGCAAATCATCAATCCCAATCTCTGGGATATCTATAGTGAGCCTCTCCAAGTTGTGTTCCAACTTAGTTAAGGCCTCGATTGCTTCATTTTTTGGTGGCATTATTGCTATGGGCTAGTCTCCTCGTCGGTCAAACCGCCCCAGTCCTACTAGTCAAATTGGACCTACATCTATATTAACATTTTTAGAATTAGCATAGGATGATAAAAAACAAATAAAAACCTAGAAAACAAAAAATTTAAAAATGATACTTTTTTACCTATGTCATCCCACTATACCCCATATGGGAGTGCCATATCCAGTTCGCCCATGTAGTCCATCCCTGCATATGGGAATTCCTCTACCATGAATATCTGGCTTCCCAGCTATATAAAAAATTGAGGTGTATATCATACTATTAGACCACCATCACCACCATGGCGTGCCATCAATGAAACCCATTGAAACATAAGAGGATTTCAAGGTCCTATGGGGTCCACGAGATGTTGTTGTGGAATGAGGAGTGGAATCCTCTCAAGAGAAAATGATATCACGATGGCACCATAGCTGAAGTTCTTCAGCTTCCCCTCCTCGACTCGAGTTAGTTGTCCTTTCATATTAACAACCACTCCATCACACGAGTTAAATATTGTTCCCTTGGAACACTCAACCGTAGTCTTATCATTGTAGAGTCATATCATCCAACAATTCCTACTTTATGATAATCACCTCATACTTCCACACTCAATATGTTCCATTCTGTAAAGGATCTTGATCTTATTTCACATTTAGGAGATCGCCGACCATACTGCTACACATATAAAAATACACTACTCCTCAAAGATTGGGGTAAGTGCAAGAGTAATTATTGAAGATATTTTAGTCACATGATGCAACTATCCCATGAATCTATAGTAGAGAGACCAACATGGAACAAAAAACTTAAAATCGATTGATGCACTCATTTTCATGGGTAGTTCATGGACATTTTTATTTTCGGAGATCACACGAAGATGGTGTTCTTTATTTTCTCTTTTCATAAAAAAATTGTATGGGTGAAGAAATTCATTTTTCCTGCAAGATCAAGTTATGTAGCTATAAAATCTTGTGTTTGTTCGTACATCTAACCGGAAACATTCCTTTAAATACTCGATAGAGTTGGTTTCATAGTATTCAATGGAAGCAAGAAATAACCTGCGATCTCGACCTTGAAATACCCCATCACTTCTCCATGCCTTCCACTACGACCACTTCGCCATATCATCCACTACGACCAAATCAAATTCAACGTAGATGTTATTCCTTACACGCATGTTGCCAAGTGGGAGATTTAGAGCTAATTTTGTCATGGAGGATGACAAGATTTACCCATTTTTTGAGTTGGTGTTCCATAAACATGGGATTACGTGAAGTGTATAGTGGTCAATCCCCATGTAGGTTGATAGATAGGTCGAATTGATGATAGGAACTACCAAAATATAATAACTTATAAATGGATATTAGAGGTTTTCCTACTCACAATTCCTCATCTTTTCATGTTACTGTGCATGCCATGAATGTCTCAGATGCCAAGTGGTGCAGTTAAGTTTTGAACCAACAATGTCAAAGTTTGTCTATGATTTCTAAATCGTTTTGAGCTAGTTGGCAGTTTGCTTTCTTGAGAAACTTAATGCTCTGTACCAGACCTCATATCTCATTTACAACATACGAGGTATCATGGTTTAAATTTTAAGGGTACCCCTACCCATCAACAAATTTTTTCGTTACAGTTTTATTTTTAAATTTTCTTTCATATGACTTTTAAAATTTGCTTTTACCTGTCTCATTTTCTCTCAGATAAAAATAATTAAGCTGCTCCATCACGTGCAAAGATCCAACCAAATTTTATTTTTGTCAAATTTCTCCTAAAATAACATCTTGTAAAAATTGATAAAATTTTATTTTGATACATATCTGCTTTTGGTTGTTCACCCTTCTCCGCTATTTAAATATATAATAGAGTTTCGAGAATTTATACCTACCAAAATAGGGTTCGAATAAATATTTTTGCATATCACATAATAATTTAAGTTGGTGTCGCATCCTATGCACCGTTTCTTCATAATAGTGTAGAAGTGTATATTGGTGTGTATTTTTATTAATAAATTTTCGAAGCGAGACCCTACTAAATTGATTTTAAATGTTATTAAAAAAAAATATAATGCCAATTAATTCACACCTATTTAAAAATTATATATAATGGAAAATTGTAAATTATTGCATACCTCTTTATTAGAGAAATAATTAGAGTAATTGATCCATCATTTCCATTGAAAGCCAACATAACCCACATGTCGCACCTTATTGCTTCATTGGAATTTACATATCATGATGACACTTGTTATTGTAGATGTTGTCCCAACTATTTTCACTAGGTTTATGCAATTTTATTACTTTTACGCAAATTTATTTTTGATGCTCTATGATTGCTTAACATTCCATCTTGGAAGTGTCTTTTCATTATTCAAATCCAATTGAAATTTGAGTCCAGCTCAGAAGTGAAATATTTTGTTGGACTCTCTCTCAATAAATACCAAAGGTTTAGTTCCACTGCAAAATTCATCACAAAAGGCTCAGTTCCACCTTGGCACCCACTTATACTTCATTTGAAAGTTGTAAAAGTTAGACTTAGTTACTTTTATTTATAACTCATAACGTATAACTAAGCCACTATAAAATTTTTAGTTGCTCCTAACGACTTAATCATATGATAGGAACAAAAATTGTAAGAAAAACTTATTTTATGACTCATTTACAGTATAATTCCTCTATCATAATTATGTGTTCCAAAAGATCCATTCAATCATGTGATATGAGACAAAACAGAAAGTAAAGAATGATCGTGGCTTACAAAGAGAATCCAAAGTTAAAAATTGATATTATCTATATGAAACCATCAATTTAGAGTTTACATTAATGATAGAACATGGAAGAAGGCAAGCTTGAGAAAATGGAATAGGCCATCTTCTTCCCATCTTCAGCATTCAAGGAAAAATAAGTCTTCCTAATGCGGGCTTTACATGTAAAGGAAAATGGAAAGTACAAATTTATTAATATTCTATCAACATTTAAATCATTCTATAACAAAGGTTGGTACTAAGATTCTAAGAAACTGTCTCAAAATGCTAACCCCTTGATTTGAATTACATGTGACTCTTGGACGCTTGGGAGCCGAGGTCCACTGTTCATCTTCAGAGTCCATGATAAGAGTTGCATGGGTAGCTCCATTTACAATGCACATTATGAAGGAACAATGCATTTCTATGATGAACGGAATCGTCGGCCTTGGAGTTGTTTCCTGCTCTTTGTATCTGTGGTGTTGAGCGCTCTGGTGAAGTTTTCTCAAAGAGAGTTCAAAATTTTGGTCCCACACTTGCATGAAATCGAGGTGTTTGAAAAATAATTGCTTTCTTGCTTGACATAATGATTCGGGGAGGGAACTTCTAATTGTGCTTGCTCAGACTCGAGAGTCGAAGACTCGGACAGTGGAAATATTGAATCAAATGTAGTGAATTTCTGCTACCAGAGGCCACGACAGTTGAGGGAAAAGGAATGAAAAATCCAAAAACATCATCAAATTTTCATTTGATGGGAAGAGGGGATTTGAAATGCTTGCTTGGGCCATAATAATAAATTTATAATGTTATTTTATTTCTTTTATTTTTAAGTTGACAAGCTTTAATATGGTTTGATGTGTAACTACAATATTTCAAACTTAGAACTTTAAGAGGCACATTATTACTCCTTGATCCTCTTTTGAGCAACCTCAACAAAGGTTTCAGTATACCATTTCACTCTTTCATCAGCTTCCTCATCATGGTCGTCATGGCTCTCTCGAGGAGATTGATTATCCTCATCAAAAGATTTCTTCTTTGACACCTTTGAATCCACATCACTTTTTTTCTTCTTATTTTATTTTTTCTGGTCTTTTTTCCTTTCTTCATCTAAAGCTCCCCCTGTTAATGTGTTCACTTTCAGCCCTCCTTGGCGACTTGTTATCTTTTCTGCCTTCTTTGGTTTTGGGGGATTTTTCAAAATAAAAGTAGTAATCTTATCCCTCATATATACATCAGTAATGTACCCACATGCATCACATCGTAGGGATGTCATTTATATATTTGATGTCAAAATATTTGCCTCTAGATTTCCACGTCCATAGCACTAGACATATCCTTTTATAAAAACTTCCAGAAAGGAAACGTTCTTGCTCTCTATGCAATGCCACCAACTTCTACCACCAGTGTCTTATGTCTGCTTTTGTACATAAGTATATTTTGCAAGGTACAAATGAAAACCACCATCATCCTTCAGGTTATGTAAATGCATAGAAGATGTCTTTTTGAATACTACCCTAGTCGTTGTATCTGTTTTAGATGGGTACAATGTTTGCATCTTTTCCAGAAATAAGCCTTAAGCATAAGGTAAGGGTGTGTCTGCAAGGTAAGGTTTTGTCTAGCATTTGGATATGTGTTGATCAAGATTACATCCGGAACCCTCCAGACTACTCCTTACTCCCAATTGCCTATTTCAATATTTGTAACAATTTTTTTATTTGTGTGAACATATTATGTTGCGTTACATATATGTGTATTGATGACAATTTGGTGATACACTAGGGTTAATCCCTTAAAACTGCCTCTTCCATACATATTCCCAGCATTTCTAGAGTGTCTACTTCTTAATCATTCGTATCATCAATATCTTTGAAACCTCCATGATCTCCTTATCATCAATATCTTTGAAAATTTCACCTTTCATTCCTCCACAATGGCTCCTTCTGTGCAACATCTTCTTTCTTCTACGCTACTCTTTCCTTTACTATTGTCTTAGGATTTTTTTTTGCAACAAATAGCAATAGTGCAATTGCTAGTTAAACAAAAAAAAACATAAAAACATCTAGAAATAAAAATCTTAGTGAATGAATTGCCCCAACCAATCATTTTAGATAACATAAGTTTACCGGAACACAAAACATCATTGTCTGAAGGAAAATTTAAGGACGGTCAAATCACCACCGCGGGTAAATAGGGATGGGAATATTTCGTGAGTCTCCATAGATCTTTAAAAAGAAACTTAAAAAGAAATGTAAAACACCTCATCAATCGTAAAAATAAACTAGCAACAACATCGTTCCTCCTGCAGCACGTTTGGTCCAGCATGGAAGACCTTCAGAAGAAAGGAAAGGATCAAAAAAATAAACACCACGCCCTCCTTATCCGGCCGTACCTCTGGTCGACCACTAAGGACCGTTAAAATAGTTGAGCGTGACTGCCTCTTATCTATATGCTCTGCATTTGCAATTTCCGTCCCTTGGAAAATATAAGCAAATCCCTCCAGGTTTTGTTTTATTCAAATGTATACCTCCTACCTTTTGACAATCTATATAATTTACGGTGGGAGCGATGCTTCAGGCACAATGGGTAAGTCCACGATGGAGCATAACTCTAGTAGAGTTAAAGTATTGGTGGGAGTACTTAGAGAGACATAGATTTTCGATTGAAGTTGTTGGTTTTGCAGTTTCAGAGTAATTACATTCTTATTGATTTCCAATTACATACAGATGTTGTTGAAAATATTAAAGTCATCTGCATGCCTTTGAGCAGAAGAAAAGAGTACACAAAGGCAGCAGCAGCAGAGGTTGAGTGTGCAGCACCGTGTAATGAAGAGGAATGGAGAAAACTGTAAGGTGAATTTAATTTTTAATGGGCCGCAGCCACAAATGACAGAGGAAGTTAATATGGTGATGGACGTAGCCGTTTGTTCTAGAGGAATCAAGATTTCCCATAGTTTAGAACTACGGAGGAGCAGTTTTATTTAAAACAGTCAATTCGGGCGTTAAAGCCCTCAACAACCAAAAATGGAGAAAATTGAATTAAACAGGCGGAAGTCCTTTATTTTTGAATTGGTGGATAAGTGGCCCCCACCACTTAATTCCCAATCGCAATAGCAAGTTTTTGAAGCCGTGTCTTGTTGATGTGAAGATTTGTGATGCGATCCAATCGCAATCGCAAATCGCCATACATATGACATATATTCCAAGTGTCTTGTTGATATGGCGGAGTTCCACAAAGCGGAACAGTTGTATATAATATACAACCAAAACATATTATAATCACCCCCCCATAGCAGCGGAGGCCCGTGGGTCCACTTGACCACGTGGTGAAGACTTAATGGAATCGTAAGTTTTCAATCGCATCCGGTTCTTGATCGCAATCGCAAGCTCTTAAGTGTTGTGCCCGATTGCACTTTGAAATTGGAGGACCCGATGGTAGTATGCAATGGAGTTAATAAAGTCCATCGTGTCCAGGATCTTAATCGCAGTCAGAACTTTCCGATTGATCGCACCCTTTTGTTATATGCTCCGATTAAAGTTCGGACCCGATCGCTTTATGTGCCATATTTTATATCGGGCCATCGCGTCCGTTGTGTAATCGCAATCAGAATTTTTCTACTGTATGCCCCGATTGCACATTAAAGTGGCGGACCCGATCCAGGTATAGGCCACAGTTCATATGGTCATCGCATCCGTTTTTTTTATGCGGCATATAAAAAGAAAAGGCCTGCAAGCCTCCGGGTAATGTATTCTGTATTGCATTGTATTCGCGCAGCAATGCGGAAAGAAGAAAACACATCAGTGTTGATTTAAAAGTAACAGAGTGTATTGTTTTGAAGAAGACAGAGATTTGTTTGCGGAGCATTGCATGTGTAGCAGTCCTGATTTTGGTTATCCCAATGTTAAGAGGAAGAATTTGTAACAGTTTTTTTTAAGAAATAGAAGTTTGTTTTAAAAGTGTGAAAACTCTGTCTCCTGTCAAATTTTAATTTCTCTGTGTTTAGAGGAGATGATATTACTCTCTCCATTTGGAATTCTCAATATTCCAACATGGTATCGGAGCTAGTTTAGGCTCTTTGAATGTTTCAAAGAAGCTAAAGAAGAAGAATACT
Source organism: Pinus albicaulis (assembly GCA_034641835.2). Classification (NCBI taxonomy): domain Eukaryota; kingdom Viridiplantae; phylum Streptophyta; class Pinopsida; order Pinales; family Pinaceae; genus Pinus; species Pinus albicaulis. Next base: position 1,786,918,093 of record CM076575.1, read on the forward strand.
TGTTGAAGCGTTTTCTCCAGCAGTGTGAAAGCCCAACAGAAGTCAAAATTTCAGGTATTTCTCAAAGATAACAGAGCTGTTGTTTTGTTTTAAAAGAGTTTGTTCTTTTAGAGAAGGAAAGACAATTTGTTTAAGTTTAGAGTTCAGTTTAAGAGCAATGGCTGGACCAAGTACAAGAATGAACATTGGAAATGTTCAGCTTCCACAATTTAATGGAAAAAACTATGATTATTGGGCCATTACCATGAGAGCCCTGTTTGTCTCACAAGATTTATGGGAGTTTGTGGAAGATGGCTTTGTTGAACCAGCTAATGAGCAGGATTTTAATGCCTTAACACAAGTAGAGAAGGATTTATTGAAGAAAAATAGAAAGAAGGATGCTAAGGCCCTCTTCTATTTGTATCAGGCAGTAAATGAGAGTGTGTTTCCAAGGATAGCAGCAGCTAAGAGATCCAAGGAAGGATGGGAAACTCTGAAAGAAGCCTATCAAGGTATGGAGAAAGTTAATACAGCAAAACTTCAGTTGCTGATAAGAGATTTTGAAACTCTTTGCATGAAAGAGTCAGATAATGTAGACACATTATTTACACATGTGATTGGGATTGTAAATCAAATAAGATCCCATGGAGAAATTCTTGAAGAAAGAAGAATTGTGGAGAAAATTTTGAGAAGCTTACCCTCAAAGTTTGATGTTATTGTTACCACTATATAAGAGACCAAATATCTCTCAAGGTTCACAGTAGATGAACTTCATGCCTCGCTGATAACTCATGAACAGAGATTGAGCAGAGATGAAAACTCATCTCTTGAGCATGCCTTCAAAACCCAGATGCCTTCAGGAAGAGGAAGAGGTCAAGGAAAAGGAAGAGGAAGAGGCAGAAGCCAGAACAGAGGTGGAAGGAACATCCCTTCACATTCACATGGAAGGAGCAACAGTCAGAGTCAAAACCACGACCAATGCAACAGCCAGCAAGGTGGACATCAACACCAACATGCTCATGGACAAAGGTATGACAAATCCAATGTCCAATGTCATTATTGCAAAAAATATGGGCACTATGCCAATGAATGTTGAAAGAAGCAAAATGACATAAAAAATAAGCAAAATGCTAATGTAGCAAAAGAGGAAAATAACCCAAGTAATGTGCTGTTAGCTTGTAATGTAGCACAGGATAGAGAAGATGATGTTTGGTTCTTAGATTCAGGATGTAGTAATCACATGACTGGAAATAGAGAAATGTTTTCCAATTTAGATGAAGAGATTAAATCTGAAGTGACCACAGGGACTGATACTAAGATCTCTGTAAAAGGAAAAGGCAGAGTTAGTATTCGAGCAAGGAATGGTGAGCAAAAGTTTGTTCAAGATGTGTATTATGTTCCAGGTTTGAAGTGTAATATTTTGAGCATTGGGCAGCTCATAAACAAAGGTTACAATGTGATTTTCAAGGATGATGTGTGCATAATAAAATATATACCTCCAAGTAAGAAAATCATTGCTAAAATTGAAATGACTAGCAATAGAATGTTTCCTCTCAAGATCAACACTGACTTGAAGTGAAAAGGAAAGAGTATAGAAGCTATAACACAAGAAGCCTTTCAGAAGGAAGAGAAAGATGAAAATTGGTTATGGCACCTGAGATTTGGACATCTCAATTTCGGAGGATTAAATTTTCTGCACAGAAAAGGAATGGTAAGAGGTTTTCCATTGATTGAGAAGCCTGACAGCCTATGTGAAGGCTGCATCTTGGGAAAGCAACACAGAGAAAATTTTCCATGAGGGAAAATCATAAGGGAGAAAGCACCCTTAGAAATCATCCACTCAAATTTATGTGGGCCGATACAAACAACATCAGTTTTAGGCAACAATTACATGCTGACCTTCATAGATGATTTCACAAGAAAAGTGTGGGTTTATTTTCTGAAATATAAGAGTGAATTCTTTCAGAAATTTTTCCATTTTAAAGCTCTTGTAGAAAAACAGAGTGGGCAGTATATTAAAGCTTTCAGAACTAATAGAGGAGGAGAATATATCTCAAAGGAATTTCCGTGATTCTGCAGAGAGAATGGCATACAAAAGAAGTTTACCACAAGGTACACACCGCAACAGAATGGAGTTGTTGAAAGGAAGAATAAAACCATAATGGAAATGGTTAGAAGTATGCTCAAGGCAAAGCACTTGCCGAATGAGTATTGGGCAGAAGCAGCAAACTGTGCTGCATATATTTTAAATAGATGCCCCACAAAAGATGTGATGAACAAAGTTCCAGAAGAAGCGTGGAGTGGCAGAAAACAGGGAGTCACCCACATGAGAGTTTTTGGATGTGTGGCATAAGCACACATTCCTGACAAGTTGAGAAATAAGTTGGATAGTAAGGGGGAGAAGTGCATTTTCCTTGGATACTGTGAAGATTCCAAAGGATACAAATTATATAACCCATCCACAAAGAAGTTTGTGATAAGCAGAGATGTGCAATTCATTGAAGAGGAAGCGTGGGATGGAAGCATTGAGAAAACAGTCAGTGTTAAAAATTGTTTGTCTCATGATGAAGATGAAGGAGATGTGGTTGAAATTAACAACCCATCCATTGCACAACCTCTAGCAACGCAAGGAAAACAAGGGACACCTCAAGCAGCAGCGAGAAAACCCTTGAGAAGAAGTGGGAGTGCATCTCCAAGCACACCACATGGAGCAGATTCGAGTGCTTCTTCAAGCACGAATACACCAAGTGAAAGTGGAACAAGATTCAGAAGCATTAGAGAAATCTATGAGCAAGGAGCGGCAAATGAAGCTATGAATTCCTTATTTGCTTTGTATTGTCAAGTTTATGATCCTATTCATTTTGAAGATGAAATTAAAGACATAAAATGGATAGAAGCTATGGACGAAGAAATTAATGCCATAGAGAAGAGCAAAACATGGGAGTTGGTTGATCTCCCAGAAGGTAAAGAAGTCATTGGAGTTAAATGGGTCTATAAGACCAAAAGCAATGCTGAAGGAAAAATAGAAAGACACAAGGCCAGACTTGTTGTCAAAGGATATAAGCAGAAGCATGGGATTGATTATGAAGAAACTTTTGCACCAGTTGCAAGAATGGAGACAGTGAGAGCAGTGTTGTCCATAGCAGCACAAAACAAATGGAAAGTATATCAGATGGATGTAAAATCTGCATTTTTAAATGGAATTTTAATGGAAGAGGTATATGTGGAACAACCTCTTGGATATGAGAAGAAAGGCCAAGAGCATAAGGTCTGCAAATTGAAGAAAGCTCTTTATGGTCTGAAGCAAGCTCCAAGAGCATGGTACAGTAGGATAGACTCTTATCTACTGGAAAACAGATTTGAAAAGTGTGAGGGAGAACCCACCCTCTACATCAAAGAAAAGGATGGTAAAATACTCATTGTTGTTTTATATGTTGATGATCTAATTTTTACAGGTAATGATGATTACCTTATTGAGAATTTTAAAACAGTCATGAAAGATGAATTTGAAATGACAGACATGGGTTTGTTGAGATACTTCTTAGGAATAGAAGTAGAACAAAATGAAAAAGGAATTTTTATTTCTCAAGCAAAGTATGTGAATCAAGTTCTAGAAAGATTTAATATGCAGGAGTGCAAAGCTGCAATTACTCCCACAGTAATGGGATTGAAGTTGAGTAAAGATGACAACAGCAAGGATTTTGATCCAAGTTTTTATAAAAGCATAGTTGGCAGCCTTATGTATTTGACTGAAACTAGGCCGGATATTATGCATGATGTTAGTTTAATTTCCAGATTTATGGAGAAGCCAAAAGAAGCACATTAGCAGGCAACAAAGAGGATTCTGAGGTATGTTAAAGGAACTAAAAGATTTGGTATTTAATATATTACTTCAGAAAATTCAGAGTTAGTTGGATACACTGACAGTGATTGGGCTGGAAGTGTAGATGATCGGAAGAGTACTTCCGGTTATGTTTTTCATATGGGTTCAGGAGCCATTTCATGGGCTTCTAAGAAACAGCCGATTGTAGCATTGTCTACAGCAGAGGCAGAATATGTGGCAGCTACAGCAGCAGCGTGTCAAGCAATTTGGATGAGGAGAATGTTGAGAAGTCTATGTCAAGAATAGGTAAAAGGGACAGTGATTTATTGTGACAATAGCTCAGCTATTGCATTGTCAAAGAATTCAGTATTTCATAAAATAACAAAGCACATAGACACAAAATTTCATTATATCAGAGAATTGGTGAACAATGGAGAAATTGTTTTACAGCATTGTAAAACAGAAGAGCAATATGCAGATATTTTAACTAAACCATTGGGGCAGAAGACCTTTGAATTTACAAGAAAATGTTTGGGTATGATGGATAACCCAGCAGCTGACTTTAAGGGGGGGTATTAAAAATATTGAAGTCATCTGCGTGCCTTTGAGCAGAAGAAAAGAGTACACAAAGGCAATAGAAGCACAGGTTGAGTGCGCAGCACCGTGTAATGAAGAGGAATGGAGAAAACTGTAAGGTGAATTTAATTTTTGATGGGTCACAGCCAAAAATGACAGAGGAAGTTAATATGGTGATGGGCATAGCCGTTTGTTCCAGAGGAATGAAGATTTCCCGTAGTTCAGAACTACGGAGGAGCAGTTTTATTTAAAACAGTCAATTCGGGCTTTAAAGCCCTCAACAACCAAAAATGGAGAAAATTGAATTAAACAGGCGGAAGTCCTTTATTTTTGAATTGGCGGATAAGTGATCCGCACCACTTAAGTCCCAATCGCAATTGCAAGTTTTTGAAGTAGTGTCTTGTTGATGTGAAGATTTGTGATGCGATCCAATCGCAATCGCAAATCACAATACATATGACATATATTCCAAGTGTCTTGTTGATATGGCAGAATTCCGCAAAGCGCAACGGATGTATATAATATACAACCAAAACATATTATAATCACCCCCCCACAGCAGCGGAGGCCCGTGGGTCCACTTGACCACGTGGCGAAGACTTAATGGAATCGTAAGTTTTCAATCACATCCGGTTCTTGATCGCAATCGCAAGCTCTTAAGTGTTGGGCCCGATTGCACTTTGAAATTGGGGGACCCGATGGTAGTATGTAATGGAGTTAATAAATTCCATCGCGTTTGGGATCTTAATCGCAATCGGAACTTTCCGATTGATCGCACCCTTTTGTTATATGCTCCGATTAAAGTTCGGACCCGATCGCTTTATGTGCCAGGTTTTATATCGGGCCATCGCGTCCGTTGTGTAATCACAATCGAAACTTTTCTACTGTATGCCCCGATTGCACATTAAAGTGGCGGACCCGATCCAGGTATAGGCCGCACTTCATATGGTCATCGCATCCATTTTTTTTATGCGGCATATAAAGATAAAAAGGCCCGCGAGCCTGCAGGTAATCTATTATGTATTGCATTGTATTCGCACAGCAGCGCGGAAAGAAGAAAACACATAAGTGTTGATTTAAAAGTAACAGAGTGTATTGTTTTGAAGAAGATAGAGATTTTTTTGTGGAGCACTACGTGTGTAGCAGTCCTGATTTTGGTTATCCCTCTGTTAAGAGGAAGAATTTGTAACAGTTTTTTTTAAGACACTACAAAATTTGGCGGAAATTCCGACAGCCAATTCGTCGCTATTGCGACACATAGTCGTCGCAAGAGCGACAGTTTGAGGGAGGAAAAAACGTGGTTTCTCATGCCATCGCAGTTCCGACACAATTAAAAAGTGTCGCACTATCGACACTTCTTCCATCGCTTCCGAATAGGCATCGCCCTTCCGACGTCTCCCAAACTGTCGCGGTTCCGACGTTTGTAAGCTGTCGCACTTCCGACGAAATGTGGTCCGACGTTTTTAACGTCGCTCTTCCGAAGTTTCTAAACGGTCGCAATTCCGACGTAATGTGGTTCGACGTTTTTAGCGTCGCTCTTCCGACGTTTGTAATCTGTCGCAATTCCGACGAAATGTGGTCCGACGTTTTTAACGTCGCGCTTCCGACGTTTGTAATCTGTCGGAATTCCGACGAAATGTGTTCCGATGTTTTTATACTGTCACTCTTCTGACGTTTTAAAGCTGTTGCAATTCCGACGCTTACAAGGCGTCGGTATTCCGATGGCGAGTTCAATTTAAAAAAAAATGAAATTTTAAAAGAGGAAAAACGTTGTTTTGAATATATTATATGAAGTAAAACAGTCCATGAAGTCATTACATTTTCACATCTGAAGATTGGAACCCAAATATCCATCCAGAAAAGTGGAAGTCCCACCCCAGACAATGATAGAAAAATACCCCATGTCACATACAACGACTTGATATAAAACCCAGTAACAGTCCACATGGAGATTATCGACAAATCTAAGAAAGCATCCAAATATGCCCAAGGCATCTATAAGAAAGTGAAATAGCAGTATGTATAATAGTAAAGCAACAGATAGAGTACCGACATCCATTGTTCCAAATACAAAGTAAAGTACCCAAAATCCTTGAACAGAGAAAAACGCTAATCATGTGAGGAGTGTGATAAACAAAATTTTTTGTTTTTTCATAAGAGAAAAAACGTTGTTTTGAATATATTATATGAAGTAAAACAGTCCATGAAGTTATTACATTTTCACATCTGAAGATTGGAACCCAAATATCCATCCAGAAAAGTGGAAGTCCCACCCCAGAAAGTGATAGAAAAATACCCCATGTCACATACAGGGACTTGATATAAAACCCAGTAATGGTCCACATGGAGATTATCGACAATATGAGAAAGCATCCAAATATGCCCGAGGCATCTATAAGAAAGTGAAATAGCAGTATGTAGAATAGTAAAGCAACAGATAGAGTACGTACTAACGTCCATTGTTCCAAATACAAATTAAAGTACCCAAAATCCTTGAACAGAGAAAAACGCTAATCATGTGAGGAGTGTGATATGTCCAAAATATAAAAAGACCATCAGACCATATCAATAAACCAACAACATAGACCGGCATCGCTAGTTTTGAAGGCAGAGTGATAAACATTAATCATTTTTTTTTCACAAGAGAAAAAATGTTGTTTTGAATATATTATATGAAGTAAAACGGTCCATGAAGTCATTACATTTTCACATCTGAAGATTGGAACCCAAATATCCATCCAGAAAAGTGGAAGTCCCACCCCAGACAGTGATAGAAAAATACCCCATGTCACATACAGGGACTTGATATAAAACCCAGCAACGGTCCACATGGAGATTATCGACAATCTGAGAAAGCATCCAAATATGCCCGAGGCATCTATAAGAAAGTGAAATAGCAGTATGTAGAATAGTAAAGCAACAGATAGAGTACCGACGTCCATTGTTCCAAATACAAATAAAAGTACCCAAAATCCTTGAACAGATCAAGAAAAACGCTAATCATGTGAGAATTCTAAGTAAATTTAATCTATTAACATTGGAAAGAAAATTACACCGAAGTCAAAAACATTCCCTGGCCAGACTCATGGAAAGTTTGTCATCAAAAAATCAAAAAAGTAAGAAGACTGCCCTCATACGGGGAAACCAGTCTTGAACATTTAATTTACAGAATTCAAAAATATTACAAAGGTCTAGCACAGTAAAATAATCTAAAAGCAGCCCAATTAAGTGGGCCTGCTAAGCAAGAAAAACAAATTAACCAAACTACTCCTCCGGTGGTTCCTGCACGATTCGGCACCATGGGTGCAGTCTCAGGCACAGTGGGCACAAGAGGAGACGGAGAAGAAAAATTCCAAGAAAGAGAGGATGACAGACAGAGACAGAACCAAGAGAAATGCAGATATGCAGCAAGGTCTAGGCAGCAGTTCAGCTGGCCACTTCTCCTTATCGTCACAGTTAACAGGCAGTGTAATCCAGTAACCGGCTCGTCTGAAAAACCATAGCGAAACGCCATTTTGTCGACCTGACTGCAATGCAATCAAAGGACGCCCGTCATAATAAATCTCTGATCATTAATAATGAGAGCCGAAGGCCGGATCATATTGGAGCATGCAGAATCGCTCACAGGAGTGGAGGTCCGAGCTTGAACAGTGTTAAAAATTAATTAATGCGAATTTGATGTGAAAACTTAATTGAACAACGTTAAATGTTAATGTGATTGATATGAAATCGTGACATCATGTCCCATCGCCTTAAACGCCATCGAATGCACCCGCAGCCGGGAGCAGGGCAAGTTTTGATTGAGGACACGTGGCAGAAATTGATTGGAGCGGGTCTTTGTTTGGGCCGCTCGCGCAGTGGAAATCCGGACTCTGAAAAATATTAGGGCGAATTTGATAAAAAATTCGCGTCACAACTCTCCCTCCGTACGCCAGCCCAACTTCGGACCCGAAAAATATTAGGGCGGAATTCATTTGGTTTTCGCGTCACAAAATTGGCCGATGTCAGCAAGCTATTTTGGAACGCGAATTTGGTTTGAATTATGGTTTATCATCGTTTGAAGTCCGGCGGGCTCGACTTAAGAACAATTTTGTTTGATCCCATCTTATAAAATTTGTGTTGGTTTTCTTTGATAATACACATATTTATAATAAATCATGGGAATACCACTCTAGTAAACATGTGGAAAAGTTATATAAATTATTGAGAACAATCATTTTTATGTAAAAATATCCAAATGTGCTTTTGGGAAATAAGAATTCGAGTATTTGGTTCATATTGTTTTAAAGGAAGGAGTGAATTTGGAGCCTCAAAAGATGCAAGCTATTACAAAATGACCTATTCTTAAGAAAATGAAGGTTCTTAGAAGATTTTTTAGACTTACATGATATTATTGATCATTTGTTAAGAATTATGCATGCATTTCAAGTCCACTCACATATCTCTTGAAGAAAATATCATTTATATGGAATGATGAGGCTACTTTGGCATTCTCTCCTTCAATGGATGCCATGTCTTCTACACCAACATCGGTTGCACCTACTTTTGGTAAAACATTCATAGTAGAGTGTGAGGCACTAGGACAAGGAATTTACATAACATTAACATAATAAGGGATATCATTGGCTTTTAAAAGCAAGGAATTCAAAGAAAATATTTGGTGAAATCTATGTATGAAAAATAAATGGAAGCAATATTACATGCAATAAAAAATGGGGATAGTATATCATTGGGAGGCACTTTAAAGTCAAGATATACCATGATAGCATAAAGTATTTTTTGAAGCTATGGATTTCATTGGAATATTAACAAAAATGAGGAGAAAAAATGCAAAGTTTTAATTTTAAGATAATCTGCAAAAAGGGTAAGGAAAATTTAGTACATGATGCTCTTTCTAAAATAGAAGAGGCCTCAAATTTATATCCAATTACATTTTCTATTCCAAGGTGGCTAGAAGAAGCTTGCCATAATGGAAAAATGACAATAGTACTAAACAAAAACTAAAATTTATAAAGGATGGGATGAACTCTATGGAGCATTGGGAGTGAAAGAGATATACTTTGGTGCAAATGTAGAATATTTTTATGCACGCAAGCATATTTGAATAAACAAATATTAAGGGAGTCCCATGTCTCTCTGATGGTAGGACGCGGGGTTCCTTAAAACATCTCAAAGGATCAAAAAATATATTTTTGGAAGGAATGAAGAAAGATATTCAAAATTTTGTAAGAGAAGGTCAAGTTTGCATAATAAATAAAAGAGAGATAGTAAAATATCTAGGGTTACTTCAACCATTCCACATACATATTCAAAGACTAGAAGATATATCAATAGACTTTATTACAGGGTTACTTAAATATAAAGGTAAGTATTACATTTTTGTGGTCATTTATATAGACAAATTTTGTAGATTTTTTTTGTAGAGCTCAAAGTACATAAACAACAAGCCAAGTGGCAGAAGTGTCCATGAAAGAAATTCATAGTCTTCATGGTTTTCCTAAAGTAATAGTAACAAAAAACTTTTGGAAATAATTATTTAATATGAGTGGAGAAGCACTAGCTTCCATGAGTTCTACATATCAAACACAATCAAATGGTCAAACAAAAATAGTTAACAAATGTTTTTAAGGTTATCTACAATGTTACTCTTTAGAAAAGAAATCTTAATGGATGAAGTGGGTTCCTCAAGGAAGAATGGTAATATGATACTATCATACTACATATCACACATCTACTAAAATTTCCCCATTTAAGGCCCTTTATGGATATCCAACTCCTAGTATCTCATACTTTTTGCAAGATAAGTCCAAAGTATAGGAAACAGAGTCACATATGGAAAATACTAAAGAAAATTTGAAAAATATTATGGAAAACCTTCAAATGACATGAAACATGATAAAACAACAAGGGGAACAACATTGAAGTGAAAGATAATTTGAGGAGGGTAATTGGGTATTTTTTAGATTATAGCATTATAAGCAATCTTCATTCAAGAAAAAGAAGAATAAAGAATTAGCTCAAAATTGAAAACTGTTATGGCCCTAAATAATTATTCATAGGATTGCACAAGTGGTATAGAAGTTATATATTCCTTCTTCTTGCATTCATAAGGTTTTTCATGTATCTTGCCTAAAATAAACCCGAAGAAAGAAGAAGTCAATTAAGACTCAGGCTGGAGGAAAAGAACGGGGTAAACCAAGGGAAAATGCTGAGAGAGCGATTGTAGACACACCAGCGCTCCTTAGGGGTCCAATTTCAGTTTTGTTGCGTCACACGATGATCTCTCTTCTATGGCATTTAATTGTATTGAAGATCACTATTCTAGGAATAAGGAGTTATTTTCTCCAAAAATAACCCTAGCCAAACATTGACAATGCATCAAGGATATCTTTCTATGCTTCATAAGTACATATGTTCTACTTATAAATCATGTGGTTGTTTTGCTGGAAATTATTCACCAGTTGGTTTCATACCAAAGTATTTTTCACATTTTCAGCATCCAATACATGAAAAAGATAATGGTTTAAAACAACATAAATATTTGAAATTTTGCAAGAATTGTCTGGCACGCTTTGAATATGAATTTTGAAGTCAAGTGCATGATGCTGTATAGGATCAAGTGTCATTTTGAATACCAAATGTTTCACAAGAAACTTCTCACCATGCTACCCTGCAGTAAGGATTAAATGACAATATTGCATCAACTATTTCCATAATAAAAGTGCACCTTGGCCATAAGACTAAACAACTACAAATGTTGTAGATCTAACAAGACCACACAATCAAATGTATTCCACAAGGCCAATATTGTATGAAAAATGAAAAGGAGTTTGCAACCAAAAATACCTTAGGCAACTAATTCAATTAGATACACCAAACCATCAGCAAAAAGGAAAACCAGCCTACTTGGCCCCAATATTTTCAACTGGGTCCTATAATTCAACCAATAAAAAGGCCAAAACCATAACATTGAGATACATTTCATTACACTATCAATAATAATAATATTTGACTCAGTCATAACCCTTTCCTTTTATTTTTGTGAAAAGCTTTATGCATTACTCTAATGTGGCTAGTCCATAGGCCAAGTAGACCACTGGGTAAGAAATATGTTTCCTTTCACCTTTGAGTTTTCAAATTATGCCTACCAAATCTAAGACATTTAAGAGGGGGAACTAATACAACGTTAAAAAGAAAACCAGAGCACACATCTACAAATTACCTCCTTAGCTACTGTCACACCATCATTAACTATTTTTGAAGAACCATGCTTGCTCTCCAAGACAACATTTTTCCCTTCGCCCCAAGGGTGACTCCAACAAGATCAGCAAGTTTGTTCACACCGCCTGCAAGACAAATTGACAATGCTTTTAGTAAGTGTGCAATTGAATGCCAGAACATATGCCAAAACAACCCTCCATGAAAAATTAAAATAACACATTAAAATCGAATATAAGTGGACAAGGAAAGATCCACCGCAGTGAAGTTTCACGTGCAGGTGACCTTCCTTTAAACATAGTTTTTTCTCTGACCTGCAATTTTTTTGTCACTGAGCCATCCTTGTTGAAGTACAACTCCTTTTCCATAGCTCTTGTATTAACTACCTTCTCTCTCTCGCATAATCTCAGAGTCCCTCTTCTGCTTGAGCGATTAAAGGAAATGGGTGAAAAAACGGAAAGAGAAGACAATTGTCTGCCATAATTATCAAACATTGCACCCAACTTCTTCCCCTTTCCATTGTTACCCAATGAGGTAGATGTGGAAATTGTTGTCATACTGCCCAAAGCAGAGGCCATCTTCTCTTATGCTGAATATGCTGGAAATGTTGTCTTTGATGGCAAAGGAAAGGAGATGGCAAAGGTAAAGACAGGAGCAACACATAAACTATCCATAAGGCAAAAGAGACAAAGGAGGTAGCAAAGAGGAAACGAATACAAAGAATTCTATGTGAAAGAGCTGTGATATATAACCATATATGCATTAATGACTCAATTACATATTGTATCCCTGGTGTGTGTCGAATAAATAAACTCTGTGGTGAGGGTTTTTGCAGAGTTCTGCAGAAAAATGAAGAAAATTCATATCCTTGAGAATCTGCTTGTATGTTCAGTAATGAGAATGTGTTCCTGATGAAAGGCTTCGCCTCTGTCTTTAGAAATTTGTATAGAAGTCTAACTAGACGCTCCGTGCTCTGGAACCAAGGTGATAATATGGTGTAATTGAATTATCTTAGTTATAAGCCTCTGTGTAATGACTCAATCTCTGAATTCTGGTAGCCATAAGCTTCAGTGTAAACTTGGTAGCCAATGATTCCCTGGTAGTGATTATCCTACCAGTTTCGGGGTTAACTGTTTGATAGAACCCTTGTACATAATATAGGCAACGGAACCGAGAAAAGGAGCGGAACTCTGCATCAGAGTATGGTGGAACCATAGTAAAAGGCAGAACCATAATCGTAGCAAAATATATATATATATATATATATATATATATAATTGAAATTGTGGAGAACAGAACCACAGTCATAGTAACAAATATATATATATATATATATATATATATATATATATATATATATATATATATATATATATATATATATATATATATATATATATATATATATAATTGAAATCGTTGGAGAACGGAACCCGGAGTAAAAGCGTTGGATCGGAACCTGGAGTGGAGAACGGAACCTTGCGAGAGGAACAGTGAAGTGGTTTAGCGTGAACAGTAAAGGCCGTAAGTAGATTTCATCACACCGCCTATCGACCATAAGTGGTATTGCCTGGAGGAGCAGCGATTCCATTGATTGATCAACACGTGTCCTCGATCGACATTCCAAAACCGCCGTTTAACGTGTGCCATCGCGCATTAACTATCGTACCAGGACATGGAGCGAAATGGACAGGAGCCGTTGATCTAGTGGGCTGACATCTGACGGTGATCGCTCGTAGGACCCGCACGAAGTTTAATGGAAGAGCACAGGGGTTAAGAAAGGTACAGTGCGCGCGTTTGATTGGTCTTTGATTGTACTGTGGGCCCGAGGCGGAGTCATATACAATGAATTTGGTTTATATTGTTTATTAAAGTCTGACGGGTTATTAATATATGGTGGAAGACTAAGGTTTCTAATTAATAAAAGATTGTCGATTATCTAATAATATATGAGTGGATATATTATATATAATGACTGTATATGTGAAGGGCATCGTAATATGTATATGGAATATGCATATATGGTTAAACGTGTTGAGGGTCAATTTGCATGGTTTTAATAACCAAAGTATTATGTTGATTATAATAGTTGTATATGGTTAATTGGCGCGATATGAAATATGAAATATGTGAACGGGGCCTAATACATGTACATGTAATGGACTGTCGGATTATAACTGAAGAATTGAGATATTAAAAATGACCAGACTTGTTTTTATTAAGTTTGCCAGTGTGGAATAAAGAGAACATGCGAGAGTGCCCGGATTGGGAAAATGATTGGACAATGAAATTTTAGGATGCATTTACACACAGTTATGTGAAATATTGAAAAGTACTGGGAGTATGGTTGATTTATTAACACTCCAGATTTAAGCATTGAAACTGCCATCGTAGAACAAAGCAGAGATTGTGAGATTTCCCGGACTTGGGAAATGATTGGGCATGAAACTTGAATGCAATTATGAAAAATAAAAAGAAGAGGAGAGCATGCAGAGATCCACAGAGATTACAGGTTTGACAGGAATATGTACAGGAATGAGTTGGACAGGTGAATAAGCACAGAAAACAGGGAATATGCAAATAACAGTGAACAAAGTGTATGCAGAACAGGTTCTTAACAGCAGCAGGAAAGGACAAATCCAGTAAAGCCAAAATCCAGAAAAGGAGATGAGTGAAATTGAAATATGTAATTAAAAATGTGAATGTAAATGTTGTGATTAATTTTTTTATTGTTTGTGATGCAAAGGCAAGTATCCTAAGGAAAATACAAAATCCCACTGTAGCATGGAAATTTGTACATATTGCTATAATTTTAAAATGAGTTGGTTAAAAGATATGAGAAGGTAGAAGGAAAAAAGTCAGGACTACTCACTTCAAATTCCCTGAGGAATGTAAAGAGTCATGTGATGAACTCTATATATAATATCACATTGATATGCACAAGAGAGGTCAGAGAAGGAGAGAGAGAAAATATTGAGAATGCAGAATATAGAAGAATAAGGCAGAGAAGATTAAGACAAGAAGAGCAGAAAGAGAAGCTACATAACATAGTTGATATCTGAAGTAAATCAGCAAACATTCAGTTTGATAAATTGAGGAAGTTGGAGCTTCCCTATGAAGTTGCAGCTTGATAGCTGTCAGTTGTAGCTGACTGAGGTTGAAGCCTCCTGTAGGTTGGTGCCTGCAGAAAACTGGAGGGAGTTGGTGCTTCCTTGCAAGTTGTAGCTTGCAGAATTGAGGTTGGAGCCTCCTGTAGGTTTGTGCCTGCAGAAAAACAGTGGTGAGAGGGAGTTGGAGCTTGCCTTTGCATCACAACAATAATAAGATGTGTTTTTCTCCCTTTATGGGTTTCCACTTATATCTGGTGTCTCTGTGCATGATATTAATGTATTGATCTGATATGTATCATCTGCTTAATACCTGCTTCTCTCATATTAAGTCTACTGCTATATTATACTAATACTTGCTACTTACATTCTAAGACTACTCACACATTAAATTAAATTAAAAGATCAGGAATGTGTTAAACTGATTCACCCCCCCCCCCTCTCAGTTTAACTAAAGGTTCAAAAATTGGTATCAGAGCAGGTTCCTTAGTACTATTCTAACAGCTGAAAGGAGATCCTAGGTTCCCAAGATGGCTAGTAAAGAAGGATGCTCAACCAACAAAGCCCCTTTCTTCACTAGTGAAAATTACGCTTTCTGGAAAATCAGAATGAGGACATACATAATGTCTCTAGGAATAGAAGTCTGGGCTGCAGTGGATTTAGGATATGCCCCAAAGGCAACTGACACAGAGAAAGAAACAAAACAAGATTTTGTGGCTAATGCAAAAGCCATGAATGCCATCTTGAATGTATTATGTGAAGCAGAGTTTATTAAAGTATTGCACAAAGACTCTGCCAAAGAAATATGGGATACTCTTGAGAACATACATGAGGGAGACAAGAAAGTAAAGACTGCCAAACTTCAAGTCTATAGAGCCCAGTTTGAGAACTTAAGAATGAATGATGATGAAGACATTGCCAGTTTCTTCCTAAAAGCTGCAGAAATTATTAACAATATGAAAGCTCTTGGAGAAAAAATGCCAGAAAGTATAATTGTACAAAATATTCTAAGATCTCTTCCATCCATATTTAATCCAAAGGTATCTGCAATAGAAGAAACAGCTAATTGGGAGACCTTGACCATGAACCAGCTACTTGGAAGTCTAACAGCCTATGAAATGAGGCTCCCACAGAAGAAGCCAAGTATGAGGGAAGAAGCCTTTAAAATAGAAAAGAAGAAAGAAGAAGAGGAAGAAATATGCTCTTGCTCAGATGAAGAAGAAGCAAAATTTGTCAAGAAATTGGATAGAGGCTCAGGTAAATACAAAGGTAAACTTCCTTTAAAGTGCTTTAACTGTGGAAGAGTTGGACACTATGCTGCTAAGTGTCCTCACAAGAAAGCAAGGAATCAGGCTCAAGATTCAGAGAAAAATAAATCAAAGAACTGGCAGAAGGGAAAGAAGTTCAGCAGAAAATCCTTCTATGCTCAACAAGACAGAGATTGACATGTGCCAATAGGTGAAATAGGTGAAATGTGGCACCACTCAGAGATTGACATGTGCCAATTGGTACAAGTGGTAGACAATTGGCATGCTCAAACAACGAGGTGATGCAAGAATGACATGAGGGAGAAAATATCAGAAAAGCCCCAAATCTGGAGAACTAAAGCTCATCACCAACCCGAGATTGACAACTTTACATGATGTAACCTATGAAATCGTAAATGGAGAAATCATAGTAACAATAAAGTAACCTATGTAACAATAAAGTCAGATTCATCCTGGGAGTGGTAATGGGAGAAATCATAGTGAACAACAGGAAACATGCACAGTTGCTTACAATCAAATAGATGAAAAAACACATACAAAAAACCTAGATAATAATCATGAACAAGCTTAATATTGAATTATGAACTGTAAAGGAACTTACAAAATGTGACATTACGAACCTGGTCAAGCGCACAAGCAAAAATATCCTGGACATGACCCCGGTTGACAAGTTGTATTGCTCATGATGCAAGAGGATTTGTACCTGCACTGCCAAGTCAATCAAAATCCATCATTATCTATACAATAAATACAAGTAATTGATGTAGTATTTTTTAATCTAAGATGCATTCTTATGATAATGTTAGAACATATGTTGAAAATCTCAAAACATACCTGAATAAGCTCCTCTTCATTTCAAGAACAATTTATTGGAGTCGCATGAACTTGGAACAAGACTCCCACGATCTGAAAGAGTAGCAACTAAGTCAACAATGACTTTTTTGTTGCTACGCTGGATCGAGGGAGGTTTGCTCCAAGATTAAATCGCTCCAATAAATTATTCTCTACTAAATAGGGCCAACCACGTGAAGGTGGAAGCTCTTATGGCCCCTCCCCCCTCACATCACTCTCAATTCCCCAATACCCAATCTATATTTCATTTTTTACTTTCATGAGCATAAAAAAAAATATTCAATAACTAATAAAAAACAATTCAACAAAAAGTACGCAAGGAAACATTGCAATTAATTCTTGACATAAAAATAGTATGATAAATGAGTTTTTTATATAACGCAAAAAACGTTCCAAGTATGGTAACGTTTGTCTTATAATAATACAATATTTTACATTATCGAATTTTCTTTTTCTTCTTCCTATTTTTTAAGCTCCTAATTACATCATCAATATCATCATGCTCTTCTCTTGTTTCGTGCCTTTCGACCCGTACTGCTGACCTAGTTGCGTAGTCACGATGTCTGGTCTCATCCAGTGACGGGGCATCGCCTACAAAAACAGATAATATTAAATTTTAATTGTTAGTTTTTAAATATCATTGAACTAGTTCGGTAATATTAATAAAAAAAATTGCAATAAGATTATTTACCTGGTGCACCAGTTGTCACCGCTGACCTAGTTGCGTAGTCACGATGTCTGGTCTCATCCAGTGACGGGGCATCGCCTACAAAAACAGATAACATTAAATTTTAATTGTCAGTTTTTAAATATCATTGAACTAGTTCGGTAATATTAATAAAAAAAATTGCAATGAGATTATTTACCTGGTGCACCAGTTGTTGCCGCTGACCTAGTTGCGTTGTCACGATGTCTGGTCTCATCTAGTGACGGGGCATCGCCTACAAAAAAAGATAATATTAAATTTTAATTGTCAGTTTTTAAATATCATTGAACTAGTTCGGTAATATTAATAAAAAAATTTGCAATGAGATTATTTACCTGGTGCACCAGTTGTCGCCGTTGGGACTGTTGCCCTGTCTTCCTCTCTGGTGGTAAGATCCTCATGGGAAACATTCTCTATCATTTAAACAAAAAACGTTATAAGGACAACCATCAAGGTATAATTAGAAAAAATTATAAGTGGAAATTAATTACCGTCACGGCCCTCACTGATAGTAGCATTGTCGGCCTGGTCCCCACTACCATGATCAGGTTGCACGTGAGGATCATCTACATCTGGCTCTAAAACTAGGTTATTTGCCTTGTTGGTAGTGTTGCTCCCCTGATTTAAATAAAGTCGTTAGACATTAAATTTATGGACGAAAACAAACATATTGAAAGGTTAATGTTTTACCTTATCAGGCATCATGGATCTTGGGACCTGCCCCAAGCTTCTGCGACGTTCAACTACAGCTTGATAGCTAAAATGGAAAGCGATATTTTTATCTTCCTCTGTAGTTTCTGTTCCGAAGTCATCACCCTACATTACATATGGTTGTGTATTTTTAATCATATTTTATCGGATTACAAAAACGTTGGAAGGCGATACAATTAATTATAAGATGTTTAGCTACTTAATTACAATTCTTGCAGCTAATTTCAAGTAGCCACCCTGGCCTAGCTTATGATGGCTCTTTTTCTCAATCCTAGCTTTGGTTGCCTTTGAGGTGTCAGGAAACCTAGCATCAACAAAATTGAAGTCAGATATGATGTAGCACACTTTTATTTTAGACATAGAGAAAATTAAAGCTATTGAATTAAAGTTGTAATTTACCTTGCGGGTCCAGTTGGCATTTTTCCTTCTTTCTTTGCCCTTTTCTCTTTTCCGTCATGGATGAGTGCTCTCCACTCACTCTTTGGAACTGCGAGAGGACGCTCATATGTAGGGTTAAATTGCAATTGCGTCCTATAGGTGTCCCTAGTATATTTCAAATATTTGCTAGCTACCCAAGCCACCGCTATTATGTCAAATGTGCCGACCCCAAAAAGGGCTTCTAGATAATCTAGAAGTTCTTTTTTCAGGTTGGAATTCTAGGAATTCCACCCTGTACGTATGGTTGGGCCAAAAATTACCAATGCATGGCTCTCCAGAATCTTGTAGAACTCATTGTTTCCTACACAGAAAAGGAAAGAAATAAAGATATTATCATTAATTTAAAAATAAAAATCATGATAAATATGTTTTAGATAAAGTACATGAAATAGTTAAAATATTAAAATTTACCTGGGAGTTGTACATGCTTTATAGGGACACCTTCATCGTTCACCAACAACGTGCCATTAATGGTCCCCGTGGAGCTGACACGTGTAGCTCCAGGAAACGCAATAATGTAGTTGGCCATATCAGCCTCATCATTGCCAACACGTTCAGCAGTTGGCTGGGTGTCAGCTTGGGCAGGGTGTGTTTCTTGGCTAGCACCTAAAGGAGTAGAAGGTGTACGAGAGGTTTTTTGGGCAATCTCTTGCCCTTGTGTCCCACTACCACCAACACCGGGTTCAGCAAATGCCAGAAAATGCTACATACAAAAGAAATTTTTGTTAGTTTAGTCAATGTAAAAATTAAAAATCAAACTATCACAATTCATCTCATGCAGAACAAAAAAAATATCCTTTTGACTTTTTATTATTACCTGATATCTTGCTAGCTGGTTCATAAGATGTTTTATCCTCTCTTCTGTTTCAGGTGTTTGAGGTGTGTCTATCAAAGTATTAAATTCCGACCTTGCATGTTGTGCCCTTTTTTGCAACAAGAACACTGGAGATAGGGATGAAGAAAGCTCTTCCTCAAAGAGGGAATCATCAGGCGTACCATGGCTAGGTGTCTGCATATTTGAACAAAATTAATATTATTTCAATTATGTAAATAACTAAAATACCTGAAGATAGAGCAATGCTGGCACTTTACATGTTCTTCCGATGGCCTCTTTCCACAATCATACCGTCTCGGGGTTGTTCCTGAACTGCTCTGATCAGTCTGCCACATTGCAATACAATTATAAATGTAAAAACTTGAAAACAATATCTAACTTGAAAACACAAAATGAAAACTGAAATCATTTCTAATAAGACACCGGAAGATAGAGTTAGAGTTTCAAATATGCCTTGTATTGAATTCAGTCCTGGAAACATGTCATTGCACATTAAGGCACCCAAGCAAGAGACGAGTTGACAATGAAGACCTTATTGAATATATTGTTGGAGCAAATTCTAGTAAACTCGTTGTGAAGACCTTGAGGATATTTTTGGAGCAACATTGTTGAAGCTGATGGTATAGCATTGTTGGAGACGATCTTGAAGGGCCTTGAAGTGAAGCTTTTGGAGCAACTATTGAAAAATCCTTAGAGCATTTAAGTAAGGCACTTTCTATCTTCCATCACCGTTTTCCTTTCAATATCCTTTAAACGATTTTGTTGATATTTAATGTTTGAAATCACGTTATAATTCCTTGATTATATGTGTTTGGGGACTTTCCCTTTGAAATTACCCAAAAATACCCTGGCAATTTTATCTTCAAGATGCATGTCTGACCCTATTGTTCAATATTTTGATTGATAGTAGTAAACATAGAGATTTAGGGGGCTCTTGACTTGGTTTGGTTGGGCCATTAGATCTCTAACATCTACTAGGGAGAACCCCCCTTGAGTTGGAGGAGAGCTAGCCCGAAGTGAAAAGAGGTTGGTGAGGTGACAATGGGGCTATTGAATTACACATGGTATCACACTTTAGCTTTAGAACTTTATCTTGAGAAGTGCGAGATTTTGCTATATCAATTCTCAAATTGTTTACAACACTATTGTTAAGAACTAATAAGAAGTGATGTTGAGGGGTTTTTGGGTATAAGAAACAATACCATTTAAAAACTAGGGTTCTCAGTCCTTGGCATTCCTTCACCTGGGCCTAGGGCACACTAGAATAATTTCACACTAAACCATGCAAACTTAAAAGTAACTTAACAGATCCATAAAGTAATAATAATCATAATTCCTAATTTCCTATTGTACGATATGAGGCAAATTATTCAAACATGAAGCAATGAAGACATGCAATGTCTGAATTTCAAGATTGATGAACCAATACAAGAAGTTAGAAACTACAACTTTGATTCAATACTTTGTGTCCTAACTCCAGGAAGGAATCTAGTTTGTAGGAATGAAGAGGTTGTTATCTTTACAATCCCATCCCAGCATCAAATTCAGTGATAAGTTTCTATGAGGTTCTGGGTCAAGGAAACATTCATTCCACGAATGATATATTTAAGTAGGTTTCTCCTATTCTGGGAAAACACCATACCTATAATGCATTCACTTGCATGTATAAAGGGAAAGGAAAACATGTTTTCATACAACGGTGACAAAGGCATCTTGGGGAAAGGTATCTTCACTTTTTATTTATGTTGTTCACCCACACCACTCTCGTGTTTTCACTAATCCCGTTTTGTCATTTTTGGATTCAAATTAAGTTAAGGCCTTAAGTATTTTTTGACCTTTCGTTGTAGTTTTCATAAGTGGCATGTATGGATTTTCCATTAATTCTGCACTTTTTCTCTTCATGTGCATGTTTCCCTGGAAATAAAATGCATGATTTAGTCCAATACATTTAACAAGTTGTTGGATAAACTCCATTGGAAATATCATGTTTCCTATTCAATCAAAATTTATCTCAGTTAGGGTAGGTAGGAAGGTTTTCCTTTTGTATTAATAGGGCACTTCTAGCTTGCATTTTTATTATATATTTCAAATTTAGTGTCGTTTCAATTAGGGCATGAATTTTTGCAACTTTCAAGGTGAGAATGAACAAAGAAAATTTTTTGTGATGGATGACTGTATATGACTCCATGGCCAGAGGAAAAGGCACTAATCTACTTCTTCAAATATCTATAGTTCTCATTCACCTCATACGGAGATGGTCCCTGATTTTGAGCCAAATGTTGCAGCAAAAAGTTCCCCCCCTCCATCATTTGATATTCAATGGAAATTTCTTAAATTGATGATGGGGCATGATTATGGAACATTGGCACATACATATGTAATGGAATTCCAAGATCATGATATATGTTTGCATATGTTTATGGAGGTGGTGGAGCAAAAAAGAGCTCAAATAGAGTTGAAATTTTTCACATAAAAAGGATTGTGGGCTTGACTAATGGTTCCATTTAAAAATGATATCTAGACAGAGAATAAGTGTAGCATGCAAACATGCATTGAAAATCCATTTGAGTTTGCATTGTATTACTTATGATGGATTCAAATTTGGGTTTCAAAATGCCAAGTTATGGCATGATTTTGTCGAGAAACCCTTAGTTGGATTCTCATGTTGGTTTAATTTATATTTTAAGTTTGTTTTGCAGTCTTTGGGTGATAGTAACTCATGAACTAGGTTACCAATGTGTAAAAATCATATTTCAAGAATAAAGTTGTGATTCTTTTATATTATTATTATTATCTATTAGCTACGAGTATTGACACCTAATGCCTGGAATTTTGACATCCTGATAGCATGGATCATTTCGAAAATGTTTCTAGTAATGTTAACATAATAACTACCATTACGTGTCTTCACTTTTGTCACCATAATAGACCTGTGATATGGACTCATCACACAACTTCATATGCTATGTCCCAACAATTTCAAACTGGTTGAACCTACCTCATAGTGTGGTTATTAAGGACAATTTTCTTGGTATATAACTCGATAACATAGACCGCGTTGCAGTTCTAAAAAGAATACTCAAGTGTCAAAAAAACTTCACAATGTGTTCTACTATAAAGCCTTTTGGGATACCTGAAATAATATATGTATCATTGATGACTTTTAAAGTATGACAAGATCTAGAGGGAAAGGAAATCAATCGAAGAGTGATCCACCAATGAGAACCTAGAATTTAGCATCAGATGAGTTAGAGTCTAGGAAATTGAAACCCTACAAGTTTAATTAGTGATGAAGGACATCACATAGGTAATTATATTTTCATGTAGAATAATCTGTTAATTCAAATTTAAACTACATAATATGAAAGGCATACCATAAATTTTTCCACGTAAGTCCAAACAACCTATAAAAGGGAAAACCTTCTTTTTCCATGGGAAATAATTTACCTTTCCTTTTTCAAGATAATCTAAATCACAAAAAATATGAACTATATTGCACACATTCTTGGATAATGTGAAAGTGGAAAAGGAATACCCTACACAAGTGATGCACACATGTACATTTGAACACTAAAATATTTTTGTAGTTTATTTTTGTAGTTGAAATGCAATGCTTGTTTTCATTTAAATGTAGGGTTTTTAAAGCAGGGAGAAATAATGGCTGCCAAATTAATAAGCGTTTCTTTGGGAAAAAATTTAAATCTTGTATTGGGTGATGAAGATAATAGAGGGTATTGAATCTTGATTCTTGACATCTAGAGAGAACCCTACAGCCTAACACAATCTAATGGAATTGACCAAAAAAACCCAAATAGAGTCAACCCTACTATAGGAGGAAGGGCCTGCAGTAAGAACTTACCATTTTGCAAGAGCCGAGGGCGAATGTCAAGCTCGCAAGAGCCGAGGGCGAATGCAGGGCAAATGCTGTTCTACAAGAGCCGAGGGCGAATGCGGTGTCGAATGTTGTTCCGTAAGAGATCGTGGCGAATGCCGTTATGGAAGAGCCTGTGGCGACGTCGTTTCCGCAAGAGCCTGTGGCGACGTCGAGGCGAATGTCAGTTTCCGCAAGAGCTTGAGCTCAAGGTGAATGCCATTTCGCAAGAACTCAGGGTGAATGCTGAGGGCGAATGCTATTCTGCAAGAGCCGAGGGCGAATGCTGAGGGCGAATGTTGTTCTGCAAGAGCGGAGGGCAAATGCGCGCGTGATATCAGACGTTAATGTAGCACACATGTACATTTGAACACTAATAGATTTTTGTAGTTGAAATGCAATGCTTGTTTTCATTTAAATGTAGGGTTTTTAAAGCAGGGAGAAATAATGGCTGCCAAATTTATAAGCGTTTCTTTGGGAAAAATTTAAATCTTGTATTGGGTGATGAAGATAATAGAGGTTATTGAATCTTGATTCTTGACATCTAGAGAGAACCCTACAGCCTAACACAATCCAATGGAATTGACCAAAAAAACCCAAATAGAGTCAACCCTACTATTGGAGGAAGGGCCCGCAGTAAGAACTTACCATTTTGCAAGACCTGAGGGCGAATGCTGTTCTGCAAGAGCTGAGGGTGAATACTGTTCTGCAAGAGCTGAGGGCGAATGCTGTTCTGCAAGAGCTGAGGGCGAATGCTGAGGGCAAATGTTGTTCTGCAAGAGCTGAGAGCGAATGCTGAGCGCGAATGCTGTTCTGCAAGAGCAGAGGGCGAATGCGCACGTGATATCAGACGTTAATGTAGCTATTGCGACAGATACGAAACAATAAAATCATTTTTATGTAGCGCGCATATAAGTTTTGTATTTTTATTTAGCGCGCATATAAATGTCGTTATACCGACGGCGGAAAAAGCGTCACTATTGCGACGAAGGCCTCCAGACGTCGCAGTTGCGATTATTATACATTGTGTCGCACTTACGACGTTTGCATTATCGTCGCAATAGCGACGCTTTTGGCCATAGTGTCGCAATTGCGACGTATTCCTCCAAACGTCGCAGTTGCAACACTTTTCTAAGTGTCGGTATTGCGACACTTTTCTATAAACGTCGGTATAGCAACGGTTTCGGGCAGGATGGAAAAAATCTGGGGAAATTTCCGACATTTGGTCAAAAGCGTCGGAACCAAGTGTCGGAATTTCTGCCAAATGTAGTAGTGAGAAATAGAAGTTTGTTTTAAAAGTGTGAAAACTCTGTCTCCTGTCAAATTTTAATTTCTCTATGTTTAGAGGAGAGGATCTTACTCTCTCCATTTGGAATTCTCAATATTTCAACAGATGTTTCAATTAATTTTCATAAATATGTAAATTAAACCGTATGACATGTAGATGTTTCAGTTAATTTTCATAAATACTTAGTAAATTCAATTGTAAAAGATGTTATAATCAAATGACCATTTCCCTGGCCTTTTTC
Organism: Pinus albicaulis; assembly: GCA_034641835.2. NCBI lineage: Eukaryota > Viridiplantae > Streptophyta > Pinopsida > Pinales > Pinaceae > Pinus > Pinus albicaulis. The sequence goes on from CM076575.1 coordinate 1,786,943,006, forward strand.
CTGAGCCCGCCCGAAAGAGGGTGAGAAAAAGACAGGTGTGGGCTGCCATTAGTCTAGTTGACTGCCATTGGGTCGCAATGAATAGAAAAAACAAGAGCTCACAATTTTTTTTTAAGCAAAGAAAATAGTTTTGCCATTGTTTTCAGAGGGGAGGGGCCTCTTCTTAATTTGCTTGGAATTCAAATTAAATTGGATTCACATTTTTCAGTTCAGAAGAGGATTAAACTCTGAAAAAACGCATTTCCCATCTATTAACCATTCACTGAATATCCAACTGCTTGTCCATTTAAAAACCAAAGAGGTAACTCTCCTCTCCTCAAGGGAGATGAGCATTGTATCTTTGTAGAATAAGGAGTGGTTATGTAGTGGAGGGCCTATTATCTTCCTTGCAAAGTCCGTTTTCCGGATTTGTCTCTCAATTGTTACCAAGAAACCGATGGGAAATTTCTTTGATATTAATGACAAAACTTTATTACTTATAAATTTGGAATTTTTAATTAGCTGATTTATCTTAATGTTATTGGAAGAGTAAGGCTTAGCAATTTTTAAAATAAGAAATTATTGTGAATTATAAAACAAAAAAAATAAATCCCTTAACCAACATGTTACATTAGATAACCACAAACCTGTTATAATAAATATTGCTGGGAAACAAAAAAAAGGACACTACTGAATATGGGTAAAACTTGAAAATGATAAATGCAACAAATGCAGAATTCCAGGTTTTCTTTCCAGGTGCGCAAAATCTCTCTTCATCCAGGTCTAGAGTAAGATGGATTTATTTTATTAGGAACTTTATTAAGATGGAGTTATATGGAAAAATAGTGACATTGAAATTACGTTTTGTTTATTTCACCATGTTAACCATGAGATTTGTACACCCAGGAGTACAATAGAGCACATCTAATAAGTTCAAATTCAGAGTTTGAATTTAATTATGCAGAAAGAGAGACCGTTTATCCAAAATTTACGAGGGACGCAATTTTACGCTATACATTTAATTAATAAAGAAAATATGTTAATTTCTAAAATTTTAGAGAATCGAAATTAAAAATTTTAATATTCAAATTCTTTTTTAAATGGATTGCAAACAGAATCAAATAAGTGTGAGTACTTTTTGAAGGCAATGAATGAGAAGGAAACAAATCTCTTTGATAGTAATGACTTTGGTGATTTTTTTGGTTATTTAAAAAGTTTAAAAACTTGTGATTTGGCCAGAGATATTTTTGGAAAAGATTATATAGAAATTTATTTATTTTTATTTATTTTGAACTCACTAGAATGTGGTTTATCATATTAAATAGAGATAGCAATAAAGAGAATTAATTTTTGAATTTAAAATTTAATAGTTAATTTTAATTAGAAATTATTATTTATTAATATTTTAATATAATTAAAGTAACAATGTTAATTAAGAATTTGAAGATAAATTATAATTTTATAAAAATATTTATAATTAAGTAAATTGATATTTTAAGTTATACTTAAATAATACATTAAGTCAAAATTAGAAAAATAATTTAAATAAATAAGTAAATATGTTATCTATTTATTTAAATATTTACTAAATAAAAATAAGTATAAATTAATTAAATAAAACATCATTAATCATACTTATCATTTGAGACTGTTGAAATTAAAAAAGAATGACAAAATTTGCTAAAATACCTAATCTAGCATCTAAAATATTATACACAAAATCCTTTCTCAAACAAGAGGATGACTTTCTTAAATTATTTCGCTTTATAGAATATAGAAAATTAGAACATTTGTTATTATATTAAAACATAATGAAAGTTTAAGTGACGTATTATTGATTAAACGCAAATTAAAAAGGAAATTCCACACAAATCAATTTTCAAATTTCTAAATACAAAAAAGAACTTACTTCAGAAAAAATGGAGAAAAATGGAGAACAACTGTCTAAACTATTTACCAGCAAATTTTAATAAATTCGGAAAACCTGCTCTCTATTTTTTTTTTTTTTTTTTTGGCAATAAGCACCTGTCACTCCGCCACTTTTCTCTCCCCCTTATCCGACCGGCACCATCTACTTTTGGCATCGATCCATGGCAAACGTTCTCACGAGTCACAGCCACTTTTCTGTCCCCGTTATCCGAGTGGCACCATGTCCTTTTGGCACTGATCCATGGCAAACGTACATAACTAATAGTTCTCGTTGATGTTTTACTATTTCATATGTAGACAAAGGCAGCAGCAGTTTCAGATTTCGTCGGAGAGTCGGTAGCAGCCGCAGTTGGACAACCGGTGGGAATGATGTAATATAACTAAGCATGTAATATAACTAAAGCACGACAAAGCTGGGTTTCGACATGTTGTCTAAAGCATGTAATATAACTAAGGGATAAGGCTCATATTGAGATTTTCATTCTAAAGTAAAGATGACACATATTTCATATCTTTCTATTGACGGGACTTACAGAGCAATGGACATTTCAATTGTTATTAATTATTTTTAGTGTAAAACTTTGGGACTGAATCAATGTCATTGCATATGCATTTGTTCTCTCTTCAATCATAACGACAAAGATATATAAAAATGTATATATGAAAGGCGCTCTTATGATCATAATGAAACCACAAACTTTGGTTTACCAAAGGAGATTAATCTTGGTAAAGAGGACATACATTAATCGATCGATTTTAATTCCTCTTAAAATAAACGAGTGAGAACTTAGACGCAGAAGACAATGCAGTAATTCCAATGATAGCAAGATAATTAATTACAATTATCACAATGACCTGGATCACTCTATCTTCACAATGTGTCTTTAGAAGTCTTTAGAAGTCACAAATATCCAGCTTAAAAGAGCCTGGCCACAACTAAATATTATTATTGCATGGCCTCGGCTTCGTGACTACTACGTTACAGATGGACATTTTAGTTAGCATAGCCTATATTTGTAGTCCTTCAAATGTCTGGCCGAATTGCCAATTTGCAGGAGCGACGTTATATGAAGTGACAGTCTTGCCATCGCTGGTGGTCACTCGGAAAGACAGACTCTGCCCATTCAAATAGGAGTTGCTTTGCCAATTCTGTCCCCAGTTGCGTGACATTTCCTCCCACCCACTCCTGGAACCTTTGAGGGAAACCGCCTCCACATCCCCTGCACCTCCTACGTTGGTAATGAGTACCAAATTGAAGTAGGAGAACCCGTTGATGGTGAATCGAACTCCACCTTTCCTCCCGCATGGTACTCTGCATACATACATATATATAAGTCTTTCAAATATGCTTTAATCCAAATTACCGCCAAGTGAGAATAGTTTTTCAGGATTGAAGAAGACGAATACAGAAATGAAGGAGTAACTGGAGTAATAATTAATCACCTTCAGAACATTATGGGAACAATGCCACCCTTGTAAATGCCAAATTGTTGAAAAGCAGGTTGAGCCATGTCGAAGTGTTGGAGAGGCGGATTGCACCATCCTCCATTATCATTGGGAAGTGCATAGTTCGGTGGGCAAAAGTTGGTAGCCGTAACAGTGACAGTGCGGCCAGGTAAACACCACTGAGGGTCGGTCTTCTCGTTGCATTTCATTTCGTAGCAGGCACCGCAAGTAAGTCCATTGTTGAAAAGCGCGGTGCTCGGAGCAGCGGTGTTTGTCCCGTAACCTTGGCTATACAAATTACCGTAGCCGCACGCACCTCCTGTGAAATCAATAATAATGTAATTACATAGAAAACATAGGGCATTAAGCCAAGCCTCTAACTCCGAAACTGCAAAACCAACAACTTCAATGGAAAATTTATGTCTTTCTAACGAATCCCAAAAATACTTTCACTGGACCACAGTTTTGCCCCACCGTGGACTTACCCATTGTGCCCGAAGCATCGCTGCCTCGGTAAAATGTAGCATGCGCGGATTGCCAGCTGCTATCTATTGCATAAGCTGCACCAGCTATCCACCAGAAACAAAGCACTGAGGCCAGTTGTACAAGCGCCATTTCACTGCAGAACATTCAAAATTTAAAACTCAACAAGAATCATAAACATTATAAGAATAATAAGCGAAGTGTATAAAGAAAGAGCACCGAAAGCAATGGTTGCTCAAGGATATGTAGACTTCACCTGAATTTAATATCTAACATGAAAACTAACTAGTAAATCAATCAGAATTGATACTTGAGTGCAGAGAGATCTCCAAATATATAGAATCGAGAGATGGAGGAAGCTTATTATCGCTTCCAAAAATGTCAATTTCCATCGGGCCGTAACAACCAGAATATGTGGACATTAGTAAGAATTTTCCCAGTATAGATGATAGCCTGCACATGCAACGGGCTTTCAAGCGATCCGTGGCGGTATTCGTTTCTTGCGATGGAACCATCTGCACATGGGGTGGTCAAAATCTACCAAATTTTGCGATAACGAAGGCGGTAGGTTGAGTCTGTCCATACTCTAAACGATTCCAGAAGTTGCGGCATCAAAGGCCCGGGCTATTTCAAGTTAAGTTATGTTTTCGCTCCCACATGTTATGTTTTCTAAATCGTTCTTCAAACTTCTTTTCCGAAATGGTGCATCGACAATGATACGCATGTGCTTTTTGGTATCTATGCTTTAAATTGTGAGTAATTGTTCTATAAATTATATATCTTGCCAAACGGTAGGAGGCAGACATTTCAATAAAACAAAAACGGAAGGCATTTGCTTATATTTTCCAAGGGACGGAAATCACAAATGCAGATAGAGCATATAGATAAGAGCCAGTCACGCTCAACTGTTTTAAAGGTCCTCAGTGGTCGACCAAGCGTACGGCCGGATAAAGAGAGCGTTGTCTTTATTTTTTTGAGTCATTCCTTTCTTGTGATATTTCATGGTGGACCAAACGTGCAAAACGGCTGTAGGAGGAAGGCTATGTTTAACTTTTAAGATTGATGAGCGGCCTCACGAGTCACGAAGTGTTGGAATTTCTGATAATTTCAAAACAATAACAAGAGAATAATACTCTCTTTTTTAACAGACAGAGATGACAGAGTAACACTTTTCTTTCTATTTTATTAATAGAACTAAAAACTATTATAAATGATAAATTTCTTCCTCTGAGAGAAGGATTCACAAAACTGACTGAGTGCTACAAACGTAGTGCTCATACAAATTTCTCTCTGTTTCTAAAAATGCACAAAAAAAAGTGCTTTCTGGTTTTACTATGTTTTTCCTCTGCCTGCGGGTTTACACAGCGATACAACACAACAATACAATGATATCTCACCTTTCTCTCTCTTATAATGATATGCAATACAATGCTTTTTATATGACACGGTGTAAATAAAAACATAAAACAAATAAAATGAAAATACATTGTCGAAACATAAAACTTAACCTAAATCTTCTTTGGCGCGATATACGAGTGGAGCCCACTTCACAATCGGCGATCGGCGATCTGCAGAATGAACTTTGCAATTGTGATTTACGATTTGCGATTGGCGCTGTGCGACGGACCTTGCGATTGCGATGAACGATGTGCGATGTGCGACTGTTGTGGGACCACATCGCAGCGCACCATTGGCATCGACGGAAAATCAAATGGGGGGATGGTTTCAACAAACAAGTGCGATGTTGCGATTGCGATTGGATTGCATCGCAAACATTCAACATAACGCAACATATAGCGGAGAACACATGTAACGAGCGACTGCGATTTGCGATTATTGTGGGACCATATCGCATCGCATCACAAACTCTCAATCGACAGTAACTCTTTTCAGATGCGGAACATGCAATGTCTCTTTGCGATTTGCAATTGCGATTGTGATCGCATTGCATCGCATCGGAACAATTCATATCAACAAGACACTTGCAAGTAAAACTTGCGATTGCGATCAAGCGCTGATAGTGGGGACCACTATCACGTGCCTTTTCAAAAACTTATTTCATCTGATTTTACAAAGATCTTGGTTTGGGTTTTAAAACTTTTCTTCAAAATTTGGATTTAAGAGAATTTCTTGGAAGCAAACTGATTTTACAAAGAATTGTTTTGGGTTTAAAGAATTTTTTTGGAAGACATTTCTTGAAGGCAGCCTGATTTTGCAAAAAATTGTTTTGATCTTAAAAAAAATTCTTGGACGTACATTCAAAAGACATTTCTTGGAGGTGTACGTGTTTTGAGTTTAAGTAAATCTTTTGAGCTTTGTTTCATTTTTATAAGACATTTTTCTCTCGAAATGCACCTTACGATTTACGATTTGCGATTGGCGCTGTGCGATGGACCTTGCGATTGCGATGAACGATGTGCGATGTGCGACTGTTGTGGGACCACATCGCATCGCACCATTGGCATCGGCGGAAAATCAAATGGGAGAATGGTTTCAACAAACAAGTGCGATGTTGCGATTGTGATTGGATCGCATCGCGAACATTCAACATAACACAACATATGGCGGAGAACACATGTAACGAGCGATTGCGATTTGCGATTGTTGTGGGACCACATCGCATCGCATCGCAAACTCTCAATCGACGGTAACTCTTTTCGGATGCGAAACATGCAACGTCCCTTTGTGATTTGCGATTGCGATAGTGATCGCATTGCACCGCATCGGAACAATTCATATCAACAAGACACTTGCAAGTTAAACTTGCGATTGCGATCAAGCGCTGATGGTGGGGACCACCGTCATGTGTCTTTTCAAAAACTTAAATTCCCTCACCGTTTATAGACATTTTCATCAATTTGGTTGCTGAGGGCTTAAAAGCCCGAAATAACTGTTTTCATTAAAATTGTGTTCTTCCGTGCTTTGGAACCACGAAAGTCTTCATTCCTCTGCAAAAACGGCTACGCCCATAACAAAATTAATTCAACTATGCAAACTCGGCTGCTGCCATCAACATTGATTTCATCCTTACGAATTTTCTCCATTCGTCTTTAATACACGGTGCTATGCACACTCAACCTTCTGCTACTGTTGCTACCCCTGTACTCTGTTTCTACCTGCTCAGGGCACGTAGGTGACTTTAATATTTCAACACTCCCCCTTAAAGTCAGCTGTTGGGTTATCAGTCATACCCAAGAATTTTCTTAAATATTCAAAAAAAATTTGCCCCAATGGCTTTGTTAAAATATCTGCAAATTGTTCCTCTGTTCTACAATGCTGTAAAACAATTTCTCCATTGTTTACCAATTCTCTAATATAGTGAAACTTTGCATCTATGTGCATCATTCTCTTGTAAAACACATAATATTTTGATAATGCAATAGCTGAGCTATTGTCACAATAAATCACTGTCCCTTTTACCTGTTCTTGGCATAAACTTCTCAACATCCTTCTCATCCATAAAGTTTGACACGTTGCTGCTGTAGCTGCCACATATTCTGCCTCTGCTGTAGATAATGCTACAATAGGTTGTTTCTTAGAAGCCCATGAGATGGCTCCTGAACCCATATGAAAAACATAACTGAATGTTCTTTTGTGATCATTTACACTTCCAGCCCAATCACTGTCAGTGTATCCAACTAACTCAGAATTTTCTGAAGTAGTATATAAAATTCCATACCCTTTAGTTCCTTTAACATACTTCAGAATTCTCTTTGCTTCCTGCCAATGTGCTTCTTTTGGATTCTCCATGAATCTGGAAATCAAACTAACAGCATGCATAATATGTGGCCTAGTTGCATTCAAATACATGAGGCTGCCAACTATGCTTTTATATAAGCTTGGATCAAAATCTTTGCTGCTGTCATCTTTACTCAACTTCAATCCCATTACTGTGGGAGTAATTGTAGCTTTGCACTCTTGAATATTAAATCTTTCTAAAACTTGATTCACATACTTTGCTTGTGAGATAAAAATCTCATTTTCATTCTGTTTTACTTATATTCCTAAGAAGTATATCAATAACCCCATGTCAGTCGTTTCAAATTCTTCTTTCATGATTGTTTTAAAATTTTCAACAAGGTAATCATCATTACATGTAAATATTAGATCATCAACATATAACACAACAATGAGCATTCTGCCATATTTTTCTTTGATGTACAATGAGGGTTCTCCATCACATTTTTCAAACCCATTTTCCAGTAGATAGGAGTCTATCCTACTGTACCATGCTCTCGGTGTTTGCTTCAACCCATAAAGAGATTTCTTCAATCTGCACATTTTGTGTTCTTGGCCTTTCTTCTCATAGCCTAGAGGTTGTTCAACATACAACTCTTCCATTAAAACTCCATTTAAAATTGCAGATTTTACATACTTCTGGTATACTTTCCATTTTTTTTGTGTCGCTATGGACAACACTGCTCTTACTGTCTTCATTGTTGCAACTTGTGCAAAAGTTTCCTCATAGTCTCTTCCATGCTACTGCTTGTGTCCCTTGACAACAAGTCTAGCCTTGTGTCTTTCTATCTTTCCTTCAATGTTGCTCTTGGTATTGTAGACCCATTTAACTCCAATGACTTCTTTACCTTCTGAGAGATCAACCAACTCCCATGTTTTTTTCTTCTCTATGGCATTAATTTCATCATCCATAGCTTCTATCCATTTTCTATCTTTAACAACATCTTCGAAATGAATAGGATCATCAACTTGACAATACAAAACAAATAAGGAATTCATACCTTCATTTTCTGCTTCCTGCTCATAGATTTCATTAATACTTCTGAACTTTGTTCCTCTTTCATTTGGTGTTGTTGTGCTTAAAGAAGCACTCAATTCTGCTCCATGTGGTGTGCTTGGAGATGCACTCCCATTTCTTCTCAAGGGTGTTCTCACTGCTGCTTGAGGTGTCCCTTGTTGTTCTTGTGTTGGTGGAGGTTGTGTTATCGATGAGGTATTAATTTCAACCACATCTTCCTCATCTTCATCATGAGACAAACAACTTTTAACATTGACTATTTTTTCAATGCTTCCATCCCATGCTTCCTCTTCAATAAATTGCACATCTCTACTGATCACAAAATTCTTTGAGGATGGGTTATACAATCTGTATTCTTTGGAATCTTCACAATATCCAAGGAAGATGCATTTCTCCCCCTTACTATCCAAATTCTTCCTCAACTTGTCTGGAATGTGTGCATATGCGACACATCCAAAAAATCTCATGTGGGTGACTCCTTGTTTTCTGCCACTCCATGCTTCTTCTAGAACTTTGTTCATAACAGCTTTTGTAGGACATCTATTTAAAATATACACAACACAAATCGCTGCTTCTTCCCAGTACTCATTTGGCAAGTGTTTTTCCCTTAGCATACTTCTCACCATTTCCATTATGGTTCAATTCTTCCTTTCAGCGAATCCATTCTATTGCGGTGTGTACCTTGTGGTAAACTGCTTGATTATGCCATTCTCTCTGCAGAAACGTAGAAATTATTTTGATATATTTTGATATATATTCTCCTGTAGAAATGTGGAAAATTTTCTTTGTGTTGCTTTCCCAAGATGCAGCCTTCACATAGGTTGTCACGCTTCTCAATCAATGGCAAACCTCTTACCATTCCTTTTCTTTGCAACAAATTTAATCCTACGAAATTGAGATGTCTAAATATTAAGTGCCATAACCAGTTTTCATCTTTCGCTTTCTTCTGAAAGACTTCTTATGTTACAACTGCTACACTCTTCCCTTTTCCTTTCAAGTCAGTGTTGAGCTTGAGTGAAAACATTCTATTGCTAGTCATTTTTATTTCAGCAATGATTTTCTTGCTTGGAGGTATATCTTTTATGATGCAGACATCATCCTTGAAAATTACATTCTAACCTTTGTTTATGAGCTGCCCAACGCCTAAAAAATTACACTTTAAACTAGGAATATAATACACATCTGAAACAAATTTTTGCTCACCATTTCTTGCTCGAATACTAACTCTGCATTTTCCTTTTACAGAGATCTTAATATCAGTTCCTGTGGTTACTTCTGATTTTACTTCTTCTTCTAGATTGACAAACATTGCTCTGTTTCCAGTCATATGATTACTACATCCTGAATCTAAGAACCAATCATCATCTTGTCTATCTTGTACTACATTACATGTTAACAACACATTACTTGGGTTCTTTTCTTCTTTTGTTACATTAGCATTCTGCCTATTTTTTATGTCATTTTGATTTTTCCTACATTCATTGGCATAGTGCCCATATTTCTTGCAATAATGACATTGGACATTGGATTTGTCATACCTCTGTCCATGAGCATGTTGGTGTTGGTGTCCACCTTGCTGGCTGTTGCATTGGCCATGGCTTTGATTTTGACTGTTGCTCCTTCCATGTGAATGTGAAGCGCTGTTCCTTCCACCTCTGTTTTGGCTTCTGCCTCTTCCTCTTCCTCTGCCTTAACCTCTTCCTCTTCCTGAAGGCATCTGGGTCTTGAAGGCGTGCTCTAGAGAAGAGTTTTCATTTCTACTCAATCTCTGTTCATGTGTCATCAGTGATGCATGAAGCTCATTCACTATGAACTTTGAGAGATCCTTGGTCTCTTCTATGGTGGTAAGTATAACATCAAACCTTGAGGGTAAGCTCCTCAAGAGTTTCTCCACAATCCTTTTTTCTTCAAGAGTTTCTCCATGGGACCTTATCTGATTTACCATCCCAATCACATGTGTAAAGAATGAGTCTATATTGTCTGACTATTTCATACAAAGAGTTTCAAAATCTCTCCTCGGCAACTGTAATTTTGTTGTCTTCACTTTCTCCATACCTTGGTATGCTACCTTGAGAGTATCCCACGCATCCTTGGATCTCTTAACTGCTGTTATCCTCGGAAACACACTCTCATTTACAACTTGATACAAATAGAAGAGGGCTTTAGAGTCCTTCTTTCTATTACTCTTCAATATATCCCTCTCTGCCTGAGTTAAGGCATTAAAAGCTTGCTCATCAGCTGGTTCATCAAAACCATCTTCTACAAACTCCCATAAGTTTTGTGAGGCAAACAGGGCTCTCATGGTAATGGCCCAATAATCATAGTTCTTTCCATTAAATTGTGGAAGCTGAGCATTTCCAATACTCATACTTGTGCTTGGTCCAGCCATTGATTTTAAACTGAACTCTGAACTTAAACAAATTTTCTTTCCTTCCCTAAAGAACAAACTCTTTCAAACAAAAACAACAACTCTTTTTTCTTTTGAGAAATACCTAAACTTTATCTTCTGTTGAGCTTTCACGCTGCTGGAGAAATGCTACAACAAGTCTTATTCATCTTTCAGCTTCTTTGAAACCTTCAAAGAGCATAAACTAGCTCTGATACCATGTTGGAATTTCTGATAATTCCATAACAATAACAAGAGAATAATACTCTCCTTCTTAACACAGAGAATAAATGGACAGAGATGACAGAGTAAGAATTTTCTTTCTATTTCACTAACAAAACTAAAAACTATTACAAATGATAGATTTCTTCCTCTGAGAGAGGGATTCACAAAACTGACTGACCGCTACAGACGCAGTGCTCACACAAATTTCCCTGTCTCTCAAAACGCACAAAAAAAAGTGATCTTTGGTCTTACTGTGTTTTTCCTTTGCCCGCGGGCTTACACAACGATACAACACAAAAATAAAATGATATCTCATCTTTCACTCTCTTACAATGATATGCAATACAATGCTTTTTATATGGCGTGGCATAAATAAAAACATAAAACAAATAAAATGAAAATACATTGCCGAAACATAAAACTTAACCTAAATCTTCTTTGGCGCGATATACGAGTGGAGCCCACTTCACAATCGGCGATCGACGATCGGCGGAATGAACTTTTCAATTGCAATTTGCGATTTGCGATTGGTGTTGTGCGATGGAACTTGTGATTGCGATGAATGATGTGCGATGTGTGACTGTGGTGGGACCACATCGCATCGCACCATCGACATCGGCAAAAAATCAAATGGTAGAACAGTTTGAACAAACAAGTGCGATGTTGCGATTGCGATTGGATCGCATCGCGAACATTCAACATAACACAACATATGGTAGAGAACACATGTAACGAGCGATTGCGATTTGTGATTGTGGTGGGACCACATCGCATCGCATCGTATCATAAACTCTCAATCGACGGTAACTCTTTTCGGATGCGGAACATGCAACGTCCCTTTGCGATTGTGATTGTGATCACATCGCATCGCATCGGAACAATTCATATCTTCAAGACAGTTGCAAGTAAAACTTGCGATTGCGATCAAACACTGATGGTGGGGACCACCATCACGTGCCTTTTCAAAAACTTAAAGTCCTTCGTCGTTTAAACACATTTTAATCAATTTCGTTGTTGAGGGCTTAAAAGCCCGAAATGACTATTTTCATTAAAAATTTGTTCTTCCGTGCTTTGGAACCACGAAAGTCTTCATTCCTCTGCAAAAATGGCTACGCCTATAACAAAATTAATTCAACTCTGCAAACTCGGCTACCGCCCATCAACATTGATTTCATCCTTACGAATTTTCTCCATTCGTCTTTAGTACACGGTGCTATGCACACTCAACCTTTTGCTGTTGCTGTTGCCCCTGTACTCTGTTTCTACTTGCTCAGGGAACGCAAGTGACTTTAATATTTAAACACAAAGAGGCCGTGGTCACATTTTTTGTTAAGTTTCTTTTTGAAATATCCATGGGGAGTCAGTGACTCAAGATATATCGCCATCCATATTTATCTGCGCCAGTGACCATAAAAGAATAAAAACTTACGACTGCTGCGATCAATATGTGAATTTAATCTACATTTGAAACCTGACTGCCATTAAATTTTTCATCAGGAAATGACGTTTTGCATTCTGGTAAATTATGTTATCTGAATTGATTTGTTGTCGATTCGTCGAGGAAGACTTCCATGTCTAGATGTTTTTTTGGCTTTAAAAATAATTGTAAATCTCACTTCACAATCAAAACACATGTATTTTTGTTAATTTTTTTCAAATTTTAAATTTTAAATTCGTTTTCAATCCTATTTCACAATCAAAAGTTGGTTTCAACATTAAAAAATCATGGGATAGCGAGTGTGACTATTTAAAAAGCTGCTCCAATGGAGTTCTTTACAATTCGGGGGATAGTCATTGTGACTATTTATGAAGCTACTCTAATGGAGTTACGTGGTTTAGTCATTGTGACTATTTATGAAGCTACGTTATGTGGCTATTGTTCATTAAGATTGGAGTTTGTATTCAATTATTAGTCTAAAAATTGCACCCGTCCAAAGAAATTTTGATTTTACAACTATTCATCAATAATGACATTATTAGCCTCAGGGACCAGAGTGACTATCATGGTTTCTCAATATATTTTATTATATTTTACATAAAAATATTGTATTTAAGATTTTACTCTTCATTGATTTAAAAATTACGGCTTATCAATATTGAAGATATTGCTCAAAAGTGGAAAGAATAAAAATGCCTTGCACATTAAATATTTCAAATATTTTCTATAATGTATTTTAAAATGTAAACAAATATTTCAAAGAAGCTACAGTATTATCCTAATGTATTTTAGTACTGAATTTTTTTTATGTATACTAGTATGGATGCTTTAGGTTATGGATATGCATCGTTTTCTAAAGAACAGTAAAAATAATACAAATTTTGTATTCAAAATACATGCTATTCATAATAATAATAATATTAACTAAACCAATATTGAAAACAAAATAAAATTGTATATTGAGAAATAATTAAAAATATGCATATTTATATGAAAAAATTTATACTAAAATAGAATATAAGTATATTAAAATTTTTTAGTTTTAATTTATTAGAATGAAATTTTATTTTATATAATGCATTATCACATCAATAATAAGAACATGTATTCACTAAAATATGTATTATCATATCAATAACGAAAACCTCTATACCTTAAATTTTCACTAAAATATTTAGAATTTTAAATAGATACCCAATATTATGGTAAAAATGCAATGAGCTTATAAAAATGTCTTAATATATCCAGAGAAAAATGTGCTGAGAATATAGAATTTTAAATAAGAACTTTCACCTATTAATAATATTTGCATTTAGTATGTTAATTCATAGTTGTTTTTACGTTATATCATTCATTAGATTTTGATTAGACAACTTTTATTCATATGTAATGGTATTTACTAGTATGTTAAGCCTAGGCATTTCACAATTTTAATTTAATTATCAATAATTATTATTAGATGGATAGTAGAGATTTAACAATCAAGGGTCAAAATTTATCTCCATGTTAATTATGTATTTTTATCTAATTTATCTAAAATTAATTAAATTAAACAAAATGCCATATCAACACATGTGATATTAGGAATATGGTGTTGATTACAAGTTAAGAATTTTCATGGTAAAGTGGGGGTGAATCTCCATGAATAAGATTATTATTACATCTTTTTTAGATATATATATTTAACTCATATATTAATTTGTTTTATAATTATTCATATAATAATTTTAAAATGACATTGAAAATGGAGCATATGATGCAACCTGTCATGGTGGCTAAGGTTTCACCCTAGCCAATTGTCCCTTCTCGTGATGCGATTCGCCTTGTTAATCCTTGTTGTGTGGTTTTCACAACTAACTAATCAATGATGAACTCTTGTTATTCAATGAGGAAGTCAATCTCTATTAAAGAAATGGCAGTTGGCCTTGCAAATTATTCCTCTCAGGAAACTTAAGCCATGATTTTGTATAATGCCATGCTCAAATCCATATATGTTCTACCTATAGTTCAGGATTTTGACCACAATTGACTGGTCTCCACAAGTGGATTTCTCAGTAGTCGAAACCTTTCTTCATTGATGAGCTAAATATTTACCCTCTCACTTGGGTATTTTTTGTTATTTCCTCTAGTAATATTGTGGATAAGAAGATTATTTATGATTTTAGGCCCTATTTCTTGGGTAGTGTTGGTCTCTTCATGCAACCCTGGTCTTGTTAGAGGAAATATCAGCCCAAAATTGTTTGCCTAAGGAAAACTAAATAAATTAATAGTTGAAATAATAGAATAAGAGTTATGAATTTTGGAGGGAAAAGAAGAAAACTATTTTTTTTAATTGTATTTTTGGCTTATCTCCTTATAGATTTACTCAAATTCCAAGTGTAGACACTCATTGGATAAAGAATTAAATTCCGCATCTAACGAATACCCATCATGCATACTTTTGAGAAAACTCACATTGATAAAAATTGAAGATACATTAAAAAAGTGTGTTGAAAATAATTTTTTAATGTATCTACAATTTTTATCAATGTGGGTCTTCTCAAAATTACGCATGATGGGTATTCGTTGGATGCAGAATTTATTCTGCATCCAACGAGTGTCTACACATGAAATTTGAGTAAACCTATAAGGAGATAAGCTAAAAATATAAATAAAAAAAGTATTTTTTTTTCTTTTCCCTTTAAATTATTTACATGTACCTTTTTTTAAATTTAAATTGTTTTTATTAGTTTAAAAATTATGACATGGAAATTACGTGAAAAAATCGCAGACACTTTTAGGCTAAAATTTCCTCTAATTCCTACCTTTGATCTGGTTACAGTGTCAACCTCCACTGCTCCAATTCAAGTAAGGCTAGTCAACCTTTCCTCGAACCTTTGGAATCTCCCATCAGTAACTTATATTGGAAATGCAATTGGGAATTTTTATTGTCGTAAGATAGAAACCGATTTTTTAAGACCACTTATGCTTGAATAGATGTGGAGATTAATTTTAATAAGAGTTTTCTTACTAACATAAAATCTGACAGATCAAGACTATGTATGGGTTCATAAGCTTTATTTTGAACTTGTTTCATTTTTATTCTAAGTGTGTTATGAAACAGGCCATGTAATAAAAAATTACCACACGCATTTGCATAATACTATAATCTAAAATAATAATCAAAGGTCTAAATTGTGGGAAGGAGCTTAGACCGAACATTATATGGTATACAAAGAAGAACAAACTCAATGTAAGAAAGAAGAAAAAGACAATTAGGAAGAAGTTCTCATAAAAGAATATTCATCGAAAAAAACAAAAATGAGTCAGGAGAAGTGCATGTCAATGAAGACCCTCTAGATTCAATGATAGTGGAAGCCAATACCCAAAAACCCTTGTGAAAGTTAGATCCCCTTTTGAATTATCAAGGAATAAATTTGGAAAAGAAATTTTTCAGAAATATCATGTAGATGTGGAAGAAGCTAAAGACAATAACTCACATTCACCAAAGAGTGACCCATTGGATTTAGCATAAAACATGGGTTGGATTCAAGTTTGGAAGTAGGGAAAAAATATTTCACCAAGGAAAACAAGAGGCGAGTCAAAATCAAATCACAAGGTAGTGAAAAATAGAATGTAATTATGTTTGGATCTTGGGATTTTTCTTGAAGATTTTTAGATGGAAAGGGAACACATTTGTTATATCATGGTCCATGGAGTAATTCCTTGAGGGTTGGATTTAGCTGCAATGCTTAATCTCAAATCCACAAGGAATATTGATAACTTTGATTAAATGTAATGGTTCTAGATTGGATCCCAACTTTATTTTTTTATAAAACTCTCATATATGTTTGAGTTAAATAATAATAATAAAGTTGTAATTTAGTTCATTTTTATGATTTTTTAATGTGGACAATGTGAGATGTATCATGGGGTAAGTGTTTTGATGGTTGTCATGGATTGATGCCTATAGGTGTTTACCAACCATTTAATTTTTATGGTGAGATAGTTATAACACAATTCTAACATATCTTTGAGAAGATATTGTGCATGCATGTTTCATTGGGACTTAACCTCAATTTAAATGAACCATGTCCATAAATTCATACATATTTATTTTACAAGTTGTAGTATCAAACTACAATACATCTCACCTTCATTAAATGTTTTATGTTTCAAATGTGAAAAAAATATTTCAATCCAATGCTTTACATGATTTTTCTATGATCACTTGAAGGATAGAAATATATATATGGATTGGCATTAGATTTTATCAAAGTTGGTTAAGCATGGCGGTTCAAAAATTCACATTTATTCTAATAGATGAGTATATTGCACAGAACATATAATGTGACCTATATTTGGAATTAATTTGAGGCTGTTCATAGGAAATTTGAACATGATGGGGTTGGGACATGCATGAAAACTGCACTACAAATAAGGGAGATGAATATTATGATAAATCCTCATATCTAAGGTATTTGAACATGATGGGGTTGGGACATGCATGAAAACTGCACTACAAATAAGGGAGATGAATATTATGATAAATCCTCATATCTAAGGTATTTGAACATGATGGGGTTGGGACATGCATGAAAACTGCACTACAAATAAGGGAGATGAATATTATGATAAATCCTCATATGATAAACTGCACTACAAATAAGGGACATGCATCGCAAACATTCAACATAACACAACATATGGCGGAGAACACATGTAACGAGCGATTGCGATTTGCGATTGTTGTGGGACCACATCGCATCGCATCGCAAACTCTCAATCGACGGTAACTCTTTTTGGATGCGAAACATGCAACGTCCTTTGCGATTTGCGATTGCGATAGTGATCGCATTACATCGCATCGGAACAATTCATATCAACAAGACACTTGCAAGTAAAACTTGCAATTGCGATCAAGCGCTGATGGTGGGGACCACCATCACGTGTCTTTTCAAAAACTTAAATTCCTTCACCGTTTAAACACATTTTCATCAATTTGGTTGTTGAGGGCTTAAAAGCCCGAAATGACTATTTTCATTAAAATTGTGTTCTTCCGTGCTTTGGAACCACGAAAGTCTTCATTCCTCTGCAAAAATGGCTACGCCCATAACAAAATTAATTCAACTCTGCAAACTCGGCTGCTGCCATCAACATTGATTTCATCCTTACGAATTTTCTCCATTCGTCTTTAATACACGGTGCTATGAACACTCAACCTTCTACTATTGCTGCTACCCCTGTACTCTGTTTCTACCTGCTCAGGGCACGTAGGTGACTTTAATATTTCAACACTCCCCCTTAAAGTCAGCTGCTGGGTTATCAGTCATACCCAAGCATTTTCTTAAATATTCAAAAATTTTCTGCCCCAATGGCTTTGCTTTGTTAAAATATCTGTAAATTGCTCCTCTGTTCTACAATGTTGTAAAACAATTTCTCCATTATTCACCAATTCTCTAATATAGTGAAACTTTGCATCTATGTGCATCGTTCTCTTGTGAAACACATAATTCTTTGATAATGCAATAGCTGAGCTATTGTCACAATAAATCACTGTCCCTTTTACCTGTTCTTGGCATAAAATTCTCAACATCCTTCTCATCCACACTGTTTGACATGTTGCTGCTGTAGCTGCCACATATTCTGCCTCTGTTGTAGATAATGCTACAATAGATTGTTTCTTAGAAGCCCATGAGATGGCTCCTGAACCCATATGAAAAACATAACCGGATGTGCTTTTTCGATCATCTATACTTCCAGCCCAATCACTGTCAGTGTATCCAACTAACTCAGAATTTCTGAAGTAGTATATAAAATTCCATACCCTTTAGTTTATTTAACATACTTCAGAATTCTCTTTGCTTCATGCCAATGTGCTTCTTTTGGATTCTCCATGAATCTGAAAATCAAACTAACATCATGCATAATATGTGGCCTAGTTGCAGTCAAATACATGAGGCTGCCAACTATGCTTTTATACAAGCTTGGATCAAAATCCTTGCTGCTGTCATCTTTACTCAACTTCAATCAAATTACTGTGGGAGTAATTGCATCTTTGCACTCCTGAATATTAAATCTTTTTAAACTCGATTCACATACTTTTCTTGTGAGATAAAAATCCCATTTTCATTCTGTTCTACTTATATTCCTAAGAATTATATCAATAACCCCATGTCAGTCATTTCAAATTCTTCTTTCATGAATGTTTTAAAATTTTCAACAAGGTAATCATCATTATATGTAAATATTAGATCATCAACATATAACACAACAATGAACATTCTGTCATCTTTTTCTTTGATGTACAATGAGGGTTCTCCATCACATTTTTTAAACCCATTTTCTAGTAGATAGGAGTCTATCCTACTGTACCATGCTCTCGGTGCTTGCTTCAACCCATAAAGAGCTTTATTCAATCTGCACACTTTGTGTTCTTGGCCTTTCTTCTCATAGCCCAGAGGTTGTTCAAAATATACCTCTTCCATTAAAACTCCATTTAAAAATGCGGATTTTACATCCATCTGGTATACTTTCCATTTTTTTTGTGCTACTATAGATAGCACTGCTCTTACTGTCTTCATTATTGCAACTGGTGCAAAAGTTTCCTCATAGTCTCTTCCATGCTACTGCTTGTATCCCTTGACAGCAAGTCTAGCCTTGTGTCTTTCTATCTTTCCTTCAGCATTGCTCTTGGTATTGTAGAACCATTTAACTCCAATGGCTTCTTTAACTTTTGAGAGATCAACCAACTCCCATGTTTTTTTCTTCTCTATGGCATTAATTTCATCATCCATAGCTTCTATCCATTTTCTATCTTTAACAACATCTTCGAAATGAATAGGATCATCAACTTGACAATACAAAGCAAATAAGGAATTCATACCTTCATTTTCTACTTCCTGCTCATAGATTTCATTAATACTTCTGAACTTTGTTCCTCTTTCATTTGGTGTTGTTGTGCTTGAAGAAGCACTCAATTCTACTCCATGTGGTGTGCTCGGAGATGCACTCCCATTTCTTCTCAAGGGTGTTCTCATTGCTGCTTGAGGTGTCCCTTGTTGTTCTTGTGTTGGTGGAGTTTGTGTTACCGATGAGGTATTAATTTCAACCACATCTTCCTCATTTTCATCATGAGACAAACAACTTTTAACATTGACTATTTTTTCAATGCTTCCATCCCATGCTTCCTCTTCGATAAATTCAACATCTCTACTGATCACAAACTTCTTTGAGGATGGGTGATACAATCTGTATTCTTTGGAATCTTCAAAATATCCAAGGAAGATGCATTTCTCCCCCTTACTATCCAACTTCTTCCTCAACTTGTTTGGAATGTGTGCATATGCCACATCCAAAAAATCTCATGTGGGTGACTCCCTGTTTTCTTCCACTCCATGCTTCTTCTGGAACTTTGTTCATAACAGCTTTTGTAGGGCATCTATTTAAAATATACACAACACAAATTGGTGCTTCTTCCCAGTACTCATTTGGAAAGTGTTTTTCCCTTAAAATACTTCTCACCATTTTCATTATGGTTCAATTCTTCCTTTCAGCGACTCCATTCTATTGCGGTGTGTACCTTGTGGTAAACTGCTTGAGTATGTCGTTCTCTCTGCAGAAACGTAAAAATTATTTTGATATATATTCTCCTCCTCTATCAGTTCTGAGAACTTCTATATATATTCCACTCCGTTTCTCTACAAGAGCTTTAAAGTGGCAAAATTTCTGAAAGACTTCACTCTTATATTTCAAAAAATAAACCCACACTTTCCTTGTAAAATCATCTATGAAGGTCAACATGTAATTGCTGCCTGAAACTGATGTTGTTTGCATCGGCCCACATAAATATGAGTGAATGATCTCTAAGGGTGCTTTCACCCTTATGCTTTTCCCTGATGGAAAATTTTCTCTGTGTTGCTTTCCCAAGATGCAGCCTTCACATAGGCTGTCAGGCTTCTCAATCAATGGAAAACCTCTTACCATTCCTTTTCTGCGCAACAAATTTAATCCTCCGAAATTGAGATGTCCAAATCTCAAGTGTCATGACCAGTTTTCATCTTTCATTTTCTTCTGAAAGACTTCTTATGTTACAGCTGCTACACTCTTCCCTTTTCCTTTCAAGTCAGTGTTGAGCTTGAGTGGAAACATTCTATTGCTAGTCATTTTTATTTCAGCAATGATTTTCTTGCTTGGAGGTATATATTTTATGGTGCAGACATCATCCTTGAAAATTACATTGTAACCTTTGTTTATGAGCTACCCAACGCCTAAAAAATTACACTTTAAACCAGGAATATAATACACATCTGGAACAAATTTTTGCTCACCATTTCTTGCTCGAATACTAACTCTGCCTTTTCCTTTTACAGAGATCTTAGTATCAGTTCCTGTGGTTACTTCTGATTTTACTTCTTCATCTAGATTGGAAAACATTGCTCTGTTTCCAGTCATATGATTACTACATCCTGAATCTAAGAACCAAACATCATCTTGTCTATCTTGTGCTACATTACATGTTAACAACACATTACTTGGGTTCTTTTCTTCTTTTGTTACATTAGCATTCTACCTATTTTTTATGTCATTTTTCTTTTTCCTACATTCATTGGCATAGTGCCCATATTTCTTGCAATAATAAAATTGGACATTGGATTTTTCATACCTCTATCCATGAGCATGTTGGTGTTGGCGTCCACCTTGCTGGCTGTTGCATTGGCCGTGGCTCTGGTTTTGACTGTTGCTTCTTCCATGTGAATGTGAAGGTCTGTTCCTTCCACCTCTGTTTTGGTTTCTCCCTCTTCCTCTTCCTCTGCCTTGACCTCTTCCTCTTTCTGAAGGCATTTGGGTCTTGAAGGCGTGCTCTAGAGAAGAGTTTTCATTTTTACCCAATCTCTGTTCATGTGTCATCAGTGATGCATGAAGCTCATTCACTGTGAACTTTGAGAGATCTTACGTCTCTTCTATGGTGGTAACTATAACATCAAACCTTGAGGGTAAGCTCCTGAAGAGTTTCTCCATGGGACCTTATCTGATTTACCATCCCAATCACATGTGTAAAAAATGAGTCTATATTGTCTGACTCTTTCATACACAGAGTTTCAAAATATTTCCTCGGCAACTGTAATTTTGCTGTCTTCACTTTATCCATACCTTGGTATGCTACCTTGAGAGTATCCCACGCATCCTTGGATATCTTAGCTGCTGTTATCCTCGGAAACACACTCTCATTTACAACTTGATACAAATAGAAGAGGGCTTTAGAGTTTTTCTTTCTATTACTCTTCAATATATCCCTCTCTGTCTGAGTTAAGGCATTAAAAGCTTGCTCATCAGCTGGTTCACCAATACCATCTTCTACAAACTCCCATAAGTCTTGTGAGCCAAACAGGGCTCTCATGGTAATAGCCCAATAATCATAGTTCTTTCCATTAAATTGTGGAAGCTGAACATTTCCAATACTCATACTTGTGCTTGGTCCAGCGATTACTTTTAAACTGAACTCTGAACTTAAACAAATTGTCTTTCCTTCTCTAAAGAACAAACTCTTTCAAACAAAAACAACTCTTTTTTCTTTTGAGAAATACCTGAACTTTATCTTCTATTGAGCTTTCACGCTGCTGGAGAAATGCTGCAACAAGTCTTATTCTTCTTTCAGCTTCTTTGAAACCTTCAAAGAGCCTAAGCTAGCTCTGATACCATGTTGGAATTTCTGATAATTCCATAACAATAACAAGAGAATAATACTCTCCTTCTTAACACAGAGAATAAATGGACAGAGATGACAGAGTAAGACTTTTATTTCTATTTCATTAAAAAAACTAAAAACTATTACAAATGATAGATTTCTTCCTCTGAGAGAGGGATTCACAGAACTGACTGACCGCTACAGACGCAGTGCTCACACAAATTTCTCTATGTCTCTCAACACACACAAAAAAATGTGCTCTCTGGTCTTACTGTGTTTTTCCTTTGCCTGCGGGCTTACACAACAATACAATGATATCTCACCTTTATCTCTCTTACAATGATATGAAATACAATTCTTTTTATATGGCATGGCATAAATAAAAACATAAAACAAATAAAATGAAAATACATTGCCGAAACATAAAACTTAACCTAAATCTTCTTTGGCGCGATATACAAGTGGAGCCCACTTCACAATCGGCGATCAACGATCGGCGGAAAGAACTTTTCAATTGCAATTTGCGATTTGCGATTGGCGCTCTGCGATAGACCTTGTGATTGCGATGAACGATGTGCGATGTGTCACTGTGGTGAGACCACATCGCATCGCACCATCGGCATCGGCAAAAAATCAAATGGCAGAACGGTTTGAACAAACAAGTGCGATGTTGCGATTGCGATTGGATCGCATCGCGAACATTCAACATAACACAACATATGGAAAAGAACAAATGTAATGAGCGATTGCGATTTGTGATTGTGGTGGGACCACATCGCATCGCATCGTATCACAAACTCTCAATCGGCGGTAACTCTTTTCGGATGCGGAACATGCAACGTCCCTTTGCGATTTGCGATTGTGATTGTAATCGCATCGCATCACATCGGAACAATTCATATCAACAAGACACTTGCAAGTAAAACTTGCGATTGCGATCAAGCACTGATGGTGGGTACCACCATCACGTGCCTTTCAAAAAACTTAAATTCCTTCGCTGTTTAAACACATTTTCATCAATTTGGTTGTTGAGGGCTTAAAAGTTCGAAATGACTATTTTCATTAAAACTTTGTTCTTCCGTGCTCTGGAACCACAAAAGTCTTCATTCGTCTGCAAAAACGGCTACACCCATAACAAAATTAATTCAACTCTGCAAACTCGGTTGTTGCCCATCAACACTGATTTCATCCTTACGAATTTTCTCCATTCGTCTTTAGTACACGGTGTTGTGCACACTCAACCTTCTGCTGTTGCTGCTGCCCCTGTACTGTGTTTCTACCTACTCAGGGAACGCATGTGACTTTAATATTTCAACACAAAGAGGCCGTGGTCACATTTTTTGTTAAGTTTCTTTTTGAAAGATCCATGGGGAGTCGGTGACTCAAGATATATCGCCATCCCTATTTATCTGCACCAGTGACCATAGAAGAATAAAAACTTATGACTGCTGCGATCAATATGTGAATTTAATCTACATTTGAAACCTGACTGCCATTAAATTTTTCATCAAGAAATAACGTTTTGCATTTTGGTAAATTATGTTATCTGAATTGATTTGTTGCTGATTCGTCGAGGAAGACTTCCACGTCTAAATGTTTTTTTGTGTTTACAAATAATTGTAAATCTCACTTCACAATCAAAACACGTATTTTTGTTAATTTTTTTAAAATTTTAAATCTTAAATCCTTTTTCAATCCTATTTCACAATCAAAAGTTGGTTTCAACATTAAAAAATCATGGGATAGCGAGTGTGACTATTTAGGACGCTGCTCCAATGGAGTTCTTTACAATTCGGGGGATAGTCATTGTGACTATTTATCAAGCTACTGTAATGGAGTTACGTGGTTTAGTCATTGTGACTATTTATGAAGCTACGTTATGTGGCTATTTTTCATTAAGATTGGAGTTTGTATTCAATTATTAGTCTAAAAATTGCACCCGTCCAAAGAAATTTTGATTTTACAACTATTCATCAATAATGACATTATTAGCCTAAGGATCCAAAGTGACTATCATAGTTTCTCAATATATTTTATTATATTTTACATAAAAATACTATATTTAAGATTTTACTCTTCATTGATTTAAAAATTACGGCTTAACAATATTGAAGATATTGCTCAAAAGTGGAAAGAATAAAAATGCCTTACACATTAAATATTTCAAATATTTTCTATAATGTATTTTAAAATATAAACAAATATTTCAAAGAAGCTACAGTATTTTCCCTATTGTATTTTACTACTGATTTTTTTTGAATTTTTTTTTATGTATACTAGCATGGATGCTTTAGGTTATGGATATGCATCGTTCTCTAAAGAACAGTAAAAATAATACAAATTTGTATTGAAAATACATGCTATTCATAATAATAATATTAACTAAACCAATATTGAAAACAAAATAAAATTGTATATTGAGAAATAATTAAAAATATGCATATTCATATGAAAAAGTTTATACTAAAATAGCATGTAAGTATATTAAAATTGTTTGGTTTTAATTTATTAGAATGAAATTTTATTTTATATAATGCATTATCACATCAATAATAAGTACATGTATTCACTAAAATATGTATTATCATATCAATAACAAAAACCTCTATACCTTAAATTTTCACTAAAATATTTAGAATTTTAAATAGATATCCAATATTATAGTAAAAATGCAATGAGCTTATAAAAATGTCTTAATATATCAAGAGAAAAATGTGCTGAGAATATAGAATTTTAAATAAGAACTTTCACCTATTAATAATATTTGCATTTAGTATGTTAATTCATAGTTGTTTTTACGTTATATCATTCATTAGATTTTGATTAGACAACTTTTATTCATATGTAATGGTATTTACTAGTATGTTAAGCCTAGGCATTTCACAATTTTGATTTAACTATTAATAATTATTATTAGGTGGATGGTAGAGATTTAACTATCAAGGGTCAAGATTTATCTCCATGTTAATTATGTATTTTCATCTAATTTATCTAAAATTAATTAAATGAAACAAAATGCCATATCAACACATGTGATATTAGGAATATGGTGTAGATTACAAGTTAAGAATTTTTATGGTAAAGTGGGGGTGAATCTCCATGGATAAGATTATTATTACATCTTTTTTAGATATATATGTTTAACTTATATATTAATTTGTTTTATAATTATTCATAATAATAATTTTAAAATGACATTAAAAATGGAGCATATGATGCAGCCTGTCATGGTGGCTAAGGTTTCATGAAAATGTGAAGTTGGGAAACACTTTTTGCCCTTTTTTGACGTTGAAAATTGTAATTTTCTATGTTTTTCAACTTCAACTCCACTAAACTCATATTTTTATCGCAAATTATGCTTTGACATAAAAACAAGAATTGTCTTACCTCCATACCGATATTTAAAAAAAAAATATTTACATATAGAGGGGAAAATTTGTTGTTTACTAACTGCATATACTTGAAATTTTCAGGCAAACATAAATAGTCACTTTATTATCGTTAACTTTTTTTAGGGAAAGTTATTCATTTTTTGGAAAAAAACCATAGCATCATAATCTGCATATATTTCACTAGTGCACAGACTATGTTTTGGTAATTTTTGGATCAAATCACTATTTTTTATTATTTTTTGAAATGGACGAAGACAAAAAAACAGTGATGTTTCAGTACATTTTATTATCCTTTGATTTTCTTTTCAATGTGATCGTCAATAAGAAAAATGAGAGTACCCTTTTGAAGTAGACAGGGAAAGGAAGTGCACTATGATTTTTTTGAATTTTTTGGTGCCCTAATTTGAAAGTTATTGAATTTTCATTCAGTGCAATTTTTCGAACAATGAAATTCCACAGTGACACAGTTTAGTAAAAAATTAATAAAAAATTGAATTTTTTAATGAAACTCCATAAATCTCACATCATCAAAAACTAGATTTAGAGATGAATCTAATGGTACTTGGTCCGACATATAACATTTTGTTTTTGTAGGTGTTATGTCCCTCCAAAGTTGCAGGTTTCTCAAAACTGCAGAGTTTTCTGAGTTTTTCGTTGACCAGAAACTCTCGGCCGAGAAATTTTTAAAACTCTCGACCGAGAAATTTAAACCAATTTAACGCGCGGGAAAACTCTCGGCCGAAAGTTTTAAAAACTCTCGGCTGAGAGTTTGCCGCCGAGAGTTTGCGCAATAAAACTCTCGGCCGAGAGTTTTTGAATGTTAAAAACTCTCGGCCGAGAGTTTGCGGCCGAGAATTTTGTGACCACAACTCTCGGCCGAAAGTTTTCGGCCGATAATTTTGTGACCACAACTCTCAGCCGAGAGTTTTCAAAACTCTCGTCAAAGAGAATACCGAAATATTTAAAATCTCTCAGACGAGAGTTTTGAAAACTCTCAGCCGAGAAATTTAGTTGACTTTTTTTCTTGGCCGAGAAATTAAAAATTTCTCCCGAATTCTACCATCCGCCAAAAAGTGTTTCCCAACTTCGCGTTTCGCTGCGTAGCCAATTACCCCTTCTCGTGATACGATCCACCTTGCTAATCCTTGTTGTGTGATTTTCACAACTAACTAATCAATGATGAACTCTTGTGATTCAATGAGGAAGTCAATCTCTATTAAAGAAATGGCAGTTGGCCTTGCAAATTATTCCTCTCAGGAAACTTAAGCCATGATTTTGTATAATGCCATGCTCAAATCCATATATGTTCTACCTATAGTTCAGGATTTTGACCACAATTGACTGGTCTCCACAAGTGGATTTCTCAGTAGTCGAAACCTCTCTTCATTGATGAACTAAATATTTACCCTCTCACTTGGGTATTTTTTGTTATTTCCTCTAGTAATATTGTGGATAAGAAGATTATTTGTGATTTTAGGCCCTATTTCTTGGGGTAGTGTTGGTCTCTTCATGCAAACCTGGTCTTGTTAGAGGAAATATCAGCCTAAAATTGTCTGCCTAAGGAAAACTAAATAAATTAATAGTTGAAATAATAGAATAAGAGTTATGAATTTTGGAGGGAAAAGAAGAAAACTATTTTTTTTAAAATTGTATTTTTGGCTTATCTCCTTATAGATTTACTCAAATTCCAAGTGTATACAGTCATTGGATAAAGAATTAAATTTCGCATCGAACGAATACCCATCATGCATACTTTTGAGAAAACTCACATTGATAAAAAATGAAGATACATTAAAAAAGTGTGTTGAAAATAATTTTTTAATGTATCTACAATTTTTATCAATGTGGGTCTTCTCAAAAATATGCATGATGGGTATTCTTTGGATGCGGAATTTATTCTGCATCCAACGAGTGTCTACACCTGAAATTTGAGTAAACCTATAAGGAGATAAGCTAAAAATATAAATTAAAAAAGTATTTTTTTCCCCTCCAAAATATTTACATGTACCTCTTTTTAAATTTAAATTGTTTTTATTAGTTTACAAATTATGACATGGAAATTACGTGAAAAAATCACGGACACTTTTAGGCTAAAATTTCCTCTAATTCCTACCTTTGATCTGGTTACAATGTCAACCTCCACTACTCCAATTCAAGTAAGGCTCCTCAACCTTCCCTCGAACCTTTGGAATCTCCCATCAGTAACTTATATTGGAAATGCAATTGGGAATTTTTATTGTCGTAAGCTAGAAACCGATTTTTTTAAAACCACTTATGCTTGAATAGATGTGGAGATTAATTTTAATAAGAGTTTTCTTACTAACATAAAATCTGACAGATCAAGACTATGTATGGGTTCAGAAGCTTTATTTTGAACTTGTTTCATTTTTATTCTAAGTGTGTTATGAAACAGGCCATGTAATAAAAAATTACCACATGCATTTGCATAATACTATAATCTAAAATAATAATAAAAGGTATAAATTTTGGGAAGGAGCTTAGACCGAACATTATATGGTATACAAACAAGAACAAACTCAATGTAAGAAAGAAGAAAAAGACAATTAGGAAGTTCTCATAAAAGAATATTCATCGAAAGAAACAAAAATGAGTCAGGAAGAAGTGCATGTCAATGAAGACCCTCTAGATTCAATGATAGTGGAAGCCAATACCCAAAAACCCTTGTGAAAGTTAGATCCCCTTTTGAATTCTCAAGGAATAAATTTGGAAAAGAAATTTCTCAGAAATATCATGCAGATGTGGAAGAAGCTAAAGACAATAACTCACATTCACCAAAGAATGACCCATTGTATTTAGCATAAAACATGGGTTGGATTCAAGTTTGGAAGTAGGGAAAAAATATTTCACCAAGGAAAACAAGAGGCGAGTCAAAATCAAATCACAAGGTAGTGAAAAATAGAATGTAATTATGTTTGGATCTTGCGATTGTTCTTGAAAATTTTTAGATGGAAAGGGAACACATTTGTTATATCATGGTCCATGGAGTAATTCCTTGAGGGTTGGATTGAGCTGCAATGCTTAATCTCAAATCCACAAGGAATATTGATAACTTTGATTAAATGTAATGGTTCTAGATTGGATCCCAACTTTATTTTTTTATAAAACTCTCATATATGTTTGAGTTAAATAATAATAATAAAGTTGTAATTTAGTTAATTTTTATGATTTTTTAATGTGGACAATGTGAGATGTATCATGGGGTAAGTGTTTTGATGGTTGTCATGGATTGATGCCTATAGGTGTTTACCAACCATTTAATTTTTATGGTGAGATAGTTATAACACAATTCTAACATATCTTTGAGAAGATATTGTGCATGCATGTTTCATTGGGACTTAACCTCAATTTAAATGAACCATGTCCATAAATTCATGCATATTTATTTTACAAGTTGTAATATCAAACTATATAATACATCTCACCTTCATTAAAATTTTTATGTTTCAAATGTGAAAAAAATATTTCAATCCAATGCTTTACATGATTTTTCTATGATCACTTGAAGGATAGAAATATATATATGGATTGGCATTAGATTTTATCAAAGTTGGTTAAGCATGGCGGTTCAAAAATTTACATTTATTCTAATAGATGAGCATATTGCACAAAACATATAATGTGACCCATTTTTGGAATTACTTTGAGGCTGTTCATAGGAAACTTGAACATGATGGGGTTGGGACATGCATTAAAACTGCCCTACAAATAAGGGAGATGAATATTATGATAAATCCTCATATCTAAGGCACACACGTATAGTCCAATGGTGCTCTACATTGATGTTAGATGGAGAAAATGAATAGAAAGAATCAATAGGGAGAGCTTATGCGAAAACAAATTTATGGGAAGTTTTCAATGTATATCACTCACATTCACATCAATGCAACATAGTATAGGGAAATTTTGCATTGCATTTACTTTACAACTTGGAAAACCATTTTTTCAAACTAAAGACACAAAAACTAGATTTATTTCATGGAGCATGTAGTAGTGGTGAATGGAATCATTTAAAATAACAGGACTGGTTGGATGAATGGAATCATGTATCAATTTTTGGTGACCCATGTGTAGTTGAAACAACCTAAAAAAAGGAGTAGCAAACAACCATTTCAATAGACTATGACCACATCTATGATCTTGTAAAACTAGGTAGAGATATATCACATTGTATCTTGGATATATTTTTGTCCCTGATTTAACTATTTTATCAAGATCCTAGACATTTTTATTTGGAGTCCATTACATTTTTTTTGAGCCACATATATGTAGTTGTTTCCCCAAAATACAATGAATAGGGGGCCAATTCTTAGTTGGAACAGTGCATGATAGGGAAGTGGGCCCTCAATAAATCATTAATTCATGATGAATAAAATGAATTTCCAATTAGCTTTATGGTTATTAGGGGTGAATATTTTATTCTATATGGAAATTCATGAAGCATTGGTGGTTATTTATTCAAGGCTTATAAATCAAGTGGAGTGGTGTATAACTCTACACTCTTAGTAATTGGTATAAGTTTTCTACTATAAATAATTTCTACTAAGAGATCACATGAGGTACTCTACTTCTTACCCCATTCATACCATGAGCGAAAAAGGGATACCAATAACAATAAAGATGATGGATATGTCTTACTTGAATGAAATTAGGTAGCTCAAGAAAGGAGGTAGAATGACACATTGAATATTATCTTTTGTATTGAGGTACATATTCGTATGCTATTACTTTCAATGCGTATATATATTACATGTGAATGATTTTTATAATGCATTACATATCACTAAGAATGTCTTAATCAATGGGTCTTACAGTATTTCCCTTCTAGATGTCAAGGTTACACAAAACTTCATTGGCTAGTGTTCTTTAACACCAGCAATCAAAATTTGGGAAAGATAAAATTCTTGGGACCAGCGTTTCCTTATCTCTCTCTCATATACACACCCATCAAAGTTGATAGAAAAAAATTATGCTACAAAGTTTGGATTTTATTCTCTTGGGGGAAATTAGAAAGCATCTTGAATGGCCTTAGAAATCGAGTTGCAATTGTGCATAAAAACTTAAACATGTCTTAGTTCAAGGAACCATCGATTACATTGGGTCCAAGACATACGGTTATAACTAGGGGTACACCTCACCCATGTTTCCATTTCATATATACCATTTTATTTGATGGTCTCCAACATTAAGGTTTATCTTAATTAAGGATAGTAACTTTTTGCACAAGGGGGTCACTCTTGTAAAGGTGTGGCTCAGGCCAGTATCAGTGATCACCTTGTGGGACATACCCAAATAAAACTATAAAACCTTATGGAACATATTTATGTCGCATTTTTGGGATATTTTTCCTCGGGAGAAAAATCAGAAAGTGTCTCAAAATTGCCTCAACAAGTGAGATGTAACTAGTATTAAAAACTCAACCTTGCCTTAGTTCAAGGAACCATGAATTTCAACAAATTAAATACATGTGGTTCTAGATAGCGCCACTCATAAACCATGATTTGAGTTCATATATTTTGTTTTATTAGATGATCTTTGGACCCATGGTTTCACTGAGTGAGGAATATTACAATATTTCCACAAGGGGGTCAATCTTGAAAAACAATGGCTCGTGCCACTTTGGCTGGCACGACTGTGTTGGCCCCAACCAAAGTTGATGGAACCTAGTTATGTTGTAATATTTATATGTTATGTCATTGGATCAGTTTTACAAAGTGTCCTTCAATTGCCTCAACAAGGGAGTTGCAACTAGGCATCAAAACTTCATTGGGCCTTGGTTCAACCAACTTTCAATTGCATTAGATTCAGGAAAATGTGTTATAGCTAGGATCGTCCCTCTCCCATGATTTCATTTCATATATACCATTTTATTTTATGATCTCCAAAAATATGGTTTTTCTTAGAGAGGGATAGTGAAATTTTTACCCAAGGGGGTCAATCTTACAAGGAATTTCTCGAACCACTATGGGTAGCATGATCACATGGGCACCAGAAAAACATATGTATCAAATCTTATAGTACCTAGTTATGCTACATATTTTCTATTTTACTCCACTGAAGCAAATTCACAAAGTGGCCATGACCTATGCAAGGGAGTTGCAACTAGGTTTAACAAGTTGATTAGGCCTCAATTTAAGGAAGTATCAATTGCATTATATTTAGTGCATGGTTTTCAAGATAGGTGTACCCATAACTCATGATTCCATTTTATACATACCATTTTACTCAATGATATTTGGAACTAGGTTTTTTCTTAAAGATGAATAATGCATTTTTTGCAAAAAAGATGTCAATCTTGCAAAAAAAAAGCTCAAACCATAGTTGGCGATAAGATTGCATGGGCCCGAGGAAAAAAAAACTTTCAAGGCTGATAGAACCAATTATGATGCATGGTTTGTATTTTATTCATCAGGAGAGAACTAGAAAGTATCCTTAAATTGCATCAATAAGCAGGTTGCATGATTTGAATCTAACGGGGGCTATAGATTGTGCTTAGATGTATAAGTCATAAAATAATATTTTTATGTAAAATGGAAGTGTAATTGATGGAGTAAAACCTAATTAATGTTAACTCTCTCTCAAAAAAACACCTTATAATAAGGAAATATGGAGAGAGTGGAAGTCGACAAGGATAGGTCCCAAAATTGGTCATGTCACATAGAATGGCTCTTCTTAATGGAACTATTATTCTCCAAATCTCTCTCTCTCTCTCTTCATCATTTTTTTTATGCATCCAAATCTTATATTTTCTTAATGTTCTTGTAATTAGTTTCATGTGGCACATTTATATTTTTTTCTCTCCACCTCTATCAATATTCAATACTTATGGATCGATCTAAATAATTATTATCAGAGTAGGGTACCACTCCCTATAAACTAGGTCTTGAAGCATATTTTGATTTAAATGTTTTACAATAATTATAACCTCATTTTTTTCACCTTTCGAGACCATTAGTTGGACCATAAATTGTTGAGATTGCAACAAGATGATGAGCTTAGTGGAAAGAAGTCGCCTTCACTAAGTGGGCCCGCAGGCTATTTTTGGCGCAAAGTCTATTTTTAGACTATGTCTATTTTTAGACATATGGATCATGTTTTATGAGTTGCAGGATGCTATTTGTGGATGGTTGGTCAAGTCGGAAAAAATAGATGGACTTCTATTTTTAGACATATTGGGCGGAATCTATTTTTAGATTGCCAGTCTAAAAATAGATATGTCTAATATTATTAGCTCTTAATAATATTTGGACTATAAACATTATCTTATTCTCTTGGAGCACTTCAGTTAAGTGCACAGATGTGGCACAGGAGCTGACAGAAGGAATTACGCTATTCCTGAGGGTTATGTGGACCTATTGCATGGATACTTCAGTTAGAACTCATGTGACAGAGTTTGGTGGAGTTGATTGAGGAGTTAATGGAGTTGTGTTCAGTTTAACTAATCTAAACATAGTTGAACTAGTTGTATTTATTCTAACTGATTAATACACTAGTGAAGAGTGGTGTGAATTAATTATTAATTAATTCACTAATTATAAACTCATTAATCAACTAAATAATACATCAATTAACTTCAGTGCATGGACAGTTTCAGTGGAGACCAATGCAAAGATAGGTGAAAGAGCAGGTTAACTATCAGTTGTGACTATACTGTTGCATATTTGCAACAACCAGTGATTGGAGGAGCCCATGAGGATTGCACGGTACAAGCCAAGTGGTTCAAGTTATTTAATGAGCCATCCTACAACATTGATTACACAATAGAGGCTGGCTATCAGGTGGCAAAGATTGGAGCATGTGTTTTGCTAGATCTAGCTTGATTAGTGTGTAGCAATTGGAGGTTGTGTTGAGAACTTGTGAGGAGATTTGTACAATGATTGTTACATGATCTCTATGACATATAATATACAAATAGTTGGGGTTTTTCAGCTTTAAGCTTTCCTATGAAATACTGTGTTCATATGTGTGATTGTTTATGGTTTTAATGTGTGCATGCAATTGATTTTATTTCCGCATGTAATGATCAATGGTATAAGAGATTCTGTATTGTGCATGACGATAAGATGGTGTGTGATCAGGAGAATCTCGGTGGATAACATATCAGTTATTCAAATTTCTACATAAATTATGTGTCATAGTTGGTCTATAAGCATTATAGGGTTTTCTACACTCAACCCTTTATTTTCCACTACCGGAGCATCTTTACATGGATGTGATTCATCCATTGGTATATAACATGGAGGTTCCATGACCTCTACATCAACCCATGTTTCTTTATAAACCCTTGGCATCCTTTATGGCCTTCTGCAATTGGTCTTATCACATTCACTATTATTACAAATTTATGAAACTATGCCATATATTAAAAGAATACATATGAAAAATATATATGTTTGGGAGATCTCATTCGAGGAATTTCTCATATTGGACACTATGGTATGACTGGCATAGAATCACAATAATGGATGGAATGTATGGAAACAATATTTAGAAAAGTTCATGCAGATGTCGTGACATTTTTTAGAGAATTTTAAAGCATTAAAAATATCTCATTTTAATTTATTTTTTTAGTCTCAGATGATACGTTTACAGAATCTGATTTTTCTTCCTCATTTGGGAGACATTAGTGACTAAAGTCACACATGTCTATAGATAAGCATGACATTCTGTACCTTGAGTTTCAGTAATTATTTTCTTACTCCAAAAATCATTATAGAGCATATCAATGGAAAGGTATCTTCCATACCTCAAACATGTCTTTAATGTAATTTTATTTCATCATATGCAACAAAATTTATCACCTAGAGCGAGAGGTCCATTGGAAAAGAAATCAAAATGAGACATCTAAAACCCCACAACTATGGGTAAATAAAATAAAACCCTTCTCTTATTTAATACTTGGCACATGATAATCACGATGGTTATGGGTCATACAAAAACCCACGATTATAATTAAACACCAAAAACCCTTCCCTTAACTAGTTTATAGCACATTACAATCATGATGATACACTAAACATAATTAGGTATATATTTATTTTAGTGTGGGTGAATTATGGAGATCATCATTTTCCAAGGGAGGAGGATCGCTTATATATAATTTCAGATGTATAAGTCGTAAAGTCATTTTTTCGTGTAAAAATGAACTTTATAGATATGTAACTCATAGAGTAATACCTAATTAAATTTTACTTTTTCAAAAAGACACATTATAAGAAAGCAATGTAAAGAGAGTGAAAGCCGAGAAGGAGAGGTCCAAAATTTTCCCTCATTGAATGTAATGGTTCTTCTTAATGGTATCTTGTGTGTGTATGTGTGTGTGTAGATATACTGTTGTGCTCTATTCTTTCATTTTCATCAATGTTCTTGTGATTATTTAACTGGAATATCTATGTATTTTCTCTCCTCTTCTCTCATGATTTAAGCCTTCTAGATATTAGCACCCAACATCCAGGTCATTGCAACTAATATAGGGGGTTCCAACTAGGGTCACTCCTTACCTATGATTCCATTTCTCATATACCATTTTATTCAATGACCTATGGAACCAAGATTTGCTAAGTGAGAGATAGTGCAATTTTTCCCAAAGAGGGTTAATATTATAAAACAGTGCATTAGGTCACTATGTGTTTCATAATATTATGATCCCCCATTAAATACACCTATAATAGTTTATATAACCTATTTATTCTACACACTTTGAAATTTATTCCCCTAGAGAGAATTCACAATGTGTTCATGAATGACTTAAGTCAGAAAGTTGCAAATAGGCTTAAAAATTTGAGAAATCCTCAACTTGAGGAATCATCAATTGAATTGGTTTTAGGACAAGAGGCTCTAGATATGGGAGACCACACGCCTTATTCCATTTCCTAGATACCATTTTCTTCAACGATATCTGAAATTATGGTTTCACATTGTGATAGAAAGTGCATTTTTTACAGAAGGGCCTCAATCTGGTAATGTAATGGCTTAGGCCACTATGGGTGGCATGGTTTTATGGAGCCTGGAAAAACACATAAATTTAAGCTTATTTAAAATAATTATGCTATAAGGTTTTTATTTTATGCCTTTGGAGAAAATTCACAGTGTCCCTAAATGGCCTTAGTAAGAGAGTTACAACTAAGCGTAAAAAATTGAGTGGGATATGGTTTGAGGAATCATTGATTGTGTTGGATTCAAGCAATGCTGTTCTATATAGGGTTACACTCACCCATTATTCCATTCACATATACCATTTTATTTTATTATCTCTAAAACTATTATTTCCTAAGTAATGCATAATGCAAATTTTTGCACCACAAGGTCAATATTGCAAAATAATGACTTAGATCATTGTGGGAGAGAAACGATCATGTGGTCTCTAGCCAAAAAAATCTATAAGATCTTACATAAGATTTTGATGTTGCATGGTTTATATTTTATTACCCCATAGTAGACTCGAAAATTTTTCTTGAATAGCCTTAGTAAGTGAGTTGAAAATTGTTTAAGCATGTCCTCGTGACCCATAAATGGTAAATATAGTAATTGTTGACCCTAATTAAGGAACCTAACCCATATAATATTAATATATCTAAGTTCAATGGGGTTTTTATATCTTAAAATATTGTTTAATTTGGGTAAATTTCAACTTTAGTTATTTATATTGTTTACATATATGGATTTATTTGACAAGCCTAATTTAATATGGCCATTATAAATATGATATAAACATGATATGCATAGGATTCACAATTTGTATTTTCATCAAAATTAATGGTTTATTAGTTACCTTTAATTTATCTATTCTCAAATTATTTTTTTAATAATTGGAATTGGTGTAATCAATTGAAAACATAACGTATTCAAAACTTAACATATACAGTTAACAAAGCTACGCCTTTCACTTGGTTACACCCAACATAAACAAAATTGGCCATGTTACATCATCAAATATGCATTAAGTTAACTATCCATTGTAGTAGTCATTCAGTTCATACCCCAAACATAAAAACATAACCAAGTTACACATCAAATATGTATTTTGTCAATAATACATGATAATAGTTATTCTAAAAATCAATGAAGCATGACTCGTTGTCTTAAGATTTGTGATAGCCACATGAACACCATTTAAGTAACGTAATATTCCTATTATTTCCTATAAATTCCATATAATGAAATAAAAATAAATAAATATTTTGCCATATACACGAGTCAAAGTCATACATTTATAGTGAAGAGGGCCCAACTAAACAGTTTTACAAAAGGAAATATTCTTCTCGTCATACAAAATGGAAGCTCATGCGAACCAGTGAGAGAATCAAAACGAGTTCCTTAGACAGAAAATGACATATAATGCCAAAAATTTCACATCATTGCTAATGAAAATATTGGTCCTCTTAATCATTATCTCCACCCTTGGCACTTGTAGGTGCATCCTAAAATCAATGGTACTTATCATTGACATCATGGAATCTTGCGCCTTCTTTCATTTTAGAGTATTATGCCTCTCCAAGCTTTGAAAGGGAAACCAAAACATATCAATGTTTTCCCATAGGTTTATTACATAGCACGCTTAATATATATAATTAGAATTCAAATATTAAAAACTCACCTTAGACAAGAGCACAAGTTATTGGTTGTTGTCTTCCTCTATGATCCAAGCCTTTTAGAAATTCCTTAAAATAATTACAATAAATTAATAGAAAAAGGAAAATATGTAAATCAATTTTAGTCATGCTTGATAAAAAATTATTAAATAATTCATCTCATCATCAACATACATCTAAGTCAATAGAGAAGAATTTAGTTCATCGCTCAAAGGTGAAGCAATTTGTTAGACAACCTATGTTAAGGAAATGATCAAGGATGGGGAGGATGTAGTTACAAAAATTGTAGATGCAGCCACTATAAATGTAGCTATAATAGATGCACTACTAATTTCTTAAATAGTTCATGCAATAAGAGGAGATGAAATAATTAGCTAAAAAAATTTCTATGAGCAATAATGGGGGCTAAGGATGATGTATTTATAGTGACTTTAGATATAATTATTGTAGGTGTAGGTACGATAGATGCAATACTAGTCATTGTAATGGTGGATGAATCCATAGGAAGGGTGTGATGACAAGGTGGCGTAGGGTGAATTGTTGAGGGGATGGTGTAATAGAAAAGGTATAGGGAATTATTGGTAATACACCACCACTAGTTGTATGATAAGGGGGAGGACCCTAAGGGAGGGAATAGGAATGCCAAGTGTTGGTGGAGGGCGCCCAATGGTTGGAATTTCACTACAAGGAAAAGACCCTCTAGTGGAGGTTATAAAGGAGGTTTTTAGTGTTTTAAAATTAGGAAAAATTGTCAAAAAAACATTTGCTACAACATCCGTTTATGGTTACGGAGGTTTTGGCGGAGATTTTCATGGAAATTCAACACAACTAAAAAAAATGGGTGATCGGAGGTTATTACGGATGTTTTTTTCATCGGTGCACTACTTTGGCTTTAACGCACTGGTGCATACATATGGAAGGCGCCCCGGGGCAGTCGAAGGAAAATGCACCAGGGTGTTAAGGTATTAAACCACACTGGGCGTAGTGTTGGTTATACAACGAATGGGGCCGTTCTAATTGGTATTGGGATTTTTACGGTGCCCATAGGTCGTATCAATGCACCGGTGCGCAATATCATAGAAATGCACTAAGATTTATAATTGGTATTGGTATCGTGTGGTGCCCATTGGTCGTACAAATGAACCGGTGCTTATAGACACATAAACGCCCCGGTGCGCGGTATCACACAAATGCATCGAGATTTATAATTTGTATCGGTATTCGTGCGGTGCCCATAGATCATACAATGATGCCAGTGCCTGTAGACACATAAATGCACCGGTGCGTCGTGCCGCACAAATGCACCGATATTTTTAATTGGTTTTGGTGCTTTTTCGGTGCTCATAGGTCATAGAAATGCACCGGTGTGCTTCTTAATACAAACGCACCAGTGTACAGTTATTGACACGCACTAGTTTTCATTTTGTATTTTTTAGAAACATCGACCTGTGACAGTGCAATTATTGTGATTGTTTTAAATTCATGATTCATCAAAATTCGACACATCTTATAACAATGTTCATATTAGTTAAATTCTTATTAATTCATTTGAATGTGATGTTTGGATTAATTTGTTATATCATATCATAATTATTCATCATTTTTTAAATTTATTATTCATCAAGTTGACACATATATATCTCATAACAATATTCATATGAATTAAATTTTATTAGTGCATTTGAGAACGACAATGGAGAACGCAATAGCAACAATGGAGAATGAAATAGAATAAGAATTAAAATATGTTTTATGATATATAATATATATGAATAAGATAGTCTTTATCATACAAAATGCGACGATTATTGGCCTTGCCAGCCTTCAATTGGGACACTATGTCCATTACATTAAACAAAATGTTTGATTTCACAGACATATATATTTCAAAAAATAAAACGCCTTGCTTTGATATCCAAACATAGTGATCATCATTCTTCGCTTGAACTGCTGTCACTACTAGAGCTAATTCCATGACTTGGGTTATTTTCGGGAATGTTTTGTTCATGGTGTTGATTGTTTTCTTCTTCTTCACCTTCCATCTACAAACATAAAAATAAATTGAAATGGGTGTATATACATTGGTGAGAATAATGAAAATTGCAATATTAAATAATATACATCAATGTAAATCGAAAAGAAAAATGACGTACCATAGCAACAATTGACTCATAAAATATACACATTCTTTCAAAACCATGTACCATGCCATCTTTCAAAATTTCATCTGTTGGCGCAATTCCATACTTTGTTTCCTGCAATTTTTATACCCCATAACAAATCATATATTTAATATAAAAGATGTTTTTGTTCTATTAATTATAGACGGAGCTAAGTAAAACAAGATCGATAGATGCTTACAAATTCCACAATTAATTTCTGATATGCCAACATATGCTCACAACCCATATTTATCCCAATTTCAATCAATTCATTTGATGGTTCTTTGTATGTTAGCACCTGTTTGAAGACATTCAATGATTATTTTTGTAAAACAACTTAAAAATACAAAAATGAAATCTAGTTAAGTTGTTATAACGAAGTAACAATTACCCACAAACTTAGATTTCAACCCTTTTCTTCCTTGTCGTCCTATTTTATGTGTTGAATGGGTTCCATTTTCTTTTCTTTTCTGCAAGAAAATTCTTGAGAATTAATATTTAATGTTAAATTTTTTATTTATTGTACCTAATGATCGAAAAAATCAATGATTACATATTACATTTGAAGCACGTTGTTGTTGAGATGGCTTACATATTCCCATGTAGAATTCAATATTACATATTCCCATGTAGAATTCAAGGGAAAACCCCAGAATACACACCGAGTCAATCGAATAAACTTAAAATTGGAACGAAATAATCAACAAGATCTAGGTCTTCAGAACAACCAAATTCATCCATTGTGATACATATTGATTTTGAAGTAAACAAACCTCGAGTAATTAAAAAAAACTTGGAACAAGATCCACCAGAAATTTCTGAAGCTATTACAGTATAGTCTGTCATTGGTGATGTTTCGAACGCACAATTAACTGAACCAGAAATCTTTTAACCTAATTCTAATTTTACATCCCCTACTCCTGATCCTCGTTCATTGAGAATATTCCTCCTAGTCTTATTAGCATTGAAGAAATTAGTGACGAAGAAGAAGAAGAAGAAATTCACACTCATTAGGTTTCATAAGATTTATGGCCCGATGAACCAAATTTTCATTAGATTTACCTTTTTCTCCTTTTCAACCGAATACTTGGTATCTTATGACCCTTGAATTTGCACATTCATCTATTTATCGTCATCCACGTCACTGAATTCAATTTTACTCTTTACCTAGATATAGTATATCTAACATGCCTTCTGGAAACGTGTCTATTGATTCATCTATTTTTTCATCTTCTCGAGAACTCCTATTGTATGGAGGTCCTTTCATTCCTGTTGGGTAATAGTCACTTACTGTAAATTTTTCAGCAGCATCTCCTTCATCTCATGCTTCTACTGTGTCAAATGGTTTATCAAATTCTACTGCCCAAAATTTGACTGCGGACCACATTTATATGCTTTCTAGGAATACCCCTCTAGTTAACCTATCAGGTGGTTACATTCTTCCTGGGGGGAAGCAACCTCTTTCAGGAGGACAACATTACATTGAAACATATTCTATGGTTGTAGGGAAACCTTTACCCCATAGTTATCCAAGTTATGGTCCAAATCCTCAAACTGGTTATGGTCAACTTTATGTGTCACAACCCTTACTAGGAACTTCTTATCTGGGAATGAGAACTATATGGAATCCTTTGTTTACTCAAAAACCTTTGAAATATTCCCCAAAAATGCCTTCCAATCAGCCTACTCATCCAATTGGACAATTTGGTTATACTCAATTCCAACAAATTTTTCAAGGAATACCTCAAGTTACACTGGGGGCATCTGTGCCAAGTAGTGAGAAAGTGGGCCCGAGTACTCCTCGTACTCCCGTCCAACCTACTGTGAAAACTTCTATTCATCAAACCAATACTCCTCAAACATCCGTCCTAGGATTTTCTCAAGTATCTACTGCTACTAACCCTCAAATGTCAATTCTGACTACCACACAGGCTATC
Organism: Pinus albicaulis; assembly: GCA_034641835.2. Classification (NCBI taxonomy): domain Eukaryota; kingdom Viridiplantae; phylum Streptophyta; class Pinopsida; order Pinales; family Pinaceae; genus Pinus; species Pinus albicaulis. The sequence goes on from CM076575.1 coordinate 1,786,984,415, forward strand.
CCTCAGACTAAATCTTTTAAAGTTGAACCTATGGTCCAATCTATACCTTAAACATCTTTAGGAAAACCTGGTGCAACTGATATGCAAACAAGTCAACATTTTCAAGGGAAAACTTTTATAGGTCAACCTTTTACAGGTCAATCATTTCAAGGCCAACCATTTTAGGGACAATATGAATTCAGAAAAACGAGACCAAAAATCCCTTTCTAGAGTCAACCATACCTTGGTCACACATTTCAGATACCATATCAACCTCAATTTGTTATGGCTAACCATGGTTACCCTGGAGGTATGCACATTCCAACTGCCCAGGATATTCCAAGATATCGTGGATACCCTCCTCGAGGTACCGGACTTGTCCCTCAGGGTTATCAATTTCCAAAATAATACCCTAACTTATGGCTACATTTTATAGCAACTTTAGATTTTGCAAACTTGTCTCATCTCACAAATGATCCTATCTATTATTTTCCTTTTTGGTCAGCCATGCCTACTATGTTTCCCAGTGACATTACAATGTTTGAAGGAAAATCAGGAGAGGACCCTTCAAACCATTTTATGACCTATCATTTGTGGTGTGAATCAAACTCTCTAATAGATGATTTCATTCAATTAAGACTTTTTCAAAGAACCTTGATTTTTTTAGCCACAAAGTGGTACATTGAGTTACCATGAGCCTCTTCTAACAATTTTAATTCCTTTACAACTGCTTACTTAACTCATTTTCAGTTACCATTCCGTTATGGTAATGGTACTAAACTTTTGACCTCACTCAAACAAAGTACATCTACTTATATTTCAAATCACATTCATGAATGCATATGTAGATGCAGTTTGGTCAGAGTTTTTATCCGATATCAAATTATAGTTAAATGGTTTATGATGTATTTACTCCCAAATATTACTAAATATGTAGCCAAAGGAGGATTTTTCAAAGAAGATCAGGTTATTGTTCAATCCCAATATCTAGACCTCCTTTACACACATTATGGCACTTTGTATGAAAATATTCTAGATTTACCTCACTCTAGTCAAGTAACTACGACTCCTTCCAGCTCTAATGCCAAATATGGTGTAATTGGTACAATTAACACATCTAAGAGTAAAAATAAGCAATCTAAAACAACCATTTCGATTATTACTTTACCTTATTCACCTAAAATAGGCTCTTCTCTGGAAAATATTTATGAAATTAACATCGTATATTCGTCTACCACTAAAACCAATTCAGACAGTGGTAAAAATAAAGTGAAGGGTAAAAAAAAATAGAAAAATTATTCAAAAGAGAAAAAAGATAAACCTAAACCATCTGATGAGGAGATGAAAACTGATTATCCTTGTCTGATTTGTGACGAAGATCATTTCACAAAAGAATGCTCCCATCAGGCTGAGGCAGCTAAGTTAGTCAAAGGTTCACCCATACTCGTTGTTCTTAAGGATTCATTTCATTAACAGAAAAGTAAAATGATTTCTCATAATGGATACTCTTCCAACTCATAGGCGGATATCATGATGATGTCCTCTCAAATTATGGTTGCAACACGGTCTCAAGATTATGGCTCTAAGAACCCTGTAACTAGAAATGAAATTGTGTCATCCAGTCAATCTCCTAAGTCAACTCCTCTTACCTATAAACCATTATATATCAAGAAACCTAGTTACAAAATGGTAATTAAACCACCTTCTAAAGGTGTTCTTCGAAAATCAGCTTTCAATCCGCATGTGATAGCTGCTCAGAATTACAACATTTTTGAAGATCTGGCTATGTCACCTTCAACAATGTCGGCCCTTGAAGTGCTACACACTTTCCCAATAAAAATGAAATTAATATTGTCATATAATGCAGAGCTATTAACCCTTGGGACTCTAATCTCATTATCGTTGATCTAGACAATTTTTTACTTAGACTCCCACACCAAATGGCTTTTCAAATACCAGTCTTTGTAAATACTAGGAGATTTTTTCGCATGGTAATTGATGAGAGAGAATATACACGCATAATGTCTTTAGCTTGTTGGAAATCCTTCGGTTCTCCAATGATCAATTAATCACCCACAATTTTTAAAGCCTTTGATGGAAGAGGTTTTCACCTTTTTGGAATTCCTCATGATCTACCTATAGAGGTAGAAGGAAAAATTGTTACGCTTGTGGTGGAGGTCATTGATGCCCCACTTGCCTACAACATTCTATGAGGATGGAGTTGTTATTACGCTATGACATTTTTATTTTCATTGGTATTTCGATTAATAATGTTCCCCCATAAAGCGAAGATCATCAAATTTGATCAGTTGTCTTCCTATACTTTAGATCTTGCCTCTACTGGTAGTATCCCTTATGTTGGAAACACGAATAATCCTTATGAAGATGTTTGAGTAGGGTTTCTTAAGGATTCATCTCTCATGGGAAATTTTTTCATGCCTCTTCCAAATATTCCTCGTAATATTTCCAATATCAACATGATTACAGCAAGCACGATGCCATTGGAAGACCCTTGGATTTTTCCTTTAGAATCTGATTAGGACCTATATGGAAGTATATGAATTGGCTTATGTGGCATCTCAATCACTTTTTGACACCCCATCAACTAAAACTGATCAAGTGAATGTGATCAGTAACGATTCTTCTCATTTATCATGTTTAACAATGACTCCTTTTTCTCATTATTTCAATCAAATATTTTCAACTGACAAAAGTATTAGGGAAATTTTGGCATTGGATGAATTACCCTCGGACGATCTTCATCATTGTTCATCTTTTCCACTTTACCTATTTAAACTTAAGAATAAATATTTAGCCATATTTTCGACTAAATATGCTACTGAACTGCAAAATCCCATGTTAATACTTCATTAAAATTCATAATCAAATTTAGGAAACATTTTTGCGACGATTCTCATTGACATTTCAGTCAAACCAGGAATAACTTAGAACATTAATATAGGTGCTTCATGCTCAATTGATGAAATCAACATGTACAAAGCCTTATTCCAGGAATTCTGTGACATTTTTCCTGGTCTTACTAAGAAATCCATGAATTGATACTAGTATTGTAGTTCATGAGATCAAGACATACTTGGATGCTAAACCCATTAGAAAAATATTGTGTCCAATTCATCCATGAAAAGAATCATATATTAAGGACGAGGTTGAAAAATTACTTCGAAGAGGTTTTATTTATCATATTCACTTAACTGGTTGGGTATCCAATATTGTTCCAGTGAACAAAAAATAAGGAACTATCAGAGTATGTGTCGGTTATAGAGATGTCAATAAAGAATGTCCTAAAGGAAATCATCCTACGCGTTACATGGACTAGATTGTTGACAATTTTTCCGTCAATGAAATCTTTTCATTTATGGATATATTTTCCAGATATAATCAAATAAACATACTCCCTCCCAATCAACCCAACACTGCATTTATTGTTTCATGGGGTACTCTTTCATATCACAAAATACCTTTTGGTTTAAATAACGCCAGCGCTACTTTGCCATGTCTTATGCATTTCACAATATCAAGCATATTCTGCAACCCTACCTAGATGACTTACCAACCATTCTATGTGAAGGCAAGATCGTCCTACGCATTTACAAGCTATTTTACTCCAATGTTGGCATTAAAATATCTATTTGAATGCACACAAATGTGTTTTATGTGTACAATCAAAATGATTTTTTGGATTTATCGTTTCCAAGGAAGGCATTCGTGTCGATCCTCTTAAGGTTGAGGAAATCGTCAATTTACCTCCTCCTTTTACTCTTCGCCAACTCCAAAGTTTGCAAACAAGCAAAAACCTTTTACATAGGCTTATCTCGAACTATGCAGAGCTGACTAGAGGTTTTACTCGATTGTTCAGAGAGGACATTCCATTATTTTGGGATGAACTTGCTGACAAATATTTTGATTCACTTAAACATACATTGACCCATGCACTATTGTTTCATCCCCCTGATTATCACCGATACTACTTTTTGTATTTATCTGCATCCCATTCCACCATAGAGATGATATTAGTTCAAGAATATGAATCCACCAATGAACATGTGATTTACTATTTGATTCATAACCTTACACCTACTAAGATTAAATACACGCATGTGAATAAATTGGCCTTGGCAGATGTGAAAGTTGTCCAAATTTTCTGTCACTACATATTGTTACACAAAACAATTGTAATCTCTTATTGAAACCCTATGATGTATATTTTGACTAGAAAAATGCTAGGGGGGGAATACTCTAAGTGGATAGTTATTCTGAAAGAGCTTGATTCGGAATTTGGGAAATCTAAATCAAAGAATTCATTAGTGTTTTTTGAGCTATTGTATTACTTTCCCTATACTAAAACAGAAACTGTGGCTAAAGATCATCTCCCTGATGAATCTTTGTTTCTGATCAGTACCTTGGGTCCTTAGTATAGATATATCATCATATATCTTCAAACCCAAAATTTTCGACCTTAACTATCATGATCTAATTTTCGTATAATTTGATACCAGTCCCAACAATATAAAATTATTGGTGATACCCTTTATCGTCGTGGTGCTGATTATGTTTTTTGACGTTGTTTAACCCACGAAGAAGCTAAAAATTCCTTAAATGACTACTATTTTGGAGCATGTGGTGGTCATATGTGTAGGTTTTCCACTTCCCAAAACATATTGCGTGTTGGATATTTATAACCCTCACTCTTTAAAGATTGTATCATTGCAATTAGAAAATGTGACAATTGTCAAATTTTTTATTGAAAGATGTGCGCCCCTCTTGCTCATATTCACCCAAGATGGGGCATCGATTTTTTTATATGTAGCCTTGACTTGATCAGGAGGCATGGGTATATTATTCTCATTGTAGACTATTTTACCAAATGGGCCAAGGCGATGCCTGCATTCGAGAGCGGCTGTGAGACTGCAACTATTTTCGTATTCAACCATGTAATTGCTAGGTTTAGTGTACCCCAAGCTATTGAGACTGACCATGGTAGCCACTTTAAAAATATTATGATGACTGAACTTTCTTCTTAGCTTTTCTTACGCCATGATAATTCAACACCTTATTACCCACAAGAAAATGGTCAAGTCGAAGTTGTAAACAAATTCTTAACCAATATGGTCAAGTGGGTTGTAGGCATTCAAAAAACTAAATGGCATACCTTGTTTTTTAAGCCTTGTGGGCATACCATTCCTCTATGAAAACATCTACTAGTTTTACTTCTTTCCAACTTGCTTACCGTTCGGAATTTTTTTACCAATTGAATGTGAAATTTTGTCGTTAAAACTAGTCGTTGAGTTATTACCAGCCACCTCTGGAGAGGAAACACATTTTTTACACTTAAAGCAGTTAGATGAAACTCATCGCACTAATGCATTAGCTGATGAGGTGCTTAAAAAACATGTTAAGGCATAATATGATCAAAGCGTTAATCCTCGTGTCTATTTGAAAGGAAATCTAGTCTTAGTTTACGATCAAGCACATGATAAGCTAGGCGTTGGTAAGTTTTAACCTATGTGGCATGGCCCTTACATTGTTAAACGTGTACTTGCAAAAGGTGCCCATGAATTAGTTGATTATGACAGTGTCTCTTTAGGTCATCCCAGTAATAATCTTTATCTAAAGATATATTATGCATGATTTAACTTGTGGAGATATTCCTTGTACATTACTTACATTTTTTATAAGGTGTGCCATAGATTAGTTATTTTTCTTTACGAATTTCCACTACTTTTCCTGCTTATCTTGATTACTCTTTATATTGCAGATGTCGACGTTCCCTAAAGCTTACATTGGCTTTGCTGACGACGTTTTTCATAGTACTCAGAATTTATCTTCCATAGCTTGGGTCATCTATTCACCCACTGATGAGTTAGTTTCTATTCATGGGATTTTCCTTGGTCAAACAACAAACAACATAGAAGAATATAGTGCAGTCATTGAGCTATTATATGATGCCATTGCATTTTCCATTCGACGTTAGATTGTTAGGTTAGACACACAACTCATTGTATTACATTTTAATGGTGTCTATGCAATTATAAGTCCATCCATGTTAAGAATGTTTTTAAGGGTTCGTCTCTTGGAAAGATAATTTGAATACATTGAATATCAAAAAATTTCAAGAAATTCAAACAATTTAGCTCATGCATTGGCTAATCAAGTGTTAAATAGACATTTGTGACATTGAAATTAAATCAAAACAATATTTCATCCATATTAAATAAGGTACTTAGATAATGAAAAGTCGTGATCGTTATTAGCTTACATAATAATCTGTCAAGTGTGTCAAAAATATACATCATTCGAGGACGTAGGCTTCAAAAGCCTTATTATCCAAATATGCTAATATATAAAGAAAAAAGTAGCCTCGAACGACTATCAGCTATCCTCCATGATGATGATCATGGTAGTAGACTATGATGCATTCCACTCAGCGCAGGTACCTCCTGAGCGGACCTGGAACTCCAACAATGTGCCTCTAGTACCGAAGAGGCAAATCATCAGTTCCAATCTCTGGGATATCTATAGTGAGCCTCTCCAAGTTGTGTTCCAACTCAGTTAAGGCCTCGATTGCATCATTTTGTGGTGGCATTATTGCTATGGTTTGGTCTCCTCGTCGATCAAACCACCCCAGTCCTACTAGTCAAACTGGACCTACATCTATATTAGCATTTTGACAATTAGCATAGGATGATAAAAAACATATAAAAACCTAGAAAACACAAAATTTAAAAATGATACATTTTTACCTATGTCATCCCACTATACCCCATATGGGAGTGCCATATCTGGTTCGCCCATGTATTCCATCCCTGCATATGGGATGTCCTCTACCATGAATATTTGGCTTCCTAGCCATATAAAAAATTGAGGTGTATATCATACTATTAGACCACCATCACCACCATGGCATGCCATCAATGAAACCCATCGAAACATAAGAGGATTTCAAGGTCCTATGGGGTCCACAAGATGTTGTTGTGGAATGAGTGGAATCCTCTCAAGAGAAAATGATATCACGATGGCACCATAGCTGAAGTTCTTCAGCTTCCCCTCCTCGACTCGAGTTAATTGTCCTTTCATATTAACAACCACTCCATCACACAAGTTAAATATTGTTCCCTCGGAACACTCAACCACAGTCTTCATCTGAGTCTTTGTAGCCATGTGGGGAGTCGTGCTACTGCACAGTTTTGTAACTGTAAAAGAAATTATTTTAAAATCAATTCGTTGGATATTTTTTTATGTCAATCTTTCCATCTTTGAATTAAGAAGTTTGAGAAAAATATTTTTCCAAATAGGACACAGTAGATTGCCGAGTTGGTCACACACCAAAAAATGAAATATAATGTCCCCTATGAGACAATGAAATAAAAAAGTAAATATCCTCTGAGTCAATCATGATCCGGTGATCTCCAATAAAAAAACATTGTTCCTGGATATCCCATGCCCTCACCATCCAAGTCATCAACTCTACCTGGGATTTCATCCCTGTTATAGACCAAAACTTATAAATTCCATGGTTGTTTAGAGCCAGTAACGTTGTTGGTCTATTAATTTCTTCTGCATTATGTTTTTCATGTTCACGTTCTCTCCACTCAAGCATGGTTGGTTCAAATGAATTGCAACTAACAAATTAGAAACATTAGAACGTTTTGGGAGAAATTTTGGAGATTTTTAAGGGCGAGATTATCATGTTTTGAAAACCTCACGGTGCCAGCATAGTTTTTCCTTACATATAGTGCATTTTTCATAGTTTATATATTGCAAAATCGAGCAGCCACAACTATTTTATGTTTAGAAAATTATAGGGGTGTGTGGCCGCAATGAGTAAACCCTGCACACCCCCGCGAGTGATGTTCAAAAAAATAACCCTCCTTAAAATATCATCCAAAATCCTAAAAAGGAAATCTACACTGTTGAAATGCAAGATATTAAAGAGATTTGTTACTTGGTAGAGATGATTCGTTGAACGTTTCACTGGTTTGTGTAATATCAGCTCTGGAAGTTTTATGGTAAAAGCTTTTTTTACTGCTCTCAAAATGAAATGGTGAAAATAAATTGTCTTTTTCAACTTTTATAAGCTTTTATGAATAAAATATTATTATTTTATTCATTTGACTCTTTTAGAAGTTCAATTTTTCACTAGTTTTATCATAATGAAGAACGGTAATCGTAATTTTTTTAGTGTCATGTGCAGAGAACATGTTGTATTTAAAATAATGAATCATTTTGACATAGAGTAAACTTTAATCAAATTTTCAGACTCTTCAAAAACATGAAAAAGCGAAACCTTGGAGTCATTTTGTAAGTCATTTTTGGAATCCCTAAACATGAAAAGATCTTTGAGTTCTTGACCATTCAAGCTCGTTAAAGTAAATGAACATTCGTCTATTCAGTATATGTTTACCCCTTTTCTGCACTGAATTAGACTATTTACAAAAAATGTATACGTTGACTAAGCATGGTCAATAGAGTTCTCTTTTCTGTTATTTTATCCTTTTTCAGGCTTGGGAGACTAAATTTAAGAAAAAGAGCACTACGGAGTTTAATTATGTTTTTCTCCTAACTTCCTAAACTGAAAAACATTGAACCACTCCTTCATAGGGTTCGTTAAAAATACTTCGGAGGACTCATCTAAAGGATGAGCTTATACAACAAGAAAATGTTATCCTCCTCAATCTTGACAAAAATAAATAGGTACTTTCTAGTAATGGTGGGGGACAATATTGGGAAAAATAATCCATATTTTGTACTTGTTTTTAAAGCAGCATGTCTCTCTTGAACATGACACTTTGTCACATTTGTGTCTAGGTTGGGTAATACATTTGTCTTACAGTTAATCGAACCTCATTGAAAGTATTTAGCCAGTTTTGGGTATTATATTTAACTCAAATGCTGCCAAGTCAATTATCGTGTCGTTATGTTTTCAGGAGAATGTTCAACCTTAGTTCATATTCCATTGAAAATATATTTCTCCATTCGCGTTGACCATCAATGAGTCAGTCCTTGAAAAAATATTTCTTCAACTTGACATAATAAGTTTAATGATGTAGGCCCTCCTATGACACATTTCTTCCTATCGACTCTGGCTCATTATCTAGGAAGTTGATCCAGAAACATTATCAGTACCTTGAGATTTGCATGCCCTAATGGCAGGTTTTTCATCTTCAACGACAGGTTCTCATCATTGGCCTTCGATCAAGTAACTCTATGAGTGTTTGACTACAAATCATCTATTCACACTTCATAGATTGTACTGGAGTAACTTGAGAACCATTGTCATTATTGGTGGTTTCTCTCACACTTGTTAACGATTTTCATTATTGACTAGTAATCAAGTGGTTTCTACCATGTTTGACTTTGACACATTCAAGCACATGGTTAGATTCATACTATATTGAGAGATGGAGATCAAGATCCTGCATCTAGTTTCATCCATCCAAGTTGCAAGGAGTTTTGTATTCATGTTGAGTATACCAATTCATAACGGATGGTTGTGTCCATAATATGTCTACCATTGATGTAATTATAGGTTATTTCTTCACTAGTACATTGAGTTAGTTTTTACTCTGAGTATGGGAATTCCTACCTCAGTGATGATTATTATTTTCAATGAATGTTCATTGAAAGTCTCTAACTGGTGTCTCTAATCCAATGCTTGGTATGATGAATAACTTCAATCTTTTAATGAATTTTCAGACTTCACACTTTAGGGAGCAGTAATATTGCCTTTCTTGATCGAGTCAAAGTGGATAGAATCGATCCATGGTACTTACCCTGGTATTTTCCCATGGTATTGACCCATGGTATAGACCCATGGTATTTATTGTATTGACAAATGGTATTTATTGTTGGTATTGACCGATGGTATTGACCCATGGTATTTCTTGTTGGTATTTGACCCATCAAGCCTATAAAAGGGGAGAGAAGCTAGGTATTTAGAGCATTCTGGATTATCTATATTATTGTGTTTGGGTTGAGAACCTGGCCTGACCAGTTCTAGCATTGATCCCGGGATGAAAACCCCGCAGTGATGTTTATGTGGTGAATCCATCCAGGATTCACAAGTGGGCTTCAGTTTCTTATATTTGTCATTTTCAAGTAGTTGTGCATGCTATTTGTAGGATTTTATGGTTTGGACATGTATTTTAATTTTAGTGAATAATATAAATAAAATGGCTGCATTTCTTGTGTTTTGGTTCTTGATGAAAGACTGTATTAAATGAGAACACTAGTATATTTTAGATCTATCAAATTTTTTATTGTTTGGAATCTTACAGTGGTATCAAAGTTGTGCATCCTGCCAACTTGAGATTTTTATGCAAGGAACTACAGTGAAATTTATTTTTCACCCTAGCCAACATTTCTCACTTCGGTGATATTTATCACCCTAGTTAGATTTTTATTTTTCAGTAAATTATTTTATTGGGAGACATAAGTGAAGGGGAAATAATTTATATGTCTTTGGGTTAAATTTGTGAAAATATTTTAAGGCATGATTGACAAAATCTTCCTATGAAAAATTAATATATTCCTGTTTGGGTATGGGAGAAGATGGACCGTCTTGAAGAAATTTTGAAAAACAACCAAAAAATTCTTGATGTACTAGGAGGTTATATGGTCCTTTAAGTAGCCATATCTCTATAGACCAAAATGATAATCAAAGCAATAACTAAATCTGCAGCAATAATAAACTAAGGAGGAGAGGACTATGCTTTATCTACAAGGGACCTTGGGCCCTTAACCATTCATGTCCAGGTGATAAGAAGAAGGAAACAAAGACAAAAGAAGAGGATATTACTTCAAATCATGGGGAATATTTTGTATATGGGTCTATTTATCTTCAGGATGGTGAGCAACATCGTGACATTATTCAGGGAGGCTTACATGACAACAAACATTTGGAAGTGCATTAGGAAATTCTACTTAATGCCATTGATGAGGTTGATTCCTATACAATGGAGTTTGTAGATCCCCAGGGGAATATTCATGAAGAATATGAACAATCAAGTATAGATAAAATTCCGCCAGTTGAAAGGGATGAACAGATGGTCTCCACAGGTGAAGGAGACTTGGGAGATTTTAGTGAGGATCCAGCCATAGTGAACCATCATGATGAGTATGATCACGGGGAGAAACATGACAAACATAATGTGCAAAATGGACCATTCCTAGAGAGTTGGTCAAAAGCTCAAGTTGAAGATGTGGTCGTTGGGCATTGGGTGCAAAAAGATACAGAGACAATTAGCAGGGCACTAGAATTGCCAGTAGAAGACTTTAGAGAAAGGATCAAGAATTTCAAGACAGATCTTATGTTGTTGAAGAAGAAAGTATGGATAGTCCGAGACACAACCTTACAGGAGAATAGAAAAATTGAGGAACTCATAGGGGTATGTGCTGAATCAAAGACCAAGTTGTCTAGTGTTGAAGAATGACTCAAATCCCTCATAAGGCAGCAAGAGGAGTACAATTGGGAGTCCCATAGCAGTGCTCTATATGAATACATAGATAAGGCTTGCAACACCAACAACCCACCTTTATACATTGAGAAGAGCAGGGCATAGTTATCCAAATACATCATGTTGGGTAACCAAGTAGAGCAACATGAATCGAGCATCGAACAACATCAACATAGTATATTTGCATAGATTCATTCTTTCCCAAGTATGGATTGGCGAGAGATTATGAGTTGGTATTTTATTGATGGGTTGGTTATTTGGAGGATACCCATAGCCAAAGAAAAATTACAGTTTGGACCATTTGGTGCGGGCAGCGATGGAGAGTTGAAATGGTACCATAACCCACAGGTCCCAGGATTTAGGTGGCATTGGGATCCAAGAGAATCCATTGGGGGTAGGATTGGCCAAAGGATTGTTTGGGATCGAGGTAAATCTATTGAGGGAAGGATTTTTCAGAGGATTGTTTGGGATCCAGGAATCGAAGGATCCATTTAGGACCATTCAACATGGAGGGCACATCGAATTGTATGGGATCCTGGTATCGATGTACAAATGCTTTTGTTGTGGATAGAAGTGGATCGCTTGAGGACAAGAAATCTTTGGGCGAGAGGATTTGTAATATTTCCTTTCTTGATCCAGTCAAAGTGGATAGGATCAATGCATGGTACTCACCATGGTATTTTCCCATGGTATTGACCCATGGTATTTCTTGTATTGACCCATGGTATTTATTGTTGGTATTGACCCATGGTATTTCTTGTTGGCATTTGACCCATCAAGCCTATAAAAGGGGAGAGAAGCTAGGTATTTAGAGCATTCTAGATTATCTATCTTATTGTGTTTGGGTTGAGAACCTGGCCTGGCTAGTTCTAGCATTGATCCCGGGAGAAAAACCCCGCGGTGATGTTTATGTGGTGAATCCATCCAGGATTTAGAAGTGGGCTTCAATTTCTTATATTTGTCATTTTGAAGCAGTTGTGCATGCTATTTTTAGGATTTTATGGTCTGGGCATGTATTTTACTTTCAGTGAATAATATAAATAAAATGGCTGCATTTCTTGTGTTCTGGTTCTTGATGAAAGACTGTATTAAATGAGAACACTAGTATGTTTTAGATCTATCAAAATTTTTTTTGTTTAGAATCTTACAGGAGAAATATGTTACACATCATTTTGTCACCATGGCACTTGATAGTCAAAATGGATGTATTAACACCCATACTCATGCTCCCTTATAACTCAAACATTCATATTCCTTGACCAAATCATGAATTTTTGGAAAATGGATCTTTACAATCTTAAATATGACTTACGCACTTTTTACAGTCAATGTATGTGCATGTGTTGTTACTATGAAGAATCCCTGCACAGTTTGGCACTATGTTTACCATTCAAAACAGTGCCACTCACTCAAGGTAAAGTAAAAAATAAAAGTGAGTTCTAGAAGCATAGTTGGGCGCATATATCCCAACTAGGAGCCTCTCAGTCATATCAATTCGTGCCAAACCCTTCCAATCATGGAGTTAATTCCCTTGGACCATGGAACCCTAATCCCCTCATTTGTGGATCTCACCTATATTTTGTGGATCTGAAACCTCCTCAGTTTCTCCTATAAATTGATTTAAGACTTCAGGGTTAGGGGAGCTTAAATATAGTAGTATTATGCTAATATTTTTTTATTGGAGATTTTGTTAACCAAGGAGGAATATAGAAGGCATTTAGGAGGAACCTATATGACATCAAGGCTTGGTTGTAATATTTCTATTTTCTCTCTGATAATAAATTTGGATATTTTTTCTCGGTGTTTTGTTTTCTTGAAATTATGAATGATTTGTGTTCATATACTCATTAAAACAATTTCATTTCCTAATCTCCTTGATCATTAGGATAATGTTTTTTTTAAGATTATTATTATGCTGAAGATTCCTTTGAACCATTGCATGCTTGTGGTTGCAAGTTTCTTCTAAGCATTGAGAAGCTTCATCAAATCAAAGTGTGTGGTCTTCATCGGTAATTTCGTTGAAAAGCTAGGAGAATCATCCTCTTCTCCTATTTTTAGTAATCTGAAAATTGTTATCTTAGGGAAAGAGATATTCTCGTGGTTGTTTGTTTCTAGTTGTCTGTTAGGATTCTAGGGAGACCGCTCTTGTACGCAAGAGATATTTATCTGGGTAGCAGTAATTGAGTGAAATTTTCATATTTGACTTTGATTATATTTTTAAACTCTCTTCCTATTTCCACCATTAGATCGAATGTTAGACGATCGAAATATTTTAAGCCATTAGATACACTTCCTCCTTTATTTGCGCTCTTATAACTACCTGAATAACTCACTGAGACTACTAATGAAATATGATACAGCCTCTCATGTGTGTATGTCATTACAGGCCAAGCTATTTCTTTCGCTTTGAATACAACGCATTTCTATTCAGAGAGATTCTGATTCTGCCAATTAATCCCAAGCCAGCTTTGCACTGATTGAGGCATCTAAGGTCTTGTTTTCTACATGTTCCTTCTATTCATATCAATTCAAATCTGTCTTCACTGAGCTTTAATGTTGTGAATATTTTCTTTGCGGTCTTTTCATTTATATCCTTTTTGGTACAAAATGATATTGTTCGTTCTGTAGAAACTTAACGCGACGTCTTTGTGAAGCATTTTTCAAACCCAAGATGCAATTTCTCAAAAAATACATATGCATTGGGGTTCGTTGACATATATCTCTATGGGGCTTTAGGGAGAGAAAGTCACTGTTGAAGGCGCGAACTATCTGATATTTAGTGTTGCTAACTCTATTGCAACAATTTATGCCATTAGATTTTCTTTTAGTTCAGATTTCTGATTAGAGGTTTAGTTTTACATCATTAAGATTCATATTGTTTTTACGAATATTTCGTTTTATACTCAGTGGTTCTCTATTCATGAGAAGTTGTGTGGTGCAGACTTTGTGGGATTGAGATTTCGAGGGTAAGTTGTGTTGTGCAAATTTTATTAAACAACGTGTGACTTTCTTGTTTCATATTTGTGATATTATTCAATTGAATTTAGCCTAATTCAGTTAAATCAGTTTTTAGTAATAATGCCTCAAGTAGGTTACCTTTGATACTGGGAATTTCTGATATTATCCAATTGAGTTTATCCTTGTTCACTTAAATCAATTTTTTAGTAATAGCCCATCAAGTAATTCTACCTTAGTAACGGAGGCATTGAATTGGGGCTGAGTACTTATAAATTTTCTTTCAAATAGTCTATAAAAATTCATAGATAAAAACAATCTTAGTTTCAAATATCACATTGAGTTGTAGAGTATAAAAAATTATTAGTCTCAAAGATCGCATTGAGTTACAGAGTATCTTTCGAAGTAGAGCAACAGTAACTATCGCTTCCTCTGCTATCATGCCCATTACGGAACTAGTTGTTTAATCGAGAAACCGAATGGATCCTAAACCTTGAAGGCATCCTATCTTCACACGAATTTACAACATCATAGGATTCCAAAGAGAGATATCAATCAGGAACCATCTCTCTTGAACCACCATAGTATATCACATTATTGCAGAGTCATATCATCCAAAAATTCCTGCTTTATGATAATCACCTCATACTTCCACACTCAATATGTGCCATTCCGCAAAGGATCTTGAGCTTATTTCAAATTTAGGAGATCGCCGACCATACTGATACACATATAAAAATACACTACTCCTCAAAGATTTGGGTAAGTGCAAGAGTAATTCTTGAAGATATTTTAGTCACATGATGAAACTATCCCACGACTCTAGAGTAGAGAGACCAACATGGAACAAAAAACTTAAAATCTATTGATGCACTCATTTGCATGGGTAGTTCATGGACAATTTATTTTCGGAGATCACACGAAGATGGTGTTATTTATTTTCTCTTTTCATAATAAAGTTTTATGGGTGAAGAAATTCATTTTTCCTGCAAGATCAAGTTATGTAGCTATAATATCTTGTGTTTGTTCGTACATCCAACCAGAAACATTCCTTTAAATACTCGATAGATTTGCTTTCATAGTATTCATTGGAAGCAAGAAATAACCTGCAATCTCGACCTTGAAATACCCCATCACTTCTCCATGCCTTCCACTACAACCACTTCGCCATATCATTCACTACGAGAAAATCAAATTCAAGGTAGATGTTATTCCTTACATGCATGTTGCCGAGTGGGCGATTTAGAGCTAATTTTGTTATGGAGGATGACAATATTTACCCATTTTTTGAGTTGGTGATCCATAAACATGGGATTACGTTAAGTGTAAAGTGTTCAATCCCCATGTAGGTCGATAGATAGGTCGAATCGATGATAGGCACTACCAAAATAGAATAACTTATAAATGGATATTAGAGATTTTCCTACCCACAATTCCTGATCTTTTCATGTTACTGTGCATGCCATGAACATCAAAGATGCTAAGTGGTGCAGTTAAGTTTTGAACCAACAATGTCAAAGTTTGTCTGTGATTTCTAAATTGTTTTGAGCTAGTTGGCAGTTTTCTTTCTTGAGAAACTTAATGCTCTGTACCAGACCTCATATCTCATTTACGACACAGGAGGTATCATGGTTTAAATTTTAAGGGTACCCCTACCCATCAACAAATTTTTTCGTTACAGTTTTATTTTTAAATTGTCTTTCATATGAATTTTAAAATTTGCTTTTACTTGTCTAATTTTCTCTCAGATAAAAATAATTAAGCTGCTCCATCGCGTGCAAAGATCCAACCAAATTTTATTTTCCCCAAATTTCTCCTAAAATAACATCTTGTAAAAATTGATAAAATTTTATTTTGATACATATCTGCTTTTGGTTGTTCACCCTTCTCCGCTATTGAAATATATAATAGAGTTTCGAGAATTTATACCTACAAAAATGGGGTCCGAATAAATATCTTTGCATATCACATAAGAATTTAAGTTGGTGTCGCATCCTATGCACCGTTTCTTCATAATAGTGTAGAAGTGTAGATTGGTGTATATTTGTATTAATAAATTTTCGAAGCGAGACCCTACTAAATTGATTTTAAATGTTATTAAAAAAATATATAATGCCAATTAATTCACACCTATTTAAAAATTATATATAATGGAAAATTGTAAATTATTGCAAACCTCTTTATTAGAGAAATAATTAGAGTAATTGATCCATCATTTCCATTGAAAGCCAACATAACCCACATGTCGCACCTTATTGCTTCATTGGACTTTACATATCATGACGAAACTTGTTATTTTAGCTGTCGTCCCAACTTTTTTCACTAGGGTTATGCAATTTTATTCCTTTTACGCAACCTTATTTTTGATGCTCTATGATTGCTTAACATTCCATCTTGGGAGTGTCTTTTCATTATTCAAATCCAATTGAAATTTGAGTCGAGCTCGGAAGTGAAATATTTTGCTCGACTCTCTCTCAATAAATACCAAAGGTTTAGTTCCACCGCAACATTCATCACAAAAGGCTCAGTTCCACCTTGGCACCCACTTATACTTCATTTGAAAGTTGTAAAAGTTAGAATTAGTTACTTTGATTTATAACTCATAACGTATAACTAAGCCACTATAAAATTTTCAGTTGATCCTAACGACTTAATCATATGATAGGAACAAAAATGGTAAGACACACTTATTTTATGACTCATTTACAGTAAAATTCCTCTATCATAATTATGTGTTCCAAAAGATCCATTCAATCATGTGATATGAGACAAAACAAAAAGTAAGGAATGATCGTGTCTTACAAAGAGAATCCAAAGTTCAAAATTGATATTATCTATATGAAACCATCAATTTAGAGTTTACATTAATGATAGAACATGGAAGAAGGCAAGCTTAGGAGGTGTTCAAAAAATAATTGCTTTCTTGTCTGACATAATGATTCAGGGAGGGAACTTCTAATTGTGCTTGCTCGGACTCGGGAGTCGAAGACTCGGACAGTGGGACTATTGAATCAAATGTAGTGAAGTTCTGCTACCAGAGGCCGCGAAAGTTGAGGGAAAAGGAATGAAAATCCCAAAAACATCATCAAATTTTCATTTGATAGGAAGAGGGAATTTGAAATGTTTGCTTGCGCCATAATAATAAATTTATAATGTTCTTTTATTTCTTTTATTTTTAAGTTGAAAAGCTTTAATATGGTTTGATGTGTAACTACAATATTTCAAACTTAGAACTTTAAGAGGCACATTATTACTCCTTGATCCTCTTTTGAGCAACCTCAACAAAGGTGTCAGTCTACCATTTCACTCTTTCATCAGCTTCCTCATCATGGTCGTCATGGCTCTCTCGAGGAGATTGATTGTCCTCATCAAAAGATTTCTTCTTTGACACCTTTGAATCCACATCATTGATTTTCTTCTTATTTGATTTTCTCTTCAGAGTTTGAATTTAATTATGCAGAAAGAGAGACTGTTTATCCAAAATTTACGAGAGACGCAATTTTACGCTATACATTTAATTAATAAAGAAAATATGTTAATTTCTAAAATTTTAGAGAATCGAAATTAAAAGTTTTAATATTCAAATTCTTTTTTAAATGGATTGCAAACAGAATCAAATAAGTGTGAGTACTTTTTGAAGGCAATGAATGAGAAGGAAACAAATCTCTTTGATAGTAATGACTTTGGTGATTTTTTTGGTTATTTAAAACGTTGAAAAACTTGTGATTTGGCCAGAGATATTTTTGGAAAAGATTATATAGAAATTTATTTATTTTTATTTATTTTGAATTCATTAGAATGTGGTTTATCATATTAAATAGAGATAGCAATAAAGAGAATTAATTTTTGAATATTAAAATTTAATAGTTAATTTTAATTAGAAATTATTATTTATTAATATTTTAATATAATTAAAGTAACAATGTTAATTAAGAATTTGAAGATAAATTATAATTTTATAAAAATATTTATAATTAAGTAAATTGATATTTTAAGTTATACTTAAATAATACATTAAGTCAAAATTAGAAAAATAATTTAAATAAATAAGTAAATATGTTATCTATTTATTTAAATATTTACGAAATAAAAATAAGTATAAATTAATTAACTATCATTCATCATACTTATCATTATTTAATTGAACATCATTAATCATACTTATCATTTGAGACTATGTTGAAATTAAGAAAGAATGACAAAATTTGCTAAAATACCTAATCTAGCATCTAAAATATTATACACAAAATCCTTTCTCAAACAAGAGGATGACTTTCTTAAATTATTTCGCTTTATAGAATATAGAAAATTAGAAGATTTGTTATTATATTAAAACATATTGAAAGTTTAAGTGACGTATTATTGATTAAACGCAAATTAAAAAGGAAATTCCACACAAATCAATTTTCAAATTTCTAAATACAAAAAAGAACTTACTTCAGAAAAATGGAGAACAACTGTCTAAAGTATTTACCAGCAAATTTTAATAAATTCGGAAAACCTGCTCTCTATTTTTTTTTTTTTTTTGTGTGGCAGTAAGCACCTGTCACACCGCCACTTTTCTCTCCCCCTTATCCGACCGGCACCATCTACTTTTGGCATTGATCCATGGCAAACGTACATAACTAATAGTTCTCGTTGATGTATTACTATTTCATATGTAGACAAAGGCAGCAGCAGTTTCAGATTTCGTTGGAGAGTCGGTAGCAGCCGCAGCCACGGCACGACAAAGCTGGGTTTCGACATGTTGTCTAAAGCATATAATATAACTAAGGGATAAGGCTCATATTGAGATTTTCATTCTAATTGCTTTGACAATATGGATATCTTTAGTAAAGATGACACATATTTCATATCTCTCTATTGACGGGACTTACAGAGCAATGAACATTTGGGACTGAATGAATGTCATTGCATTTGTTCTCTCTTCAATCATAACGACAAAGATATATAAAAATGCATATATGAAAGGCGCTCTTATCATCATAATGAAACCACAAACTTTGGTTTACCAAATGTGAATATGTGATTAACCAGGAGATACATTAATCGATCGATTTTAATTCCTCTTAAAATAAGCGATAGAGAAGTTAGACGCAGAAGACAATGCAGTAATTTCAATGATAGCAAGATAATTAATTACAATGTATCTACCAAAACCAATGACCTGGATCACTCTATCTTCACAATGAGTCTTTAGAAGTCTCTAGAAGTCACAAAAATCCAGCTTAAAAGCGTCTGACAACAACTAAATATTATTATTGCATGGCCTCGGCTTCGTGACTACTACGTTACAGATGGACATTTTAGTTAGCATAGCTTATATTTGTAGTCCTTCGAATGTCTGGCCGAATTGCCAATTTGCAGGAGCGACGTTATATGAAGTGACAGTCTTGCCATCGCTGGTGGTGACTCGGAAAGACAGACTCTGCCCATTCAAATAGGAGTTGCTCTGCCAATTCTGTCCCCAGTTGCGTGACATTTCCTCCCACCCACTCTTGGAACCTTTGAGGGAAACCGCCTCCACATCCCCTGCACCTCCTACGTTGGTAATGAGTACCAAATTGAAGTAGGAGAACCCATTGATGGTGAATCGAACTCCACCTTTCCTCCCGCATGGTACTCTGCATACATACATATATATAAGTCTTTCAAATATGCTTTAATCCAAATTACCGCCAAGTGAGAATAGTTTTTCAGGATTGAAGAAGACGAATACAGAAATGAAGGAGTAACTGGAGTAATAATTAATCACCTTCGGAACATTATGGGAACAATGCCACCCTTGTAAATGCCAATTTGTTGAAAAGCAGGTTGAGCCATGTCGAAGTGTTGGAGAGGCGGATTGCACCATCCTCCATTATCATTGGGAAGTGCATAGTTCGGTGGGCAAAAGTTGGTAGCCGTAACAGTGACAGTGCCTCCAGGTAAACACCACTGAGGGTCGGTCTTCTCGTTGCATTTCATTTCGTAGCAGGCACCGCAAGTAAGTCCATTGTTGAAAAGCGCGGTGCTCAGAGCAGCGGTGTTTGTCCCGTAACCTTCGCTATACAAATTACCGTAGCCGCACGCACCTCCTGTGAAATCAATAATAATGTAATTACATAGAAAACATAGGGCATTAAGCCAAGCCTCTAACTCCGAAACTGCAAAACCAACGACTTCAATGGAAAATTTATGTCTCTCTAACGAATCCCACAAGTACTTTCACTCGACCAGAGTTTTGCCCCACCGTGGACTTACCCATTGTGCCCGAAGCATCGCTGCCTCCGTAAAATGTAGCATGCGCGGATTGCCAGCTGCTATCTATTGCATAAGCTGCACCAGCTATCCACCAGAAACAAAGCACTGAGGCCAGTTGTACAAGCGCCATTTCACTGCAGAACATTCAAAATTTAAAACTCAACAAGAATCATAAACATTATAAGAATAATAAGCGAAGTGTATAAAGAAAGAGCACCGAAAGCAATGGTTGCTCAAGGATATGTAGACTTCACCTGAATTTAATATCTAACATGAAAACTAACTAGTAAATAAATCAGAATTGATATCTGAATTGATACTTGAGTGCAGAGAGATCTCCAAATATATAGAATCGAGAGATGGAGGAAGCTTATTATCGCTTCCAAAAATGTCAATTTCCATCGGGCCGTAACAACCAGAAAATGTGGACATTAGTAAGAATTTTCCCAGTATAGATGATAGGCTGCACATGCAACGGGCTTTCAAGCGATCCGTGGCGGTATTCGTTTCTTGCGATGGAACCATCTGCACATGGGGTGGTCAAAATCTACCAAATTTTGCGATAACGAAGGCGGTAGGTTGAGTCTGTCCATACTCTAAACGATTCCAGAAGTTGCGGCATCAAAGGCCCGGGCTATTTCAAGTTAAGTTATGTTTTCGCTCCCACATGTTATGTTTTCTAAATCGTTCTTCAAACTTCTTTTCCGAAATGGTGCATCGACAATGATACGCATGTGCTTTTTGGTATCTATGCTTTAAATTGGGAGTAATTGTTCTATAAATTATATATCTTGCCAAACGGTAGGAGGCAGACATTTCAATAAAACAAAAACGGAAGGCATTCGCTTATATTTTCCAAGGGACGGAAATCACAAATGCAGATAGAGCATATAGATAAGAGCCAGTTACGCTCAACTGTTTTAAAGGTCCTCAGTGGTCGACCAAGCGTACGGCCGGATAAAGAGGGCGTTGTCTTTATTTTTCTGAGTCATTTCTTTCTTGTGATCCTTCATGGTGGACCAAACGTGCAAAACGGCTGCAGGAGGAAGGCTATGTTTAACTTTTAAGATTGATGAGCGGCCTCACGAGTCACGAAGTGTTGGGAATTTCTGATAATTCAAAAACAATAACAAGAGAATAATACTCTCTTTTTTAAGAGATAGAGATGACAGAGTAAGACTTTTCTTTCTATTTTATTAACAGAACTAAAAACTATTATAAATGATAGATTTCTTCCTCTGAGAGAAGGATTCACAAAACTGACTGAGTGCTACAAACGTAGTGCTCACACAAATTTCTCTCTCTCTCTAAAAATGCACAAAAAAAAAGTGCTCTCTGGTTTTACTATGTTTTTCCTCTGCCTGCGGGCTTACACAGCGATACAACACAACAATACAATGATATCTCACCTTTCTCTCTCTTATAATGATATGCAATACAATGCTTTTTATATGACATGGTTTAAATAAAAACATAAAATAGATAAAATGAAAATACATTGTCGAAACATAAAACTTAACCTAAATCTTCTTTGGCGCGATATATGAATGGAGCCCACTTCGCAATCGGCGATCGGCGATCTGCAGAATGAACTTTGCAATTGTGATTTACGATTTGCGATTGGCGCTATGCGATGGACCTTGCGATTGCGATGAACGATGTGCGATGTGCGACTGTTGTGGGACCACATCGCATCGCACCATTGGCATCGGCGGAAAATCAAATGGGGGAATGGTTTCAACAAACAAGTGCGATGTTGCGATTGCGATTGGATTGCATCGCGAACATTCAACATAACACAACATATAGCGGATAAAACATGTAACGAGCGACTGCGATTTGCGATTGTTGTGGGACCATATCGCATCGCATCACAAACTCTCAATCGACGGTAACTCTTTTCAGATGCGGAACATGCAATGTCTCTTTGCGATTTGCAATTGAGATTGTGATCGCATTGCATCGCATCGGAACAATTCATATCAACAAGACACTTGCAAGTAAAACTTGCGATTGCGATCAAGCGCTGATGGTGGGGACCACTATCACGTGCCTTTTCAAAAACTTATTTCATCTGATTTTACAAAGATCTTGGTTTGGGTTTTAAAACTTTTCTTCAAAATTTGGATTTAAGATCATTTCTTGGAAGCAAACTGATTTTACAAAGAATTGTTTTGGGTTTAAAGAATTTTTTTGGAAGACATTTCTTGAAGGCAGCTTGATTTTG
The DNA here is from genome assembly GCA_034641835.2 of Pinus albicaulis. Taxonomy (NCBI): domain Eukaryota; kingdom Viridiplantae; phylum Streptophyta; class Pinopsida; order Pinales; family Pinaceae; genus Pinus; species Pinus albicaulis. Next base: position 1,787,007,293 of record CM076575.1, read on the forward strand.
CAAAAAATTGTTTTGATCTTAAAAAAATTTCTTGAACGTAGATTCAAAAGACATTTCTTGGAGGTGTACGTGTTTTGAGTTTAAGTAAATCTTTTGAGCTTCGTTTCATTTTTATAAGACATTTTTCTCTCGAAATGCACCTTACGATTTACGATTTGCGATTGGCGTTGTGCGATGGACCTTGTGATTGCGATGAACGATGTGCGATGTGCGACTGTTGTGGGACCACATCGCATCGCACCATTGGCATCGGCGGAAAATCAAATGGGGGAATGGTTTCAACAAACAAGTGCGATGTTGCGATTGTGATTGGATCGCATCGCGAACATTCAACATAACACAACATATGGCGGAGAACACATGTAACGAGCGATTGCGATTTGCGATTGTTGTGGGACCACATCGCATCGCATCGCAAACTCTCAATCGACGATAACTCTTTTCGGATGCGAAACATGCAACGTCCCTTTGCGATTTGCGATTGCGATAGTGATCGCATTGCACCGCATCGGAACAATTCATATCAACAAGACACTTGCAAGTAAAACTTGCGATTGCGATCAAGCGCTGATGGTGGGGACCACCATCACGTGTCTTTTCAAAAACTTAAATTCCTTCACCGTTTAAACACATTTTCATCAATTTGGTTGTTGAGGGCTTAAAAGCCCGAAATGTCTGTTTTCATTAAAATTGTGTTCTTCCATGCTTTGGAACCACGAAAGTCTTCATTCCTCTGAAAAAACAGCTACGCCCATAACAAAATTAATTCAACTCTGCAAACTCGGCTTCTGCCATCAACATTGATTTCATCCTTACGAATTTTCTCCATTCGTCTTTAATACACGGTGCTATGCACACTCAACCTTCTGCTACTGTTGCTACCCCTGTACTCTGTTTCTACCTGCTCAGGGCACGTAGGTGACTTTAATATTTCAACACTCCCCCTTAAAGTTAGCTGCTGGGTTATCAGTCATACCCAAGCATTTTCTTAAATATTCAAAAAAATTTTGCCCCAATGGCTTTGTTAAAATATCTGCAATTTGTTCCTCTATTCTACAATGTTGTAAAAAAATTTCTCCATTGTTCACCAATTCTCTAATATAGTGAAACTTTGCATCTATGTGCATCGTTCTCTTGTAAAACACATAATATTTTGATAATGCAGTAGCTGAGCTATTGTCACAATAAATCACCGTCCCTTTTACCTGTTCTTGGCATAAACTTCTCAACATCCTTCTCATCCATACAGTTTGACACGTTGCTGCTGTAGCTGCCACATATTCTGCCTCTGCTGTAGATAATGCTACAATAGGTTGTTTCTTAGAAGCCCATGAGATGGCTCCTGAACCCATATGAAAAACATAACCGAATGTTCTTTTGTGATCATCTACACTTCCAGCCCAATCACTGTGAGTGTATCCAACTAACTCAGAATTTTCTGAAGTAGTATATAAAATTCCATACCCTTTAGTTCCTTTAACATACTTCAGAATTCTCTTTGCTTCCTACCAATTTGCTTCTTTTGGATTCTCCATGAATCTGGAAATCAAACTAACAGCATGCATAATATGTGTCCTAGTTGCATTCAAATACATGAGGCTGCCAACTATGCTTTTAAACAAGCTTGGATCAAAATCCTTGCTACTGTCATCTTTACTCAACTTCAATCCCATTACTGTGGGAGTAATTGCAGCTTTGCACTCTTGAATATTAAATCTTTCTAAAACTTGATTCACATACTTTGCTTGTGAGATAAAAATCCCATTTTCATTCTGTTCTACTTATATTCCTAAGAAGTATATCAATAACCCCATGTCAGTCATTTCAAATTCTTCTTTCATGGTTGTTTTAAAATTTTCAACAAGGTAATCATCATTACATGTAAATATTAGATCATCAACATATAACACAACAATGAGCATTCTGCCATATTTTTCTTTGATGTATAATGAGAGTTCTCCATCACATTTTAAAAACCCATTTTCTAGTAGATAGGAGTCTATCCTACTGTACCATGCTCTCGGTGTTTGCTTCAACCCATAAAGAGATTTCTTCAATCTGCACACTTTGTGTTCTTGGCCTTTCTTCTCATAGCCTAGAGGTTGTTCAACATATAACTCTTCCATTAAAACTCCATTTAAAAATGCAGATTTTACATACTTCTGGTATACTTTCATTTTTTTTTGTGCCGCTATGGACATCATTGCTCTTACTGTTCATTATTGCAACTTGTGCAAAAGTTTCCTCATAGTCTCTTCCATGCTACTGCTTGTGTCCCTTAACAACAAGTCTAGCCTTGTGTTTTTCTATCTTTCCTTCAACGTTGCTCTTGGTATTGTAGACCCATTTAACTCCAATGACTTCTTTACCTTCTGAGAGATCAACCAACTCCCATGTTTTTTTCTTCTCTATGGAATTAATTTCATCATCCATAGCTTCTATCCATTTTCTATCTTTAACAGCATCTTCAAAATGAATAGGATCATCAACTTGACAATACAAAGCAAATAAGGAATTCATACCTTCATTTTCTGCTTCCTGGTCATAGATTTCATTAATACTTCTGAACTTTGTTCCTCTTTCATTTGGTGTTGTTGTGCTTAAAGAAGCACTCAATTCAGCTCCATGTGGTGTGCTTGGAGATGCACTCCCATTTCTTCTCAAGGGTGTTTTCACTGCTGCTTGAGGTGTCCCTTGTTGTTATTGTGTTGGTGGAGGTTGTGTTACTGATGAGGTATTAATTTCAACCACATCTTCCTCATCTTCATCATGAGACAAACAACTTTTAACATTGACTATTTTTTCAATGCTTCCATCCCATGCTTCCTCTTCAATAAATTGCACATCTCTACTGATCACAAACTTCTTTGAGGATGGGTTATACAATCTGTATTCTTTGGAATCTTCACAATATCCAAGGAAGATGCATTTCTCCCCCTTACTATCCAACTTCTTCCTCAACTTGTCTGGAATGTGTGCATAAGCCACACATCCAAAAAATCTCATGTGGGTGACTCCCTGTTTTCTGCCACTCCATGCTTCTTCTAGAACTTTGTTCATAACAACTTTTGTAGGGCATCTATTTAAAATATACACAACACAAATTGCTGCTTCTTCCCAGTACTCATTTGGTAAGTGTTTTTCCCTTAGCATACTTCTCACCATTTCCATTATGGCTCAATTCTTCCTTTCAGCGAATCCATTCTATTGCGGTGTGTACCTTGTGGTAAACTGATTGAGTATGCCATTCTCTCTACAGAAACGTAGAAATTATTTTGATATATATTCTCCTGTAGAAACGTGGAACATTTTCTCTGTGTTGCTTTCCCAAGATGCAGCCTTCACATAGGCTATCACGCTTCTCAATCAATGGCAAACCTCTTACCATTCCTTTTCTGTGCAACAAATTTAATCCTACGAAATTGAGATGTCCAAATCTCAAGTGCCATAACCAGTTTTCATATTTCACTTTCTTCTGAAAGACTTCTTATGTTACAACTGCTACACTCTTCCCTTTTCCTTTCAAGTCAGTGTTGAGCTTGAGTGAAAACGTTCTATTGCTAGTCATTTTTATTTCAGTAATAATTTTCTTTCTTGGAGGTATATATTTTATGATGCAGACATCATCCTTGAAAATTACATTCTAACCTTTGTTTATGAGCTGCCCAATGCCTAAAAAATTACACGTTAAACCAGGAATATAATACACATCTGGAACAAATTTTTGCTCACCATTTCTTGCTCGAATACTAACTCTGCCTTTTCCTTTTACAGAGATCTTAGTATCAGTTCCTGTGGTTACTTCTGATTTTACTTCTTCATCTAGATTGACAAACATTGCTCTGTTTCCAGTCATATGATTACTACATCCTGAATCTAAGAACCAATCATCATCTTGTCTATCTTGTGCTACATTACATGTTAACAACACATTACTTGGGTTCTTTTCTTCTTTTGTTACATTAGCATTCTGCCTATTTTTTATGTCATTTTGCTTTTTCCTACATTCATTGACATAGTGCCCATATTTATTGCAATAATGACATTGGACATTGGATTTGTCATACCTCTGTCCATGAGCATGTTGGTGTTGGTGTCCACCTTGCTGGCTGTTGCATTGGCCGTGGCTCTGATTTTGACTGTTGCTCCTTCCATGTGAATGTGAAGGGCTGTTCCTTCCACCTCTGTTTTGGCTTCTGCCTCTTCCTCTTCCTCTGCCTTAACCTCTTCCTTTTCCTGAAGGCATCTGGGTCTTGAAGGCGTGATCTAGAGAAGAGTTTTCATTTCTACTCAATCTCTGTTCATGTGTCATCAGTGATGCATGAAGCTCATTCACTGTGAACTTTGAGAGATCCTTGGTCTCTTCTATGGTGGTAAGTATAACATCAAACCTTGAGGGTAAGATCCTCAAGAGTTTCTCCACAATCCTTCTTTATTCAAGAGTTTCTCCATAGGACCTTATCTGATTTACCATCCCAATCACATGTGTAAAGAATGAGTCTATATTGTCTGACTATTTCATACAAAGAGTTTCAAAATCTCTCCTCGGCAACTGTAATTTTGTTGTCTTAACTTTCTCCATACCTTGGTATGCTACCTTGAGAGTATCCCACGCATCCTTGGATCTCTTAACTGCTGTTATCCTCGGAAACACACTCTCATTTACAACTTGATACAAATAGAAGAGGGCTTTAGAGTCCTTCTTTCTATTACTCTTCAATATATCCCTCTCTGCCTGAGTTAAGGCATTAAAAGCTTGCTCATCAACTGGTTCATCAAAACCATCTTCTACAAAATCCCATAAGTTTTGTGAGGCAAACAGGGCTCTCATGGTAATGGCCCAATAATCATAGTTCTTTCCATTAAATTGTGGAAGTTGAGCATTTCCAATACTCATACTTGTGCTTGGTCCAGCCATTGATTTTAAACTGAACTCTGAACTTAAACAAATTGTCTTTCCTTCTTTAAAGAACAAACTCTTTCAAACAAAAACAACAACTCTTTTTTATTTTGAGAAATACCTGAACTTTATCTTCTGTTGAGCTTTCACGCTGCTGGAGAAATGCTGCAACAAGTCTTATTCATTTTTCAGCTTCTTTGAAACCTTCAAAGAGCATAAAATAGCTCTGATACCATGTTGGAATTTCTGATAATTCCAGAACAATAACAAGAGAATAATACTCTCCTTCTTAACACAAAGAATAAATGGACAGAGATGACAGAGTAAGACTTTTCTTTCTATTTCACTAACAAAACTAAAAACTATTACAAATGATAGATTTCTTCCTCTGAGAGAGGGATTCACAAAACTGACTGAATGCTACAGACGCAGTGCTCACACAAATTTCTCTGTCTCTCAAAACGCACAAAAAAAAGTGCTCTCTGGTCTTACTGTGTTTTTCCTTTGCCTGCGGGCTTACACAACGATACAACACAACAATACAATGATATCTCATCTTTCACTCTCTTACAATGATATGCAATACAATGCTTTTTATATGGCGTGGCATAAATAAAAACATAAAACAAATAAAATGAAAATACATTTCCGAAACATAAAACTTAACCTAAATCTTCTTTGGCGCGATATACGAGTGGAGCCCACTTCACAATCGGCGATCGACGATCGGCGGAATGAAATTTTCAATTGCAATTTGCGATTTGCGATTGGCGCTGTGCGATGGACCTTGTGATTGCGATGAATGATGTGCGATGTGTGACTGTGGTGGGACCACATCGCATCGCACCATCGGCATTGGCAAAAAATCAAATGGTAGAACGGTTTGAACAAACAAGTGCGATGTTGCGATTGCGATTGGATCGCATCGCGAACATTCAACATAACACAACATATGGCAGAGAACACATGTAACGAGCGATTGCGATTTGTGATTGTGGTGGGACCACATCGCATCGCATCGTATCATAAACTCTCAATCGACGGTAACTATTTTCGGATGCGGAACATGCAACGTCCCTTTGCGATTTGTGATTGTGATTGTGATCACATCGCATCGCATCGGAACAATTCATATCATCAAGACAGTTGCAAGTAAAACTTGCGATTGTGATCAAGCACTGATGGTGGGGACCACCATCACGTGCCTTTTCAAAAACTTAAAGTCCTTCGCCGTTTAAACACATTTTAATCAATTTGGCTGTTGAGGGCTTAAAAGCCCGAAATGACTATTTTCATTAAAAATCTGTTCTTCCGTGCTTTGGAACCACGAAAGTCTTCATTCCTTTGCAAAAACGGCTATGCCCATAACAAAATTAATTCAACTCTGCAAACTCGGCTGCTGCCCATCAACATTGATTTCATCCTTACGAATTTTCTCCATTCGTCTTTAGTACACGGTGCTATGCACACTCAACCTTTTGCTGTTGCTGTTGCCCCTGTACTCTGTTTCTACCTGCTCAGAGAACGCAGGTGACTTTAATATTTCAACACAAAGAGGCCGTGGTCACATTTTTTGTTAAGTTTCTTTTTGAAATATCCATGGGGAGTCAGTGACTCAAGATATATCACCATCCATATTTATCTGCGCCAGTGACCATAGAAGAATAAAAACTTACGACTGCTGCGATCAATATGTGAATTTAATCTACATTTGAAACCTGACTGCCATTAAATTTTTCATCAGGAAATGACGTTTTTCATTCTGGTAAATTATGTTATCTGAATTGATTTGTTGCCGATTCGTCGAGGAAGACTTCCATGTCTAGATGTTTTTTTGGGTTTAAAAATAATTGTAAATCTCACTTCGCAATCAAAACACATGTATTTTTGTTAATTTTTTTCGAATTTTAAATTTTAAATTCGTTTTCAATCCTATTTCACAATCAAAAGTTGGTTTCAACATTAAAAAATCATGGGATAGTGAGTGTGACTATTTAGAACTCCAATGGAGTTCTTTACAATTCGGGGGATAGTCATTGTGACTATTTATGAAGCTACTCTAATGGAGTTACGTGGTTTAGTCATTGTGACTATTTATGAAGCTACGTTATGTGGCTATTGTTCATTAAGATTGGAGTTTGTATTCAATTATTAGTCTAAAAATTGCACCCGTCCAAAGAAATTTTGATTTTACAACTATTCATCAATAATGATATTATTAGCCTCAGGAACCAGAGTGACTAGCATAGTTTCTCAATATATTTTATTATATTTTACATAAAAATATTATATTTAAGATTTTACTCTTCATTGATTTAAAAATTACGGCTTATCAATATTGAAGATATTGCTCAAAAGTGGAAAGAATAAAAATGCCTTACACATTAAATATTTCAAATATTTTCTATAATGTATTTTAAAATGTAAACAAATATTTCAAAGAAGATACAGTATTTTCCCTAATGTATTTTAGTACTGAATTTTTTTTATGTATACTAGTATGGATGCTTTAGGTTATGGATATGCATCGTTTTCTAAAGAACAGTAAAAATAATACAAATTTTGTATTCAAAATACATGCTATTCATAATAATAATAACATTAACTAAACCAATATTGAAAACAAAATAAAATTGTATATTGAGAAATAATTAAAAATATACATATTTATATGAAAAAATTTATACTAAAATAGAATATAAGTATATTAAAATTTTTTAGTTTTAATTTATTAGAATGAAATTTTATTTTATATAATGCATTATCACATCAATAATAAGAACATGTATTCACTAAAATATGTATTATCATATCAATAACAAAAACCTCTATACCTTAAATTTTCACTAAAATATTTAGAATTTTAAATAGATACCCAATATTATAGTAAAAATGCAATGAGCTTATAAAAATGTCTTAATATATCCAGAGAAAAATGTGTTGAGAATATAGAATTTTAAATAAGAACTTTCACCTATTAATAATATTTGCATTTAGTATGTTAATTCATAGTTGTTTTTACGTTATATCATTCATTAGATTTTGATTAGACAACTTTTATTCATATGTAATGGTATTTACTAGTATGTTAAGCCTAGGCATTTCACAATTTTAATTTAATTATCAATAATTATTATTAGGTGGATAGTAGAGATTTAACAATCAAGGGTCAAGATTTATCTCCATGTTAATTATGTATTTTTATCTAATTTATCTAAAATTAATTAAATTAAACAAAATGACATATCAACACATGTGATATTAGGAATATGGTGTTGATTACAAGTTAAGAATTTTCATGGTAAAGTGGGGGTGAATCTCCATGAATAAGATTATTATTACATCTTTTTTAGATATATATGTTTAACTCATATATTAATTTGCTTTATAATTATTCATATAATAATTTTAAAATGACATTGAAAATGGAGCATATGATGCAGCCTGTCATGGTGGCTAAGGTTTCACCCTAGCCAATTGCCCCTTCTCGTGATGCGATTCGCCTTGCTAATCCTTGTTGTGTGGTTTTCACAACTAACTAATCAATGATGAACTCTTTTGATTCAATGAGGAAGTCAATCTCTATTAAAGAAATGGCAGTTGGCCTTGCAAATTATCCCTCTCAGGAAACTTAAGCCATGATTTTGTATAATGCCATGCTCAAATCCATATATGTTCTACCTATAGTTCAAGATTTTGACCACAATTGACTGGTCTCCACAAGTGGATTTCTCAGTAGTCGAAACCTTTCTTCATTGATGAACTAAATATTTACCCTCTCACTTGGGTATTTTTTGTTATTTCCTCTAGTAATATTGTGGATAAGAAGATTATTTATGATTTTAGGCCCTATTTCTTGGGTAGTGTTGGTCTCTTCATGCAACCCTGGTCTTGTTAGAGGAAATATCAGCCTAAAATTGTTTGCCTAAGGAAAACTAAATAAATTAATAGTTGAAATAATAGAATAAGAGTTATGAATTTTGGAGGGAAAAGAAGAAAACTATTTTTTTTAATTGTATTTTTGGCTTATCTCCTTATAGATTTACTCAAATTCCAAGTGTAGACACTCATTGGATAAAGAATTAATTTCCGCATCTAACGAATACCCATCATGCATACTTTTGAGAAAACTCACATTGATAAAAACTGAAGATACATTAAAAAAGTGTGTTGAAAATAATTTTTTAATGTATCTACAATTTTTATCAATGTGGGTCTTCTCAAAAATACGCATGATGGGTATTCGTTGGATGCAGAATTTATTCTGCATCCAACGAGGGTCTACACATGAAATTTGAGTAAACCTATAAGGAGATAAGCTAAAAATCTAAATAAAAAAAATATTTTTTTTCTTTTCCCTTTAAAATATTTACATGTACCTTTTTTTAAATTTAAATTGTTTTTATTAGTTTAAAAATTATGACATGGAAATTACGTGAAAAAATCGCGGACACTTTTAGGCTAAAATTTCCTCTAATTCCTACCTTTGATCTGGTTACAGTGTCAACCTCCACTGCTCCAATTCAAGTAAGGCTCCTCAACCTTTCCCCGAACCTTTGGAATCTCCCATCAGTAACTTATATTGGAAATGCAATTGGGAATTTTTATTGTCGTAAGCTAGAAACCGATTTTTTAAGACCACTTATGCTTGAATAGATGTGGAGATTAATTTTAATAAGAGTTTTCTTACTAACATAAAATCTGACAGATCAAGACTATGTATGGGTTCAGAAGCTTTATTTTGAACTTGTTTCATTTTTATTCTAAGTGTGTTATGAAACAGGCCATGTAATAAAAAATTACCACACGCATTTGCATAATACTATAATCTAAAATAATAATCAAAGGTCTAAATTGTGGGAAGGATCTTAGACCGAACATTATATGGTATACAAAGAAGAACAAACTCAATGTAAGAAAGAAGAAAAAGACAATTAGGAAGAAGTTCTCATAAAAAGAATATTCATCGAAAGAAACAAAAATGAGTCAGGAAGAAGTGCATGTCAATGAAGACCCTCTAGATTCAATGATAGTGGAAGCCAATACCCAAAAACCCTTGTGAAAGTTAGATCCCCTTTTGAATTCTCAAGGAATAAATTTGGAAAAGAAATTTCTCAGAAATATCATGCAGATGTGGAAGAAGCTAAAGAAAATAACTCACATTCACCAAAGAGTGACCCATTGGATTTAGCATAAAACATGGGTTGGATTCAAGTTTGGAAGTAGGGAAAAAATATTTCACCAAGGAAAACAAGAGGCGAGTCAAAATCAAATCACAAGGTAGTGAAAAATAGAATGTAATTATGTTTGGATCTTGGGATTGTTCTTGAAGATTTTTAGATGGAAAGGGAACACATTTGTTATATCATGGTCCATGGAGTAATTCCTTGAGGGTTGGATTTAGCTGCAATGCTTAATCTCAAATCCACAAGGAATATTGATAACTTTGATTAAATGTAATGGTTCTAGATTGGATCCCAACTTTATTTTTTTATAAAATTCTCATATATGTTTGAGTTAAATAATAATAATAAAGTTGTAATTTAGTTAATTTTTATGATTTTTTAATGTGGACAATGTGAGATGTATCATGGGGTAAGTGTTTTGATGGTTGTCATGGATTGATGCCTATAGGTGTTTACCAACCATTTAATTTTTATGGTGAGATAGTTATAACACAATTCTAACATATCTTTGAGAAGATATTGTGCATGCATGTTTCATTGGGACTTAACCTCAATTTAAATGAACCATGTCCATAAATTCATGCATATTTCTTTTACAAGTTGTAGTATCAAAATACAATACATCTCACCTTCATTAAATGTTTTATGTTTCAAATGTGAAAAAAATATTTCAATCCAATGCTTTACATGATTTTTCTATGATCACTTGAAGGATAGAAATATATATATGGATTGGCATTAGATTTTATCAAAGTTGGCTAAGCATGGCGGTTCAAAAATTCACATTTATTCTAATAGATGAGTATATTGCACAAAACATATAATGTGACCTATATTTGGAATTACTTTGAGGCTGTTCATAGGAAATTTGAACATGATGGGGTTGGGACATGCATGAAAACTGCACTACAAATAAGGGAGATGAATATTATGATAAATCCTCATATCTAAGGCACACACGTATAGTCCAATGGTGCTCTACATTGATGTTAGATGGAGAAAATGAATAGAAAGCATCAATAGGGAGAGCTTATGTGAAAACAAATTTATGCGAAGTTTTCAATGTATATCACTCACATTCATATCAATGCAACACAGTATAGGGAAATTTTGCATTGCATTTGCTTTACAACTTGGAAAACCATTTTTTCAAACTAAAGACACAAAAACTAGATTTATTTCATTGAGCATGTAGTAGTGGTGAATGGGATCATTTAAAATTTACTTGACTGGTTGGATGAATGGGATCTTGTATCACTTTTTGGTGACCCATGTGTAGTTGAAACAACCTAAAAAAATGAGTAGCAAACAACCATTTCAATAGACTATGACCACATCTATGATCTTGTACAACTGAGTAGAGATATATCACATTGTATCTTGGATATATTTTTTTCCTTGATTTAACTATTTTATCAAGATCCTAGACATTTTTATTTGGAGTCCATTACATTTTTTGTGAACCACATATAGTTGTTTCCCCAAAATATAATGAATAGGGGGCCAATTCTTAGTTGGAACAATGCATGATAGGGAAGTGGGACCTCAATAAATCATTAATTCATGATGAATAAAATGAATTTCCAATTAGCTTTATGGTTATTAGGGGTGAATATTTTATTCTATATGGAAATTCAAGAAGCATTGGTGGTTATTTATTCAAGGCTTATAAATCAAGTGGAGTGGTGTATAACTTTACACTCTTAGTAATTGGTATAAGTTTTCTACTATAAATAATTTCTACTAAGAGATCACATGAGGTACACTACTTCTTACCCCATTCATACCATGAGAGAAAAAGGGATACCAATAACAATAAAGATGATGGATATGTCTTACTTGAATGAAATTAGGTAGCTCAAGAAAGGAGGTAGAATGACACATGGAATATTATCTTTTGTATTGAGGTGCATATTCTTATGCTATTACTTTCAATGTGTATATATATTACATGTGAATGATTTTTATAATGCATTACATATCACTAAGAATGTCTTAATCAATGGGTCTTACAGTATTTCCCTTCTAGATGTCAAGGTTACACAAAACTTCATTAGCTAGTGTTCTTTAACACCACCAATCAAAATTTGGGAAAGCTAAAATTCTTGGGACCAACGTTTCCTTATCTCTACAAAGTTTGGATTTTATTCTCTTGAGGGAAATTAGAAAGAATCTTGAATGGCCTTATAAATCGAGTTGCAATTGGGCATAAAAACTTAGACATGCCTTAGTTCAAGGAACCATTGATTACATTGGGTCCAAGACATACGGTTATAACTAGGGGTACACCTCACCCATGTTTCCATTTCATATTTACCATTTTATTTGATGGTCTCCAACATTAAGGTTTATCTTAATGAAGGATAGTAACCTTTTGCACAAGGGGGTCACTCTTGTAAATGTGTGGCTCAGGCCAGTATCAGTGATCACCTTGTGGGACATACCCAAATAAAACTATAAAACCTTATGGAACATATTTATGTTGCATTTTTGGGATATTTTTCCTTGGGAGAAAAATCAGAAAGTGTCTCGAAATTGACTCAACAAATGAGATGTAACTAGTATTAAAAACTCAACCTTGCATTAGTTCAAGGAACCATGAATTTCAAAAAATTAAATACATGTGGTTCTAGATAGCGCCACCCGTAAACCATGATTTGAGTTCATATATTTTGTTTTATTAGATGATCTTTGGACCCATGCTTTCACTGAGTGAGGAATATTACAATCTTTCCAGAAGGGGGTCGATCTTGAAAAACAATGGCTCGTGCCACTTTGGCTGGCACGACTGTGTTGGCCCCAACCAAAGTTGATGGAACCTAGTTATGTTGCAATATTTATATGTTATGTCATTGGATCAATTTTACAAAGTGTCCTTGGATTGCCTCAACAAGGGAGTTGCAACTAGGCATCAAAACTTGATTGGGCCTTGGTTCAACCAACCTTCAATTGCATTAGATTCAGGAAAATGTGTTATAGCTAGGATCATCCGTCTCCCATGATTTCATTTCATATATACTATTTTATTTTATGATCTCCAAAACTATGGTTTTTCTTAGAGAGGGATAGTGAAATTTTTACCCAAGGGGGTCAATCTTACAAAGGCATTTCTCGAACCACTATGGGTAGCATGATCACATGGGCACCATAAAAACATATGTATCAAATCTTATGGTACCTAGTTATGCTACATATTTTCTATTTTACTCCACTGAAGCAAATTCACAAAGTGGCCATGACCTATGCAAGGGAGTTGCAACTAGGTTTAACAACTTGATTAGGCCTCAATTTAAGGAACCATCAATTGTATTATATTTAGTGCATGGGTTTCAAGATAGGAACATTAGTAAGAATTTTCCCAGTATAGATGATAGCCTGCACATGTAACGGGCTTTCAAGCGATCGGTGGCGGTATTCGTTTCTTGTGATGGAACCATTTGCCCATCTGCACATGGGGTGGTCAAAATCTACCAAATTTTGCGATAACAAAGGTGGTAGGTTGAGTCTGTCCATACTCTAAATGATTCCAGAAGTTGCGGCATCAAAGGCCCGGGCTATTTCAAGTTATGTTATGTTTTTTATCCCACATGTTATGTTTTCTAAATCGTTCTTCAAACTTCTTTTCCGAAATGGTGCATGGACAATGATGCGCATGTGCTTCTTGGTATCTATGCTTTAAATTGTGAGTAATTGTTCTATAAATTATATATCTTGCCAAACGGTAGGAGGCAGACATTTCAATAAAACAAAAACGGAAGGCATTCGCTTATATTTTCTAAGGGACGGAAATCACAAATGCAGACAGAGCATATAGATAAGAGCCAGTCACGCTCCACTGTTTTAAAGGTCTTCAGTGGTCGACCAAGCGTACGGCCGGATAAGGAGGGCGTTGTCTTTATTTTTCTGAGTCAATCCTTTCTTGTGATCCTTCATGGTGGACCAAACGTGCAAAACGGCTGCAAGAGGAAGGCTATACTTAAATTTTAAGATTGATGAGCGGCCTCACGAGTCACGAAGTGTTGGAATTTTTGATAATTCCAGAACAATAACAAGAGAATAATACTCTCTTTTTTAACACAGAGAATAAATGGACAGAGATGAAGGAGTAAGACTTTTCTTTCTATTTCATTAATAGAACTAAAAACTATTATAAATGATAGATTTCTTCCTCTGAGAGAAGGATTCACAAAACTAACTGAGTGTTACAAACGCAGTGCTCACACAAATTTCTCTCTGTCTCTCAAAATGCACAAAAAAAAGTGCTCTCTGGTTTTACTATGTTTTTCCTTTGCCTGCGGGCTTACACAACGATGCAACACAACAATACAATGATATCTCACCTTTCTCTCTCTTATAATGATATGCAATACAACACTTTTTATATGGCATGGTGTAAATAAAAACCTAAAACAGATAAAATGAAAATACATTGTCGAAACATAAAACTTAACCTAAATTTTCTTTGGCGTGATATACGAGTGGAGCCCACTTCGCAATCGGCGATCGACGATTGGCAGAATGAACTTTGCAATTACAATTTACGATTTGTGATTGGTGTTGTGCGATGGACCTTGTGATTGTGATGAACGATGTGCGGTGTGCGATTGTTGTGGGACCACATCGCATCGCACCAATGGCATCGGCGGAAAGTCAAATGGGGGAACGGTTTCAACAAACAAGTGCGATGTTGCGATTGCGATTGGATCGCATCGCGAACATTCAACATAACACAACATATGACGGAGAACACATGTAACGAGCGATTGCGATTTGCGATTGTTGTGGAACCACATCGCATCACATCGCAAACTCTCAATCGACGGTAACTCTTTTCGGATACGGAACATGCAACGTCTCTTTGCGATTTGCGATTGTGATTGTGATCGCATTGCATCGCATCGGAACAATTCATATCAACAAGACACTTGCAAGTACAACTTGCGATTGCGATCAAGCGCTGATGGTGGGGACCACCATCACGTGCCTTTTCAAAAACTTAATTCCTTCACCGTTTAAACACATTTTCATCAATTTGGTTGTTGAGGGCTTAAAAGCCCGAAATGACTGTTTTCATTAAAATTGTGTTCTTCCGTGCTTTGGAACCACGAAAGTCTTCATTCCTTTGCAAAAACGGCTATGCCCATAGAAAAATTAATTCAACTCTGCAAACTCGGCTGCTGCCATCAACATTGATTTCATCCTTATGAATTTTCTCCATTCGTCTTTAATACACGGTGCTATGCACACTCAACCTTCTGCTGCTGCTGTTGCTACTACCCCTGTACTCTGTTTCTACCTGCTCAGGGCACGTAGGTGACTTTAATATTTCAACACTCCCCCTTAAAGTCAGCTGCTGGGTTATCAGTGATACCTAAACATTTTCTTAAATATTCAAAAATTTTCTGCCCCAATGGCTTTGTTAAAATATCTACAAATTGCTCCTTTGTTTTACAATGCTGTAAAACAATTTCTCCATTGTTCACCAATTCTCTAATATAGTGAAACTTTACATCTATGTGCATGGTTCTCTTGTGAAACACATAATTCTCTAATATAGTGAAACTTTGTATCTATGTACATGTATAGATGATAGCCTGCACATGCAACGCGCTCTCAAACGATCGGTGGCAGTATTCGTTTCTTGCGATGGAACCATCTGCACATGGGGTGTTCAAAATCTACCAAACCTTGCGACAACGAAGGTGGTAGGTTGGGTGTGTCCATACCGTAAACGATTCCAGAAGTTGCGGCAACAAAGGCCCGGGCAGCGGGCTATTTCAAGTTATGTTATTGCTATTTCAAATTATGTTATGTTTTCGCTCCCACATGTTATGTTTTCTAAATCGTTCTTCAAACTTCTTTTCCGAAATGGTGCATCGACAATGATACGCATGTGCTTCTTGGTATCTATCTTTAAATTGTGAGTAATTGTTCTATAAATTATATATCTTGCGAAAAGGCAGGAGGCAGACATTTCAATAAAACAAAACGGAAGGCATTTGCTTATATTTTCCAAGGGACCGAAATCGCAAATGCAGACAGAGCATATAGATAAGAGGCAGTCACGCTCAACTGTTTTAAAGGTCCTCAGTGGTCGACCAGGCGTACGGCCGCATAATAAGGGCGTAGTGTTTATTTTTCTGAGTCTTTCCTTCCTTCTGAAGGTCGTTCATGCTGGACCAAACGTGCAAAACGGCTGCAGGAGGAAGGCTATACTTAACTTTTAAGATTGAAAAGCGGCCTCACGAGTCACGAAGAGGCCGTGGTCACATTTGTTGTTAAGTTTCTTTTTGAAAGATCCATGCGGAGTCGGTGACTCAAGAAATATCGCCATCCCTGTTTACCCGCGCCAGTGAATACTTACGACTGCTGCGATCAATAGGTGAATTTAATCTACATTTGAAATCTGACTGCCATTAAATTTTTCATCAGGCAATGACGTTTTGCGTTCTGGTAAATTATGTTATCTGAATTGATTTGTTGCCGATTCATCGAGGAAGACTTCCATGTCTAGAGGTTTTTTTGGGTTTAAAATAATGGTCACAATCAAAACACGTGTATTTTTGTTAAATGTTTTTTGAATTTTAAATTCGTTTTCAATCCTATTTCATAATCAAGAAGCTACTCCAATGGAGTTCTTTACAATTCGGGGGATAGTCATTGTGACTATTTATGAAGCTACGCTAATGGACTTATGGGGTTTAGTCATTGTGACTATTTATGAAGCTACGTTATGTGGCTATTGTTCATTAAGATTGGAGTTTGTATTCATTTATTAGTCTAAAAATTGCACCCTTCCAAAAGAAATTTTGATTTTAAAACTATTCACCAATAGTTTGATTATTACCCGAGGAACAAAAGTGACTATCACATTTTCTCAATATATTTATTACATGTTACATAAAAATATTATATTTAAGATTTTACTCTTCATTGATTTAAAAATTACGACTTATCAATATTGAAGATATTGCTCAAAAGTGGAAAGAATAAAATGACTTACACATTAAATATTTCAAATCTTTTCTATAATGTATTTTAAAATGTAAACATATATTTCAAAGAAGCTACACTATTTTCCCTAATGTATTTTAGGGACTAAATATTTTTAATGTATACTAGTATGGATGCTTTAGGTTTAAGGATATGCATCGTTGTCTAAAGAGCAGTAAAAATAATACAAAATTAGTATTGAAAATACATACTTTTCATAATAACAATATTAACTAAACGAATATTGAAAACAAAATAAAATTGTATATTGAGAAATAATTAAAAATATGCATATTCATATGAAAAATTATATTAAGATAACATAACTATATTAAAATTGTTTAGTTTTAATTTATTATAGTGAATATTTATCTTATATAATGCATTATCACATCAATAATAAGAACATGTATTCACTAAAATATGTATTATCATATCAATAACAAAAACTGGTATATCTTAAATTTTCACCAAAATATTTAGGATTTGAAATAGATACCCAATACTAAAGTAAAAATGCATTGAGCTTATAAAAATGTGTGTTAATATATTAGGAGAAAAATGTGCTAAGAATATAAATTTTTAACTAAGAATTTTTATCTATTAATAATATTTGCATTAAGTATGTTAATTCATAGTTCTTTTTACCTTATATCATTCATTAGATTTTGATTAGACAACTTTTATTCACATGTAATGGTGTTTACTAGTATGTTAAGCCTAGACATTTTACAATTTTAATTTAATTATCAATAACTACTAGGTGGATGGTAGAGATTTAACCTCCCTGAATAATATTCATAGTAGTATTCACAAATCAAGGGTCAAGATTTATCTCCATGTTACTTATGCATTTTTATCTAATTTATCTAAAATTAATTAAATTAAGTAAAATGCCATATCAACACATGTGATATTAGGCTTATGGTGTTGATTACAAGTTAATAATTTTCATGATAAAGTGGGGGTGAATATCCATGGATAAGATTATTATTACTTCTTTTTTAGATCTATATGTTTAACTCATATATTAATTCGTTTTATAATTATTGATAATAACAATTTTAAAATGACATTGAAGATGGAGCATATGATGTAGCCTGTCACGGTGGCTAAGGTTTCGCCCTAGCCAATTTCCCCTTCCCATGATGCGATCCTCCTTGTTAATCCTTGTTGTGTGTTTTTCACAACTAACTAATCAATGATGAACTCTTGTGATTCAATGAGGAAGTCAATCTCTATTAAAGGAATGGAAGTTGGCCTTGGAAATTATTCCTCTCAGGAAACTCAAGCCATGATTTTGTATAATGCCATGCTTAAATCCATATATGTTCTACCCATAGTTCAGGATTTTGATCACAATTGACTGGTCTCCACAAGTGGATTTTTTAGTAGTGGAAACCTCTCTTCACTGATGAACTAAATATTTACCCTCTCACTTAGGTATCTTTTGCTATTTCCTTTAGTGATATTGAGGATAAGAAGATTATTTGTGATTTTAGGCCCTATTTCTAGGGTAGTGTTGGTCTCTTCATGCAACCCTCGTCTCGTTAGAGGAAATATCAGCCTAAAAGTGTCCGCCTAAGGAAAAATAAATAAAATAATAGTTAAAATAATAGAATACAAGAGTTATGAATTTTGGAGGGAAAAGAGGAAATCTATTTTTTTCAATTGTATTTTTGGCTATCTCCTTATAGATTTACTCAAATTCCAAGTGTAGACACTCATTAGATGAAGAATTAAATTCTGCATCCAACGAATACCCATCATGCATGCTTTTTAGAAAACTCACATTGATAAAAACTGAAGATACATTAAAAAAGTGTGTTGAAAATGATTTTTTAATATATCTACAATTTTTATCAATGTGGGTCTTCTCAAAAATACGCATGATGGGAACTTGTTGGATGCAAAATTTAATTCCACATCCAACGAGTGTCTACACTTGAAATTTGAGTAAACATATAAGAAGATAAACTAAAAATACAAATAAAAAAGTATTTTTTCTTCTTTTCCCTCCAAATTATTTACATGTACCTCTTTTGAAATTTAAATTATTTTGATTAGTTTACATATTATGACATGGAAATTACGTGAAAAAATTGCAGACACTTTTAGGCTAAAAGTTCCTCTAATTCCTACCTTTGATCTGGTTAGAGTGTCAACCTCCACTGCTCCAATTCAAGTAAGGCTCCTCAACCTTCCCCTGAACTTTTGGAATCTCCCATCATTAACTTCTATTGGAAATGCAATTGGGAATTTTTATTGTCGTAACCTAGAAACTGATTTTTTTGAAGACCACTTATGTTTGAATATATGTGGAGATTAATTTTAATAAGGGTTTTTTTACTAACATAAAATCTAATGGATCGAGACTATGTATGGGTTCAAAAGCTTTATTTTGAAATTTTTTCATTTTGATTCTGAGTGTGTTATGAAACAGGCTATGTAATATAAAATTACCACAAGCATTTGCATAATACTATAATCTAAAACAATAATAAAAGGTCTAAATTGTGGGAAGGAGCTTAGACTGAACATTATATGGTATACAAAGAAGAAGAGACTCAATGTAAGAAAGAAGAAAAAGATAAGTAGGAAGAAGTTCTCATAAAAGAATATTCATCGAAAGAAACAAAAATGACTCAGGAAGAAGTGCATGTCAATGAAGACCCTATAGATTCAATGATAGTGGAAGCGAATACCCAAAAAACCCTTGTGAAAGTTAGATCACCTTTTGAATTCTCAAGGAATAAATTTGGAAAAGTAATTTCTCGAGAATATCATGCAGATGTGGAAGAAGCTAAAGACAATAACTCATACTCACCAAAGAGTGACACATTGGATTTAGCATAAAAGAAGGGTTGGATTCAAGTTTGGAAGTAAGGAAAAAATATTTCACCAAGGAGAACAACAGGCGAGTGAAAATCAAATCAAAAGGTAGTGAAAAACAGAATGTAATGATCTTTGGATCTTGGGATTGTTCTTCAAAATTTTTAGATGGAAAGGAAACACATTTTTTATATCATGGTCCGTGGATTAATTCCTTGAGGGTTGGATTGAGCCGCAATGCTTAATCTAAAATCCACAAGGAATATTAATGACTTTAATTAAATGTAATGGTTCTAGATTGGATCCCAACTTTATTTTTTAATAAAACTCTCATATATGTTTGAGTTAAATAATAATAATAATAATAATAATAAATTTATAATTTATTTAATTTTTATTATTTTTTAATGTGGACAATGTGATATGTATCATGGGGTAAGTGTTTTGATGGTTGCCATGGATTGATGCCTATAGGTGTTTACCAACAATTTAATTTTTATGGTGAGATAGTTATAACATAATTCTAACATATCTTTTAGAAGATATTCTGCATGCATGTTTCATTTGGAATTAACCTCAATTTAAATGAACCATGTCCATAAATTCATGCATATTTCTTTTACAAGTTGTAATATCAAAGTACAATACATCCCACCTTCATTAAATATTTTATGTTTGAAACGTGAAAAAAATATTCCAATCCAATGCTTTACATGATTGTTCTATGATCACTTGAAGGATAGATATATATAGATGGATTGGAATTATATTTTATCAAAGTTGGTTAAGAATGGTGGTTCAAAAGTTCACATTTATTCTAATGGATGAGTATATTGCACAAAACATATAATGTGCCCTATATTTGGAATTAATTTGAGGCTGTGCATAGGAAATTTGAACATGATGGGGTTGGGGCATGCATGAAAACTGCACTACCAATAAGGGATATGAATATTATGATAAAGCCTCATATCTAAGGTGAAAAAGTATAGTCCAATGGCACTACATTGATTTTATATGGAGAAAATGAGTAGAAAACATCAATAGGGAGAGCTTACGTTCAAACAAATTTATGGGAAGTTTTCAATGTATATCACTCACATTCATATTAATGCAACACAGTATAGGGAAATTTTTCATTGCATTTACTTTACAGCTCAGAAAGCCATTTTTTCAAACTAAAGACACAAAAACTAGCTTTATTTCATGGAGCATGTAGTAGTGGTGAATGGGATCATTTAAAATAACTAGACTGGTTGGATGAATGGGATCATGTATCACTTGTTGGTGACCCATGTGTAGTTGAAACAACCTAACAAAATGAGTAGCAGACAACCATTTCAATAGACTATGACCACATCTATGATCTTGTACAACTAGGTAGAGATATATCATATTGTATCTTGGATATATTTTTGTTCTTGATTTAACTATTTTATCAAGATCCTAGATATTTTTATTTGAAGTCCATTACATTTTTTGTGAGCCACATATATGTAGTTGTTTCCCCAAAATACAATGAATAGGGGGCCAATTCTTAGTTGGAAGAATGTATGATAGGGAAGCGGGCCCTCAATAAATCATTAATTCATGATGAATAAAATGAATTTCCAATTACATTTATGGTTATTAAGGGTGAATATTTTATGCTATATGGAAATTCAAGAATAATTGGTGGTTATTTATTCAAGGCTTATAAACCAAGTGGAGTGGTGTATAACTTTACACACTTAGTAATTGGTATAAGTTTTCTGCTATAAATAATTTCTACTAAGAGATCACATGAGGTACACTACTTCTTACCCCATTCATACCATGAGAGAAAAAGGGATACCAATAACAATAAAGAGGATGTATATGTCTTACTTGAATGAAATTAGGTAGCTCGAAAAAGGAGGTAGAATGACACATTGAATATTATCTTCTGTATTGAGGTACATATTCTTATGCTGTTACTTTCAATGTGTATATATATTACATGTGAATGCTTATTTATAATGCATTACATATCACTAAGAATGTCTTAATCAATGGGTCTTACAATATTTCCCTTCTACATGTCAAGGTTACACAAAAATTCATTGGCTAGTGCTCTTTAACACCACCAATCAAAATTTGGGAAAGCTAAAATCCTTGGGACCAGGGTTTCCTTATCTCTCTCTCATATACACACCCATCAAAGTTGATAGAAAAAAATTATGCTAATTTTTATTTTATTTTATTCTCTTGGGGAAAATCAACAAGCATCAAGCCTCAATTTAAGGAACTAGGCTTGATAACTCATGATTCCATTTTATACATACCATTTTACTCCATGATATTTGGAACTAGGGTTTTTCTTAAAGATGAATAATGCATTTTTTGCAAAAAAGATTGCATTATTGCAAAACAAAGGCTCAAACCATAGTTGGTGATAAAATTGCATGGGCCCTAGGAATATAAAACTATCAAGGCCGATATAACTAATTAAGATGCATGTTTTGTATAAGTCATAAAATAATATTTTTATGTAAAAGGGAAGTGTAATTGATGGATTAAAACCTAATTAATGTTAACTCTGTAAAAAAAAAACCTTATAATAAGGAAATATGGAGAGAGTGGAAGTCAGCAAGGATAGGTCCCAAAATTGGTCGTGTCACATAGAATGGCTCTTCTTAATGGAACTATTATTCTCCAAATCTCTCTCTCTCTCTCTTCATGATTTTTTTAATGCATCCAGATCTTATATTTTCTTAATGTTCTTGTGATTAGTTTCATGTGGCACATTTATATTTTTTCTCTCCACCTTTATCAATATTCAATCCTTATGGATCATATCCTACATGATTTGAATAATTACTATTAGAGTAGGTTACCACTCCCTATAAACCAGGTCTTGAAGCATATTTCAATTTAAATGTTTTACAGTAATCTCTAACCTCATTTTTTCACCTTTCAAGAACAATAGTTGGGCCATAAATTATGTGTCATAGCCGGTCTATAAGCATTATAGTTTTTTCTACACTCAGCCCTTTATTTGCCACTACCAAAGCATCTTTACACGGATGTGATTCATCCATTGGCATATAACATTGAGGTTCCATGACCTCTAAATTGACCCATGTTGCTTTATAAACCATTGGAATCCTTTATGGCCTTCTGCAATTGGTCTTATCACATTCACTATTATTATAAATTTATGAAACTATGTCATATATTAAAAGAATACATATGAAAAATATATATGTTTGGGAGACCTCATTCCAGGAATTTCTCATATTGGACACTATGGTATGACTGGCATAGAAGCACTATAATAGATGGAATGTAGGGAAACAATATTTAGCAAGGTTCATGCAGGTGTCGTGACATTTCTTAGAGAATTTTAGAGGATTAAAAATATCTCATTTTAATTTTTTTTTTTTTATCTCAGATGATACGTTTACGAAATTTTATTTTTCTTCCTCATTTGGGAAGCATAAGTGACTAAAGTCACACATGTCTATAGAGAAGCACGACATTCTGTACCTTGAGTTTCAGTAATTATTTTATTACTCCAAAAATCATTATAGAGCATATCAATGTAAAGGTATATTCCATACCTCAAATATGTCTTTAATGTAATTTTATTTCATCATATGCAACAAAATTGATCACCTAGAGCGAGAGGTCCATTGGAAAAAAAATCAAAATGAGACATCTAAAAACCCACAACTATGGGTAAATAAAAAAAAGCCCTTCTCTTATTTAATACTTGGCACACTGTAATAACGATGGTTATGGGTCATACAAAAACCCACAATTATAATTAACCACCAAAAACCCTTCCCTTAATTGGTTTATAGCATATTACAATTATAATTACAATTATATATAATTTCAAATGTATAACTCGTAAAGTCGTGTTTTCGTGTAAAACTGAGCTTTATAGATATGTAACTCATAGAGTAAAACCTAATTAAGTTTTAATTTTTCAAAAATACACCTTATAATAAAGCAATGAAAAGTGAGTGAAAGCCGAGAAGGAGAGGTCCCAAAATTTCCCTCATTGAATGTAATGGTTCTTCTTAATGGCATCCTCTGTGTGTGTGTGTGTGTGTAGATATACTATTGTACTCTATTATTTCATTTTTATCAATGTTCTTGTGATTTTTTAACTGGAATATCTATATGTTTTCTCTCCTCTTCTCTCATGATTTGAGCCTTCTATATATAAGCCCCCAAGATCCAGGTCATTTCAACTAGGATAGGGGGTTCTAACTAGGGTCACCCCTCACCTATGATTCCATTTCACATATACCATTTTATTCAATGACCTATGGAACGAAGATTTGCTAAGTGAGAGTTAGTGCAATTTTTCCCAAAGGGGGTTAATATTGTAAAACAATGCATTAGGTCACTATGTGTTTCATAATATTATGATCCCCGATTAAATAAACCTATAATAGTTTATATAACCTATTTATTCTACACACTTTGAAATTTATTCCCCTAGAGAGAATTCACAATGTGTTCATGAATGACCTAAGTGAGAAAGTTGCAAATAGACTTAAAAACTTGAGCAATCCTCAACTTGAGGAATCATCAATTGAATTGGTTTTAGGAAAAGAGGCTCTATATATGGGAGACCGCACGTGTTATTCCATTTCCTAGATACCATTTTCTTCAATGATATCTGAAACTATGGTTTCACTTTGTGATAGATAGTGCATTTTTTACACAAGGGCCTCAATTTGGTAAAGTAATGGCTTAGGCCACTATGGGTGGCATGGTTTTATGGAGCCTGGAAAAACACATCAATTTAAGCTTAGTTAAAATAATTACGCTATAACGTTTTTATTTTATTCCTTTGGATAAAATTCACATAGTGTCCTTAAATGGTTTTAGTAAGATAGTTACAACTTAGCGTAAAAACTTGAGTGGGATATGGTTTGAGGAATCATTGATTGTGTTGGATTCATGTAATGTGGTTCTATATAGGGTTACTCTCACCCATTATTTCATTCACATATACCATTTTATTTTATTATCTCTAAAAATATTATTTCTTAAGTAATGCATAATGCAAGTTTTGCACCACAGGGTCAATATTGCAAAATAATGACTCAGATCATTGTGGGAGATAAATGATCATGTGGTCCCTAGCCAAAAAAATCTATAAGATCTTACATAAGCTTTTGATGTTTCATGGTTTATATTTTATTACCCCATAGTAGACTCACAAAATTTCCTTGAATAGCCTTATTAAGTGAGTTGCAAATCATTTGAGCATGTCCTCCTGATCCATAAATGGTAAATATAGTAATTTTTGACCCTAATTAAGGATCCTAACCCATAGAATATTAATATATCTAAGTTCAATGGTGTTTTTATATCTTAAAATAGTGTTTAATTTGGGTAAAGTGCAACTTTAGTTATTTATATTGTTTACATATATGGATTTTTTTGAGAAGCCTAATTTAATATGGCCATTATAAATATGATATAAACATGATATGCATAGGATTCACAATTAGTATTTTCATCAAAATTAATGGTTTATTAGTTACCTTTAATTTAGCTATTCTCAAATTATTTTTTTAATAATTGGAATTGGTGTAATCAATTGAAAACATAAAGTATTCAAAACTTAACATAAACAGTTAACAAAGCTACGCTATTCACTTGGTTACACCCAACATAAAAAAACTGGCCAAGTTACATCATCAAATATGTATTTTGTCAATAATACATCATAATAGTTATTCTAAAAATCAATGAAGCATGAATCGTTGTCTTAAGATTTGTGATAACCACATGAACACCATTTAAGTAATGTAATATTCCTATTATATCCTATAAATTCCATATAATGAACATAAAAATCAATAGATATTTTGAAATATTCTTCTCATCATACAAAATGGAAGCTCATGCGAACCAGTGAGATAATCAAAATGAGTTCCTTAGACAGAAAATGACATCTAATACCAAGAATTCCACATCAATGATAATGCAAATATTGGTTCTCTTAATTAATATCTCCACCCTTGGCACTTGTAAGTGCATCTTAAAATCAATGGTACTTATCATTGAAATTGTGGAATCTTGTCCCTTCTTTCATTTTAGAGTATTATGCCTCTCAAGCTTTGAAAGGAAAACCAAAACATATCAAAATTTTCCCATAGCTCTGTTACATAGCATGCTTAATAGATATAATTATAATTCAAATATTAAAAGCTCACCTTAGACAAGAGTACAAATTATTGGTTGTTGTCTTCCTCTATGATCCAAGCCTTTTAGAAATGCCTCAAAATAATTGCAATAAATTAATAGAAAAATAAAAATATGTAATAATTTTAGTCATGCTTGATAAAAAAATTATTGAATAATTCATCTCATCATGAACATCTAAGTCAATATAGAAGAATTTAGTTCGTTGCTAAAAGTTGGAGCACTTTGTTAGACAACCTATGTTAAGGCAATGATCAACGATGGGGAGGATGCAATTAGAAAACTTGTAGACGCGACCACTATAAATGTAGCTAAAATAGATGCACTACTAATTGCTTCAATAGTTCATGCAATAAGAGGAAATGAAATAATTGGCTAAAAAAAATTCTTTGAGTAATAATGGGGGCTAAGGATGATGTATATACAATGACTTTAGATATAATTATTCTAGGTGTAGGTATGATAGATGCAATACTAGTCGTTGTAATGGTGGATGAAGTCATAGGAAGGGTGTGATGACAAGGTGGTGTAGGGTGAATATTTGTGTGGATGGTGTAACCGAAAAGGTATGAGGAATTATTGGTAATACACCACCACTAGTTGTATGATAAGGGGGAGGACCCTAAGGGAGGAAATTGGAATTCCAAGTGATGGTGGAGGGTGCCAAATGGTTGGAATTGCACTATTAGGAAAAGACCCTCTAGCGGAGGTTATAAAGGAGGTTTTTAGTGTTATAAAATTGGCCAAAATTGTCAAAAAAACATTTACTATAACATCCGTTTATGGTTACGAAGGTTTTGGCAGAGCTTTCATGAAAATTCAACACAAATAAAAAAAATGGGTGGCCGAAGGTTATTAGGATGTTTTTTTCATCAGTGTGCTACTCTGAGTTTAACGCATTGGTGCGTACATATAGAAGGCGCCCCGGGGCGATCGAAGGAAAATACACTGGCCATTAAGGTATTAAATTTCACTGGGCGTAGTGTTGGTGATGCAAGGAATGGGGCCGTTATAATTGGTCTTGGGATTTGTGTGGTGCCCATAGGTCGTATCAATGCACTAGTGCGTAGACGTATAGAAACACACCAGTGTGCAGTATCATAGAAAGGCATTGACATTTATAATTGGTATTGGTATTCATGTGGTACCCATTGGTTGTACAAATGCACCGGTGATTATAGACACATAAATTCCCCGGTGCGCAGTATCACACAAATGCACCGAGATTTATAATTGGTATTAGTATTCGTGCGGTGCTCATAGATCGTAAAACGGCATCAGTGTGTGTAGACACATAAACGCACTGATGCGTCGTACCGCACAAACGCACCAATATTTTTAATTGGTTTTGGTGCTTTTTCGGTGCTCATATGTCGTAGAAACGCACCGATGTACAGTTACTGACACACACCGATTTTCATTTTGTATTTTTTAGAAACATCGACCTGTGACAGTGAAATTATTGTGATTGTTTTAAATTCATTATTCATTAAAAGTCGACACATCTTATAACAATATTCATATTAATTAAATTCTTATTGATGCATTTGAATGAGATGTTTGGATTAATTTGTTATATCATATCATAATTATTGTGGTTTTTAAAAATTCATTATTCATCAAAAGTTGACACATATATATCTCATAACAATATTGATATGAATTAAATTTTTATTAGTGCATTTGAGAACGACAATGGAGAACGCAATAGACACAGTGGAGAATTCAATAGAGTAAATTAAAACATATTTTATGAAATAAAATATATATGAATAAGATAATCTTTATCATACAAAATGGGACACTTATTGGTATTCCTTTGTCTTTCAATTGGGACACTATGTCCATTACATTAAACAAAATTTTTGATTTCACAGACATATTTCAAAACATACAATGCCTTGCTTTGATATCCAAACATAGTGATCATCATTCTCTGCTTGAACTGCTGTCACTGCTAGAGCTACTTCCATGACTTGGGTCATTTTCAGGAATGTTTTGTTCACGGTGTTGATTGTTTTCTTCTTCTTCACCTTCCATCTACAAACATAAAAATAAACTGAAATGAGTGTATATACATTGGTGAGAATAATGAAAATTGCAATATTAAATAATATACATCAATGTAAATCGAAAATAAAAATGATGTACCATAGCAACAATTGACTCATAACTATACACATTCTTTCAAAACCATGTACCATGCCATCTTTCAAAATTTCATCTGTTGGCGCAGTTCCATACTTTGTTTCCTGCAAGTTCTATACCCCATAACAAATCATATATTTAATATAAAAGATGCTTTTGTTATATTAATTATAGACGAAGCTAAGTAAAACAAGATCGATATATGCTTACAAATTCCACAATTAGTTTCTGATATGCCAACATATACCCACAACCCATATTTAACCCAATTTCAATCAATTCGTCTGATGGTTCTTATTTTTATGTTAGCACCTGTTTGAAGACATTCAATGATGATTTTTGTAAAACAACTAAAAAAATACAAAAATGAAATCTAGTTAAGTTGTTATAAGGAAGTAACAATTACTCATAAACCTAGATATCAACCTTTTTATCCCTTGATGTCCTGCTTTATGTGCTGAATGGGTTCCATTTTCTTTTCTTTTCTGCAAGAAAATTATTGAGAATTAATATTTAATGCTAAATTTTTTATTTATTGTACCGAATGATTGAAAAATTCAATGATTACATATTACATTTGAAGCACGTTGTTGTTGAGATGACTCCTCCTGCGATGCAATTTTTTCCATTTATTTCACCATCTCCTTGTACACCTTTTTGGACATTCCTACTGGCTTATTTCTGATAACAACTCTTTCATCTTTTGATATTTTCATAATCTTCCTGAAAATGTAACATGACAATAAAATAATTTAATTTTTATATTGATATCTGAAAAGTAAATATAACAAAAGTGATATTTATAAATAATTCTAGACAAACATTTAAAGGAATATTAATTTTTCATTCCTTTTTTTTTTGGTATGTTTTTGCTATTAAAAGTTTGACATGTCTCATTGATCAATTCTCTGGAAACTCTTCCTTTAGTTTAGATAAAATTTGGTTCTTGGAATCATTGGATTGATTTTTATATTGTAAGTGGAAAGAACGTCTATACATTCGTTCCACTATATCCCTCAAACTTTTGTAAAAGTTTTTCCCCCTTTCGTTAACATCCAACACCACTCCAGATGAGCTAAGGAGAAATTCATTTTCATTTGCATGTTCTATTTTTTTCTTTTCTTAGAATAACATTCCTTTTTTGAGTTGATGGTCCCTATAGAACATTAAACAGATGTGAATTAATAGACTATTTGACACATGTTATCTAAAATTTTAAGGAATATTATTAATGATAATTAAAAAAAAGAAACTCATATTGGATTGATAATATTTTTTCATTCACCTTATTTATCCTTTTGCAATTTTTCCATCAAGATTTTATGCTCTTCTAGTCCTAGATTAGAAATAATCTTATCGAGCTTCGTCATTTTCTAGCTTTGCATGATACATGGTAAATAATACATATTAGTTAAACTTACATATAGTTCAAAATTAATATTTTTTATAACGAATTTACAAACAACTTTCCTTTTTTGATTTTCTTGATGTGTTATCATTATTTTTGTTACTTGATCTCTTATTAGTCATTTATTTATCAATCTAAAACCTCTACCATATCATTCATTAATATATTTATAAATAAATTGTCAACTTTTCAGGTAAAAAATAAATCTCAAGACACCGGTGCGCCTTTTTTGATGTACGCACCGCTGCTGGTGAGTGGGGGTTGTTACCAACGCACCGCAAAACAATATAATAGACCGTACGATGCGTGGGGTATTATAAATGCATCGTACAAACAGTGTAATAGATCGTACGGTGCTATCCTTGTAACATGGAGCACCAGTGCCCTATTTCAGATATGGTGCACTAATTTAAAAAAATTGTTTTTAAATTTTCATTACACAGTACTTGCGCGGTGCACTTTATAATAAAGCACACCAGTGCATTAGGTTACGTAGGGCACACTGATAAAGAAAATCCATTTTTTCCAAAAATTCACGCTATGGCCGAATGGATTGGGATCCGATTATGCAAGTCGTCCCGTGGGTTGGATGTCAATCTAAAATGAAAAGCCCTAATTCTGAAATCACAGAAAGAGGGAGAAGAAAAGAAAAGAAAAAATAAAGGGTTTAGGGTAAAAATGGATAAAACTACAAAAAAGGTAAAAAACCTACAAAGAAAGTAAAAAAATAATCAAATTTAATCACAAGATGGTTTGAAATTCTATGATACAGGCTTTAAATCACTAGAGGCTTGTTTTCTGATTGTCTAAATACTTCTGTTCAAACGTATTTTGCTGCTCCATAGTGTCCTCGTGCTTTCTTGCTCCAGGTATGTCTCCTACAAATATCTGGCTGAACATTTTAGCAAAAATAGTGAAATAATGAAAAGTGTTTAGTATTTAAAGAATTATTTTATGACATTAAAATTTTGAAAATATTTTGCCGCCTATTTTTCAATTTACCACTTTTTTTTCACTTAAAGAAAATAAAGTTCTAATTTTTTATTTGTGTTTATTCGTCACCAGTGCGTCACTTAATAGCATCGCATCGATGCATCTTTTTGTAACATTGGCATCGGTGCGGTTATATGTACAGTAGCATCGATTTGCGGTTAAAGCACCGAAATTAATTTTAGGTGTGTACACCAAAATTTAGTGAACTCCAACCATAGAAATTGAGAATTATAATTTTGTTTATTCTTGAGAATTAGAATTAGAACTAAAATTGAGAATTGGAATTGGATAAATTCTTGATGGAAATAATTGTTCTTCCAATGCATTTTTTTTATTACAGGAGGTCCCCACTAATTATGTGGAGAGAATGCAATGTGGGGCGTGTGAAGATGCAATAATACAAGGCCCAAGTGGGCAATTGTGGCATGTGAACTGGTTATAATTGGCACTTAACTATTTGCAACCAATATCTTTTAGAATATAATCTGCAGATAGACAGATGGCTTGCGAACAATTAGTACATATAATCTGCATAAGGGTAATGTTCTGGGATCAATGACAACGAGTGTTTCATTCTGCATTTGTTAGAAGAAGAAGACAGATTTTCAGCTAGATGATACAGTTATTACATGTGGAGGCAATGGTTTCCCATAGAAAATGAGTATAGGTTTGAGCAGAGGAAAGACATTGCAAAATAGGCTATTATTTTTTACTGGTTTCATCCATAGGACCACAACTCAGACAAGTTAGAGATGCTATTCAGGTTTAATTGAAAGCTAAAGATGTGATTTTATGCTACATCATCTTTGCCGGTAAAAGTTTATGTAAGCCAAATGAAGCTCGGATAATACTCCCAGCTGCTTTTAAATGCATTCTGGAGAACCTTTCCCTTCATGGGTCCTGCCAACTCGATCAATAACGTCAATTGATATTTCTCTGCTGTCCTTAAGGGAATGAGAATCCTTCCCTTCATGGTGCCTCTTGGCTTAACTACCTCAATTGATCTTTCTCTGCCATCAACTCTGCTGTCCATTTCTCCATCATGGGACCTCTTAACCCTATCGTCGGCCTCAACCGAATGCTCTCTATCGATCTCAACCTGTACTCCTTTTATACTCGGTCGAGATATGTAGCCGTCTGCATCCCTGTAAGCGTATTTATATGTATTTCTGTTTGAATCACTCATTTTCTCTGCTATAAACTTCTCAGCCGAAATTCGAACTCTCATATTTTCAAACCCTCATCTCCTCAGAAAAATTATTTCCCGTGATTCAAACCTTTCACTGCTCCAATACTGCACCTTACATAATAACCTTGTTATGGTGCGCACTGTTTTATAGGCGCATCGAGATGGTTTGTAAGATCGTGGTTTTTTTTTGGCACGGTGTTTTATGATGCACTGGTACGGAAGCATTCTAAAGCACTGGTGTGTTGGAATGATAAGATGCACCGGTGCGTGTTATGATGATAAGCGCACCAGACTGTAAAAAGTTATTCTTTTTTGTAAGTAAGATCATAATAAAATCACGATAATTCTAAAGTATGTTGGGGTTCCCATGTTTTGGCTAGATTGGCAAGACCAAAAGATGAGACAACATCAGAACCGCTTTGGGGCCCTAGGATCTAGCCCTCCTGGACTCGGAGAGGGATCTCTCCGTAGAAAAAAGAATGATATATCTTTGTTAGCTCAAAATGAGGTATTAGGCTAGGTATGAAGCACAAAGGGGGATTTAAAATGATTTGGTTGGTTGGTTGCTGGGTTGGTCATGAGATCATGGACTGAGAAATTAATGGGAGAAAGGAACAAAACAACAGGATGTTTTCAGCAAAGAGGATAGGTCAAGAAAGTGCCATCCATTGGGCTATGGAGTCATGAAAGGTAATTACATGCAACAACTAGCCAAAGCTTTCAGAGGGCAAGTCATCTAATACTAAAGGATCTTTTAGATTAGATGGTGGGATGGAACATTAAGGATTAAAAGTGAAAGAAGGAAAGCAACCTGATTTATGTCTATAGATTAGGTTAGAGGTCATTTAACTGCAGACCTACTTGGACATACTCATAGGCAACTCTCAAAGGAGGGACAAAGGGGCAGCTTATAGATCAGACCAGAGGTCATTTAACTCCAGGTCAGCTTTAGCATGCTCCAAGGGAAAACAGAGACAAGTTTAACAAGAGATCTTGTAAAGGCAAGATGGTTGCACAAGGATCCTAGTGAACAGGGCTAAATCTGATCCCTAGTGTTCCCAAATCTTCCAACTGAAACCCAACAAGAACAACTAAAGATAGATTCCATTTAACTCATACATAAGCTAGCAGCATAAGGAACTACTACACTAGTTAAATTAACTGAGATAAGCCCTTAGATAACACATTTATCAGGAAAAAATTGAAGGCAAGGAGAGAAGAGACATAGGGTACCTAACAAGGGTAAATCCTATGCCATATTTCTGATGCAAGCCAGCAGAAAATGAAACAGCATGAAAATATAATAAACAGAGTTAGAAAAACATCACCAATAGTAATAGACCAGGATCTTGTGAAATGTGCTTTGACTAATTGATGCAAAACCAGTCACATACACTGAGCTCAATAGTTGTTACAATCCAAACTTCTCCTCCCAGCTTACTACATAACAAATACTTTGCTAATTCCTCCCAAGGCTGTTCTAACAGTCAAACTGAACCCTTCTAACTACAACGGTAGCAGCCGAACAATAACCTTTACAATATGTTCTTCAGGATTATTATAGGAGAACATAATAACAATGGTAGTTGTAAACTTGAATGCGGTATTAAAACTCTGAAGCAGTAGAAGAGCCGAGGCTCCGTTCGGTTTTAATTCTAAGCATTTATCTTCGGTGCTTTTCAGATGGAAAAATGATCTTTGTCAGGCTGCAATTTACTCAAGGTATGTCTTTGATGTACTTTCCGTAGCCTTTTGCAGAATTTTGGTGAATAAACCGAGGTGTATGAACAACTGTGGGGTCTGCCATACTATATAACTAATGCACTAGCAGCATAGGACCATTGTCAGGGCTGGAAAACCTCTCTAGAACATGACATAGGATGAGAAATGTATGGGCACCTTGTCCTTTTATGGAAGAACGTTCTGCTGATATTAAAACCCTGCTAATATGGTTTTCTGTGCATTGGACCGTCTGAGCAATCCATGGGGTCTTTGATTTTGGTACCTTTGCCTTCTAAACTCCCTGAAGAAGCTCAAAAGTCTTCTATTTCTTTCCTCGAGATCTCTGTTGCTTCCCGTACTATCTCTATCTATTCAATTCGAGCTTTAATGTCGTCGGAGAGGGTTTGCGGAGTTTAAACTCTGTCCTTTGATGAAATCTATGATGCAGACACCTTTCCGGACAGTTTTCTGTGAAATCAAGCTCTAGCTTCAGCTCCTCCTGTGCACTGTGCCTTAATAATAGCGCGTATGGACCATGGCGGGTTTTACGACATGATAGACCTGCAAAACACGAAAATGGTTACGAAAAAAATTTATGGGAAGGGTGGTATGGATGAACGTGACAGTGGCAGCGTGGCAGGGATGAGGATGATGACTACAGGGGAAAAAATTACATAGTGGAGAATGCATGAGAAAACGTCGAGGCAGATGTTTTAATGTAAAAATAATGAACTTTGACCTTGGGACGAACATATAGAATGGGGGCGGACAAAAGTACGGTGGAGACATGTGTACTGGTGACGTGGTAGGACTGGGCGATGGCGGGATAGTCAACGACAGGGGCAATCAAATCTGGACCATTCGATCTCGGAGGAGAACAACGGCTGGGAACACGGTGGAGGGCGATGGACAGTGGGCCAGGGGTACGAAGACCATAGATTAACCCGCACGCAGCTTCGTTGAGCGATGACCATTGGATGGGTCGCCCTAGATCAGACGGCTCACAGCGATATCGCTACGCATCCGCAGACGAACGATAATGCGTGATGAGATAGTCGTTTTCCAGCCATACTAGTGCCACACGTCGGATGCTGTATGGAATCGCTGGCCGATCTGAAAATACCGCCTACCTCCGAAAGGCGGTGCGATAGAAACCGGATGGTTTATGGAATAGTGTGCGGCGGGGACCATAGGGGCAGGTGCATTCTGGACCATTGATCTGGCAGGTAAATGAACGGTGGAGATGCGATCTGAGCGGTGAACGGGTTTGATGGTAGTTTCTGCAGGGGCGGCGATCGTCGTCCATTCAGTTTAGATCAACGGCTATAAACGTGCCCGATGAATCATATGAGATAAGCGCTCTTGTGGGCTGGAGTGTGGTTCTAGCGCCTAGGTCACGTGAAGGAAAACGGTTTTGGGGCTAGCCGAAGGGGGCTAAGACCCATATACATGGATAATATGGCTTTTGGGCCATTTTAATGCAATTTGAGGGTGGAAAAGGGAAACGATAGAGGGAAAAAGGGGAAATCATGCCAAACAAGGGGTGTGAGCAGGATGTAAAGGGGATTTTGGGAGGATTTAGGGGATCAGAGGGGAAATTGACAAGGGGAAAACAAAGGTTAAAACGAGGCATTTTGCAGGGACACCAGGGGCAAATGAAAACCTTTTGGAGCACAATTTTTGTAATCAGAGAGGCTTAATAATGGGAATCAACAGAGGGGATTTTATCAAAGGACAAAGGCACAAGGAGACTTTAAGGATGATGTGCTTTTAGAGGAAATGCATTCCTTGAAGGCTCAAAAACATTTTAGCCCCCTGTTTGCTTGTCAAAAATTTATAGGGGGGCTAACAATGGCTCCACATGGGGATGGCTTCTTCTTGAAGGAATCAAGAATTCAGAGGATAAATCTTTGGTGTAGGCCATGTGCCTGCTGCTTGGCACATCCTTTTATTTCTTTAGATCAGCTGCCACAATATGAAGACATTATATCAGCAAAAACACTTTCCCCAACAAACTACCTACTCTTCCTACAATCCTAGCATTTTTTCTTCTGGGGTGCATTTGGACTTGCAGACCCTTTACATCATTTATCTTTTACAAAAAAGAGAATAAACCTACTCTACTTCTACCCTTATTACTCCATAAGACCAGATTAAACTGTTGGTCTCATAGTTTCTCTACCTAATCTAGTATCTGCTAGGATTAAACTATCTAGCAGATTTCTTCTCTACATTCTAAGACAGAAATTGAAAACAGTCAAGCCAGGATTAGATTGTCTGACTTGATGGACCTTGCAGAAATTAAAAAAAATAACTACATGCTCATAGACTAAGATTATTTGAGCTTTTCCTACCTACACTACTCTAACTGGAATATTTACAACTCTAGCTTACAAACATTGTCTTCCAATGCAACTAGTCTATCAAATGATCCCATGACTGGTCTTCCTTGCTCAACTCCTTGAGCAGGCTGGATAGGCAGGGCAGCTCCCACTCTTTTTGTCCAATAACAACAGCTTTGAAAAATTTGCTTCCTATTTGAAACATGCTGCTCAAAAAGACCTTTGATCCTTCTTCAAATGTGTGCAGGAAATGTACATAAGGATCATGAAATGATACCTGGTTATGAATATATGGCAGGAAGGCTTCAACTAGGATTTCCTCTTCTTCCACTCGATCAAGAATAAGACCCTCTTGAGAAAGAGAATCTCCCTTATCTTCTTCATTTTATGAACTAGAGGACTCATCATATATGGCAGTGCTATCCTCTTGGAGCTTTGATATGTTATGCTTTGATGCGCTGAGCTCTGTAAAAATATCTAAGTATTCTTGAGCAGTGGTTTGTTCCATTGCTTCCTCTTTTTTAGGAGTAGGCTCATTGCCTTCAAACTGCTCAATGATCTCTTCCTTTTTTTCCTCTTCATCTTCTGAAAGGAAAACTGCTGGTTACCAGTCTCACTGATGATCTATGGTAAAGCAGAATGAAGATTCAAAGAATATTCATCTGCTATTATACTATCATAGCTCTCCCCATCAGTGTCATAAATAGTCTGCATTGGGTCATTACTTTCTGGAAGTAAAGGTAACTGATTTTCCTCCCAAAAATCTACTAATGATGACCCTACAAGATCATCTTCTGTTTGGAGAACATCATCATAAGATAGATCAAAAATAGGAGAATCATGAATGTAAGTAATGTTACCAATCAGGTATACTTGATTATCAGCAGACATTTCTTCACTCTGATTTACATGTGAGCTTTCTTACTCTATACAACAAAGCTCATCAGATGAATGGACAAGGATATCTGATTTGTAAAAAATTCCAGCGGCTGACCATCTATTGATGATCTGATCTATTTCTTCTTCTGTCAAAGGGGAAGATGGCCTTGTGTTCCTTTGTGAAGAAATGCAGTAGCTCTATGTTTCCTTTGAAGACTGGATTTGAGGCAGGATGTCATCTTGAGCCTCAACTACAAGGGATGATAAATCAGCATCTGAGTTTTCAGGAATATCTTGAAGAATGTCTACAGTCTCTTGACTGTTTTCTTCCTCAGTTGATTCATCTATGTTCTTGTGATAGCTAGGATGCATATGAAAATCTTGAATGGTTGTTAATAGATCTTCGGGATGCATATTAACTAAATCCTCATCAATACCTAACATATACTGTATGATATTCTGAGATTGATCACAACAATACCATGATAAGGATGGAGAGTTTCCTTTATAATTCTTGTAAAATACTTGGTGCATGTCCCTTAAGGAAAACAAACTCCAAGGTTCTAACCATTCATACCAGACCCTAGATTTTCCTTCTAATGTTGCCATGAAAATTCTCATTAAGAAGTCTTCATGCCATTCAACTTTAAATCTCCACACATGTATATGAAACTTGATGAGATGTAGCAAGGGGTCCTTAGTGTTTTCACCCTGAAAGATAGGCAGCTTTTTTAACCAGTCCACTTCAGGCATTTTGTGTGGGAATCCTGGGATATGCTCCCTACTCATTGGGGCATATCTTCTCTGTATGCATGGAAGCATGTTTGTAAATCAGAAAGAGGTTATTGTATCTGGTTAATCATTTTAGAGTCTTCTACCAGCGGAGTCATTAGGTCTTTGGATCTTAGGGAGTGTGGAGTCGCCAAGTGGATGTATATGAATGTTTGAAGCAGTATGTTGTCCACCATCAACAACTTAATGCCAATCTAACCATAGATCTTGGGTCTTTGGAGTGCCTAAGAATGTTTAAGGTGAAATGCACTCAAGTCCCCAGTGGAGTCGCCATTATGTTGGGGTTCCCATGTTTTGGACACATTGGCAAGACCAAAAGATGAGACAACATCAGAACCGCTTTGGGGCCCTAGGATCTAGCCCTCCTAGACACGGAGAAGAATCTCTCCATAGTACAAAGAATGATATATCTTTGAAAGCTCAAAATGAGGTATTAGGCTAGGTATGAAGCACAAAGGGGGGTTTAAAATGATTTGGTTGGCTGGTTGCTGGGTTGGTCATGAGATCATGGACTGAGAAAGTAATGGGAGAAAGGAACAAAACAGCAGGATTTTTTTAGCAAAGAGGACATGTCAAGAAAGTGCCATCCATTGGGCTATGGAGTCATGAAAGGTAATTACATGCAACAACTAGCCAAAGCTTCAGAGGGTAAGTCATCTAATACTAAAGGATCTTTTAGATTAGATGGTGGGATGGAACATTAAGGATTGAAAGTGAAAGAAGGAAAGCAACCTGATTTCTGTCTATAGATCAGGTCATAGGTCATTTAACTCTAGACTTGCTTGGACATACTCATAGGAAACTCTCAAAGGAGGGACAAAGGGGCAGCTTATAGACCGGACCAGAGGTCATTTAACTCCAGGTCAGCTTTAGCATGCTCCAAGGGAAAACGGAGACAAGTTTAACAAGAGATCTTATAAAGGCCATATGGTTGCACTAGGATCCTAGTGGACAGGGCTAACTCTGATCCCTAGTGTTCTAAAATCTTCCAACTGAAACCCAACAAGAACAACTAAAGACAGATTCCATTTAACTCATACATCAGCTAGCAGCATAAGGAACTACTACACTGATTAAATTAACTGAGATCAGCCCTTAGATAACACATTTAGCATAAAAACATTGAAGGCAAGGAGAGAAGAGACATAGGGTACCTAACAAGGGTAAATCCTATGCCATATTTCTGATGCAAGCCAGCATAAAATGAAACAATATGAAAATATAATAAACAGAGTTAGAAAAACATCACCAATAGTAATAGACCAGGATCCTTTGAAATGTGCTTTGATTAATTGATGCAAAACCAGTCACATACACTGAGCTCAATAGTTGTTACAATCCAAACTTCTCCTCCCAGCCTACTACATAACAACTACTCTGCTAATTCCTCCCAAGACTGTTCTAACAGTCGAACTGAACCCTTCTAACTACAACGACAACAGTCGAACATCAACCTTTACAATATGTTCTTTAGTATTCTTATAGGAGAAAAAAATAACAATGGTAGTTGTAAACTTGAATGCGGTATTAAAACTCTGAAGCAGTAGGACAACCGAGGCTCTGTCCAGTTTTAATTCTAAGCATTTATCTTGTGCGCTTTTCAAATGGAAAAATGATCTTCGTCAGGCTGAAATTTACTCATGGTATGTCTTTGATGTACTTGCCGTAGCCTTTTGTAGAATTTTGGTGTATAAAACGAGGTGTATGAACAACTGTGGGGTCTGCCATAGTGTATAACTAATGCACTAGCAACATAGGACCATTGTCAGGGCTGGAAAACCTCTCTAGAACACGGCATAGGATGAGAAATGTATGGGCACCTTGTCCTTTTATGGAAGAACGTTCTACTGATATTAAAACCCTACTAATATGGTTTTCTGTGCATTGGACCGTCTGAGCAATCCACGGGGTCTTTAATTTTGGTACCTTTACCTTCTAAACTCCCTGAAGAAGCTCAAAAGTCTTCTATTTCTTGCCTCGAGCTCTCTACTTCTTCCCATACTGTCTCTGTCTGTGCAATTCAAGATTTAATGGCATCGGAGAGGGTTTGCAGAGTTTAAACTCTGTCCTTTGATGAAATCTATGATGCAGACACCTTTACGGACAGTTTTATGTGAAATCAGGCTCTAAATTCAGCTCCTCCTGTTCATTGCGCCTTAATAATAGCGTTTATGGACCATGGCGGGTTTTACCACTTGATAGACCTGCAAAAAATGAAAATGGTTACGAAAAAAATTGATGGGAAGGGTGGTATGGATGAACGTGATAGTGGTAGCGTGGCACGGACAAGGATGATGAATGTAGGGGAAATAATGGAGGAAAATATGACACAGTGGAGAATTCATGAGAAAATGTCGAGGCAGATGTTTTAATGTAAAAATAATGAACTTTGACCTTGGGACGAACATATAGAACGGGGGCGGGCGAAAGTACAGTGGAGACACGTGTACTGGTGACGTGGCAGGACCGCGCGATGGTGGGATAGTCAACGACGGGGGCAATCAAATATGGACCGTCCGATCTCGAAGGAGATCAACGGCTGGGAACACGGCGGAGGGCAATGGATAGTGGGCCAAGGGTACGGAGACCATAGATTAACCCGCGCACAACTTCGTTGAGTGATGACCGTTGGATGGGCCGCCCCAGATCGGACGGCTCACGCCGATATTGCTACGCATCTGCGGGCGAACAATAATGCGCGATGAGATACCGGGTTTCTAGTCGTATCGGTGCCATGTGTCAGATGCTGTATGGAATTGCTGGCCGATCGGAAAATACCGTCTGCCTCCGAAAGGCGGTGTGATAGAAACCGAATGGTTTATGGAATAGTGCGCGGTGGTGACCACAGGGGCAGGTGCATTCTGGACCATTGATCTGGCCGGTAAATGAATGGGGGAGATGCGATCTGAGCGGTGAACGGGTTTTACGGTAGTTGCTATGCGGGCGGCGATCGTCGTCCATTCCGTTTAGATCAACGGCTATAAACGCACCCGATGAATCATATGAGATAAGCGCTCTTGTGGGCTGGCGGGTGGTTCTAGCGCCCGGGTCACGTGAGGGAAAATAGTTTTGGGGCTAGCCGAAGGGGGCTAAGACCCATATACATGGAGAATATGGCTTTTGGGCCATTTTAATGCAATTTGAGGCTGGAAAGGGAAACGATAGAGGGAAAAAGGGGAAATCAGGCCAAACAAGCAGTGCGAGCAGGATGTAAAGGGGATTTTGGGAGGATTTAGCAGATTAGAGGGGAAATTGACAAGGGGAAAACAAAGGTTAAAACGGGGCATTTTGCAGGGATACCAGGGGCAAATGAAAGCCTTTTGGAGCACAGTTTTTGTAATCAAAGAGGCTTAATAATTGGAATCAGCAGAGGGGATTTTACCAAAGGACAAAGGCACAAGGAGACTTCAAGGATGATGTGTTTTCAGAGGAAATGCATTCCTTGAAGGCTCAAAAACATTTTAGACCCCTGTTTGCTTGTCAAAAATTTATAGGGGGCTAACAAAGTACATGAATTTATTTGCATTATTTTCTAAACTTTATTATGTTACAAAAATTCATATACTTCTAGATTTATTATTTTACAATTATTTACAAATTTATAAATTTAAATATTTTAATAAAATCATTTCACATTAATACAATTAAAATTTTACAAAAATTTTACACACAATTACAATTAATATTACAATTACAATTACAATTACAATTTTACAGTTTCACATACAATTTCCATTAGAATTAGAATTAGAATTATAATTTTACATACAACTACATTTACATACCATTACATTTAGAATTGTAGATACAATTAGAATTACGATTACAATTTTACAATTTGTCATATATACAATTACAATTAAAATTACAATTACAATCACTTCACAATAAATTAAATATTACAATTACAATTAAAATTTTACATCAAATATTTTACATACAATTACAGTTAAAATTACAATTACAATTACAATTACAATTTTACAATTTCACATACAATTAGGATTAGAATTAGAATTACAATTTCAATTTTACGTACAATTATATTCACAATTAAAATTTTACAATTACAATCATTTCACAGTAATACAATTAAAGTTTTACAAATATTTTACAATATACAATTAGAATTAGAATTAGAATTACATTTACAATTACAATTTTACAAATATGTAAGAATTACAATAACAATTTCAATTTTACATACAATTACAATCATTTCACAG
Source organism: Pinus albicaulis (assembly GCA_034641835.2). Lineage (NCBI taxonomy): Eukaryota > Viridiplantae > Streptophyta > Pinopsida > Pinales > Pinaceae > Pinus > Pinus albicaulis. The sequence continues at coordinate 1,787,049,095 of CM076575.1, forward strand.
TAATACAATTAAAATTTTACAAATATTTTACAATATACAATTAGAATTAGAATTAGAATTACATTTAAAATTACAATTACAATTTTACAAATATTTTACATAGAATTACGATTAAAATTACAATTACAAATACAATTAAAATTTTAGAATTTTACATACAGTTAGAATTACAATTTCTCATATATACAATTACAATTAAAATTACAATTACAATCATTTCACAATAAATTAAATATTACAATTACAATTAAAATTTTACATTAAATAGTTTACATACAATTACAGATTACATATACAAACACAATTTTACAATTCTACCTACAATTAAAATTTCAATTTCAATTACAATCACGACATAATATTTAATAAATATCACGGTCATTTAATATTAAAATAATTAATTTTACAATTCTACCTACAATTAAAATTTCAATTTCAATTACAATCATGACATAATATTTAATAAATATCACGGTCATTTAATATTAAAATAATTAATAAACATCACGACCATGATAACCATCGTACAAACATCATATTCGACTAAAAAACACATTCAAACATCAAATTAACATTATATATTAACATCATCACAACACAAACATCAAATATACATCTCATGTCAAATAACTCATGCTATCACATATACACATCTATTTGCAAGCTAAACATTAAATGAACATATCTAACATGACCTAACAATATGCACATCATAATAATCACCAACATGTAAATTAAGTACAACTGCAACATGAACATAAAATACATGGACCATATATATATATATATATATATATATATATATATATATATATATATATATATATATAATGTTAAAAATATAAAATTGTAATATAAATGTCATGGATCAGATGGTGGTAGTACAATATTAATAGCAGTACAAGTGGAGGCCTGCTCAGTCAATGGTGTTGCCTCGACAGTCAATGGTCGAGCTTGCTCATGATCATGACTAGTACTGATGGATGGATCAGCTGGTGGTAGTACAACATCAATATAAGAAGTACTAGTGGAGACATGCTCAGTCAATGGTGCAGCCTCGATGCTCGATGGTCCACCCTACCCATGATCAAGACTAGTACTGATGGATCTTGCAGGCTGTTGATGACTGGATGCGGCCGATGGTCCAGCCTCATCTCCATGATGACTGCTAGATGCTACTGGAGCCTCATGCTCATCAGGTGAAGGGTGAGGTGAACGATCATGAGATGAGTTGTTGCTCGCAAACTGTCCATCACGTGTTGCGACTCGACCACGCCTATAACGTACAATAGTCCTCCTCAGTTGCATAACAACTGTTGTAGCTCCTACGACATGTTGAATCAGGCTGTACATGTCACGCGAAATGCCTCTCCACATCTGTATTAGCCTATAATCGGCCTGTATGTCTCTGTAATGAGAGGGCCTGATGTCTGTCTCAACAATCAATACACTGATTTGGTTGCCCAACTGCATCCTGTATCGAGTATCTAGTCGACCACGCCTAGCAAAAGGTGGTACCGACGCACCAACATGAGGAGCTTGTCTCTCTCCACTGGCCTCCTAATCATGATCCTCGGCATCTGCCATGTCCTGATCGTCATTAGGATCCACACCTGGATCGTGTGGTGGTTCCGGCATCTCCTCGCCATCAAAAGAGCCAATGTCTACAAAATATATACAATTACACAACAATAATTAGACAATTTCATTACATAATTTAATAAACGCAAGTTAAAGAACATGTTAGAATAAATATAAATAAAACAATAATACTACCTCTATCATCTGGCGGCTCATCATCTGTGAAGAGGATGTTGGCACACCCTCGCCAATCCAATCCAGCTTAATAATAGGGGACCATAATGAAGGGATGGAGCTCGTCAACACTGGCTAGTAAGTCCAGTGCATCATGTGATATCCTGGCTGGAAACCTAGTCTCTCCCCTCTTGGGCATCAGCTTCCCCCACATGTGCATCCGAGCCTCCAACATAGGCCTACGAGGCTGCCAAACAAAAGCAGGCCTCATCTCTAGAAACATCTCAAAAAATGAGAAAAAAATATCTGAAGCAAAAGGGAAGTTTACCCACCCTTGTGCATGAGCAAGATATCTATCTAAGGCCGTACAAAACTGCCACAAACAATGGCAGACTTCCTGATAAGTCGTGGTTCCTCTAGTAAAGAATAAACAATATAGAAGTGGGAAGCTAATGCGTTTCCCATCACAGGTGTTATGTGAAATGGTCGAAATGAGAAGTGAGAGGCACTACACATCCTTTCTACCAAATGCACCAATACATAGCTAACCTCCAGGGACCTGCAACTCTGAAGGAGACAGCACATCTACTCCAATGTATCTCTGGGAGTAAACTAACTGACTCCCTGCTACACAACCATCTGGAACCTCTGGAAACGAGGGAAAATCCAACCCTCTCCTCTATAGCCTTGTAATGAAATAAAAATCCTCCTCAGTGGGTGTGTCCCACTGGTCAGGACCAACCTGAAAATCCTATCGGTGGGATTCCACCTACGGATAAGATGTCTCAAAAAGACACTATGGGCCTTTAGGGAAGTAGCCTCCTCATAGAAATTGAGGAGGCCTACTTGCCTTAGGATCCCCTGGGAATCTTCTATAATAGGGCGAGGGTACACATCTCTCTCCCTCTCTCGTGCCTCCCACTGGCAAAGCATCTCATACTATTCCACCTGTTGTTGTTGCTGTTCCTCCTCTTCTCTCTAAATCATTGACATATTAAATTAAAAAAAATTATTAAATCAGACATGTATTTAGGAATATACATATATAATTTTTTTTGGAAAAAAAAAAGAGACCAGTCGGTGCGCCACAAAAACAGTCATGCACTAGTTCCGGTGCGGCTGTTTTTTGTAGAGCACTGGAGGTGGTGCCCCATATAACATAAAACGCACCGTATGTGGTGCACCTGAAATTTTTTCAAGCCCCATTGACTATATATGGTGTCAGAAGAGCAGTTCATTGACTAAAATATATGCCTTGATGCGTAGAGTCATTTCAACGCACCGACTTCCTGACAAATTATATAGTCAACAATGCAGTCATTTAACGAGACGCCCTGTTGACCTTGTCGAAATGTCGAATGCAGTGTGATGATAGACACCGGGGCAGATATATCCATCAATGTAGCGCGTTTCTATTCCCATGGTCAACGATGCACCTAGCTAAATGATCGCATCGCAATTTTTTTAAAAATTTTAAAATAATGCGGGGCACCTTTTGGTCCCACCCCGAAAATGGTGCGGATACCATTAGCACTGGTTGCGGTGCGGCCTGTAAATTTAACAGGTAGCACTGCTTACCGGTGCGAGCCGAACGGCTCATGCGCACCGCACGACAAATTTTTTTTCTCTTTTTTAATGGTTAATTTTAATATTATTTCAAATTCTAATTCGCTAGAAAGCTTAATTATTGAAAAACTAGAAAAATACCTATACATTTAGCCATCGAGGAAGCATATTAGCTATAGAATTTGCAAAAGGAAATTTTCCCATTGTTTTGCAAAATGAAAGCTAGAGATTGGTGGCCAATGCATAGCAGTAGTGCGTGCAATGGGTGCAATGGGAGCATCGATGTCAGGGTGGCTCAGAGAAGGAGAAACTGCACTGATGCTTGAGAGCTTTAGAGTATTGAGAAACGTGAAAAATGTAGTTTTTTGGCCATAATTTTTTTTTTTGTTTAACCCTGTTCCAGTGTGCGGGGTTTTATAGGCACACCGATACGGTTTATTAAGAACGTAATGGGTGGTTTCAAATTTGGCGCATTGTTTTATGATGCACCAGGTCGGTTACTTAACATCGCACTGGATGGTTTCATTTTTGGCATGGTGTTTTATGACGCACCGGGGTGGAATAGTCATGAAGCACCGATGCTTTACAGTAATAGGACACACTGGGCATGTGTGTACGAAGTGCATGATGTTTGATGTGCCAATTTTTTTGTGCAACTGGTGCTTTCTCTTGTAGAGCGCATCGGTGATTGAGAGCAGAAAAGTGAAAAACACAGTTTTTTTGTCGTAATTTGTTTTTATTTAACCCTTTTTCGGTGCACGTGTTTTATAGGTTCACTGGTGTTGTTTTAGACAAATGCACCGATCCGCTTATGTTTTCGTGAGATGTTTTATGATTCACCAGCGTGGAAGATTTTTTTCCAACCGATGCTTTCTCTCGTAGAGCACACCGATAATTGAGAGCTCTAGAGCACTGAAAAAAGTGAAAAATCTGGTTCTTTTGCTCTCTTTTTTAACCCTTTTCTGGTACACATGCTTTATAGGTGTACCAGTGTTGTTTCTTACGAACGCACTGGTCATTTTGTGTTTTGGTGAATTGTTTTATGATGCACCGGTGCGGGTTATTAATACCGCACTAGGAATTTTTAGTTTTGGCATCGTGTTTTATGATGCACTGGCACGGAAGAGTTGTGAAGCACCAGTGCTCTATAGTAATGCGATGCACCAGGTGGATGTGTATGGAGTGCACGGTGCCCGGTGTGCCAATTTTTTGTGCGCACCAGTGCTTTCTCTTGTAAGGAGCACCGGTGCGATGTTGAATGATAAGTGCACCGAGCGGAAAGCATCCACAAAACCCTCCACCCGCCAACCTCCTCTAGTAACCTCCACTAGAAATAGATGTATGGGGTATTCATATAAGGGGTTCCTCAAAAACATCCGCTAGAGGGTATTTTCCTTGTAGTGTTGGCACATAATATGGACTAAATGGGTTGTGTAAAGGATGAAATTGAGTGGGTATACAAGGGGAATGAATTGGGAATTATGGAACCAGCATAGGCATTTCTAATATGTTTGATTGATATCAAAAACATAAAATTGAGCTAGATTAAGATAGTGAATCTCACATTAAAAAATGATTTAATTTAACATATGCTACCTAGGTGGGAAGTGATATTATAATCCTAGGTGGAGTTAGTTGCTTAAAATATTTATTAGACATGTGGAAAAACACCAAAATTAGGATTTATTGTCCTAGTTAACTTTGAAATTTGGAAAAGGCAATTTTTTAAAATCACAATAAGTTATCATTGAAGTATACAAGCCTAAATTCATTTAAAAACTTGTGTGTGAGGTGCCTCAATGTCAAATTCTATAACCATGGTTGCATTGAGATTGGAAATACTTGGATTTTCCCACCTCAATGATGGCATTTATTCTCATAGCATTTGCACATGAAAAAAAATAAATTCAAAAGAAAGTACTTTGAAGTTATGTTTACGGAATATTCCTAGACCCACATAGACTACAAAGAAAAATTATAACTACTAGAACATGAAAATCGGGCCCTCTAGACCATTGACCTTAAGGAATTCAAACCACTTGGAACTCAACCCTCCCAAAAATTTTGGCCCTCAAAAATCAACCTCCTTCACTAGCTAACTTGGCCCCTCTTTCCCTGCTTATATAGCCTTTGAAAACTTGAGAAAAATTAGTTGTTGGATAATTCTGCCTCTCTTTCATAGACTTCACCTCCTTAAAAAAAATTTCGTAAATGTCTTTGTCACAATACTTTTATCCTCTCTTCAATCACAAAATATCTCACTCCTTGAGAAAATCACTCTCCCAATAATAACAATGTAATGTGTCTTTATCCTCTCCCATGTTGTAATGTGTAACTAGGTTCAGTCTTGATAATGTCTAATGTATTCCTGATTTTATGTATTTGGTGTAAAGAGAAAAATAAATTTTATTATTATTATTTTGTACCATGGGTTTCATGCTCAAGTCAATTTAATTTGTAGGTCAACCACACATTGAGTGATTAATTTTTCCATTGAGTCACAGAAGTCAAAAGAGTCAATGTCATATGTAAAGACCCTATTAGGGCATATTGTATCATGTCAAGAAAATTATTGCAAGTCATAAAATATGTCAAATTCCCTCCAAGTAAAGTCAACATAGCTCCAATAAGTCAACCTACATGAAAGGAAAATTCAGCCTCATGAAGAGCTATTCAAACACCATGTGAAGCCTATACATAATATGAACTCAACCTCACTTTAGAAGCATCTATCAAGTTTGATTTACCAAGAGAAGAAGACCTAGAACCAACGAAGAAGAAGAGAGAAAAGAAGGAAGAAAAATCGAAGTATAAAGGATTGTTTTAGAGTTGATCTCCCACACATGTGTAGAAGAATTAGGGCATCAATAAGTTGCAGCAAGACCAAATTGAAATCACACTAAAGGAGATGAATTTAGCAGCAATCAAGATCAAGGAAGGAATCCAAGTCAACAAGGAATAAGAACTACATCAAGCGAAGGAGAGAGAAGGACAAGATCACCATATTTTTCCAACATGTGTGAAGCTAAGGTTTCTGCAATAACAGAAAATTGCAGTCATAATTGAAAGTCTGAGATTTTTGGTCGAAGGAGAAACTTGCAGTAGCTAGAAGGAAACTTTGACTCGCATTGACTTTGTGAAAGATAAATTCATCAAGAAGAGCACAGACTTGGTCTTGGAGAGGATTTTTCAAGGGTCGTAGGTCTTGGAATTCATCATCTAAACATTTTACAAGAAGAGAAGAAATTTTGTGGTATTTTCTTAATGATATTCCTTAATTAATATCATTAAGAAATAATTAAAAATATTCCCTAATTATAACATTAAATATTATTAAAAAAGTTTAATGTAACTACTAAATAATAGCAATCTCTTACAACATGAACATAAATTTAGATAATGATTATTATTAAATATAATATTATATACAACTAATATCAACTATCTTAAAGTTATTAATTTGATTTGAAACCTTAAAAATGAGCCAATTTTCTACTTAGAACTCTCTATCTACAATTAGTATTACTTGTTATCCATTCTCTTCTACTTGAATTTTATCTTGACAATGGGTCTTGGTTTAGATTTGAAAAGTGGATGATAAAAATGTCTACTATGGAGAAATTTCCGACATCACAACATCAATATCATCACCCCAAAAATATTCAAACACTAATTTATATATTGTTATATGGCATATAAGAGCCCTTTACCCCCAATATTATATGCTTAATATATTATTTATTACCTTCATTTTTTATGCCCTGATATGAATGCACGTGGTATTATATTGATTATAGGTTTTTTTTTTAAACAACCATTTTTTTAGTAGGGGATGCCACCTAAGATTATATTTGTCCCTCAATGGAGATTGGATAGAGGGTAATATGGATGATTACACTCTTAATTAAAATTAGTCATGCACAGGCCTCACTCGAGTGACTGTGCAATCCCTCCCTACTTCTTAGTAGTTAGCCACCATTTTTATCTTTCCTCCCCTTCTTAGTTGAAATTTAATCCTATTTTGGAGTTTAATTAGTTGGCATTTTGCATGTTAGAACTATAAGTCATTTCTAACTAATTTCTAACTGCATTTAGATTTAGTTCACTCCATTTATGATATTTTTCTAATTTTAGATTTCCCAAATTAATTTTGACTAAATTTATATTGGTTCTTCTTCCTAGAGAATTTGTATATTGTATTTATGTTCAACAATAACATATTATCATATTTTATGAGAAATTTGAATTTTCTTCTTAGTTTATTAGTCATTTTTTCAATAATTTTATTCCCTCTTATATTTATTTTCTAAACAATTTTACTTCTTTATTTTTTGTTTTGCAAGTAGCTGCTTGTTGAATCCAACATCTCTATGCTTTTAAAATTTGAATTTTTTTTAAAGAATTATATATCCTCATTACTATACAAATATAATAATTAACTTAAGTAGACAAAATATCTTACCAAAGAATTCAATTGAAATTTATATCATATATAGTTTCTTCTTATATATCGTTGATATATGACTCATTCATAATGAAATTTTGGTGTTATGTGTTCGATTGTGATAAAATACATGTAAGAGAAAGAATGAACACTTGATGGATTTTTATATTCACCCACAATTGGTATCCATGAGAATGGGTTTCATTCTTGACATACAATATCACCTTGATTTGTAAATTAATATGACATGGAATAGATTTTATATATATATATATATATAGAGAGAGAGAGAGAGAGAGAGAGAGATCAAAGATATATATTTTTGGTGCTTCTGAATACCATCATAATTTAATATTCAACAAAACAATAGCACAACAACACAAGAATTGCATGGTATATAACACACCTAATTTTGGTTGACATACACAAGGTTCATTTTTGTACATGTTTGGCTGTTTTAGCATTGATATCACATGTAATTGGTAACTTGGTGAACAATTTGCAACTAGAATTATAGTTCTTTTATTGACATGACTTTGGAAACTCATAAAATTTAATACCTTTATAACACTAAAAAATCATAAAATTTAATACTTCTTATTTCTAAAAATCCCCAAGTTAAAATAACTACAAACTCATGTTTTATTAAATAAACACAATTATCTAAAAACTAATTTAAATAATCCCCACAACACTATTCAATAGCCTATAACAACCTACAACGAGACAGGAACAATTTTTCATCCTACATCACCACTTCTCTTACTCAATGGGTGAAATCACGATCTTTCCTCTGTCTCATCCGCTTTCTTGTCATTTTAAAGCCTCCATAACATAAGAGAATGAATACGAGCTCTTTGGATCGATCAATGGTTTCAGTTTCCCACTTTCTATATACGAATACAGTTTCTCCAAGTTATGGGAACTAGGTTTTACCATGAAGAATTCACCCCTCTGATGAGGCTACAATGAATCTATGTAAAAAACTTTGGCTTCCTCTTTGGCCACCCCATCAAATGATACTTCTTTGAATCTCCTGCAAATATATTGGAAAGGCACAAGAGTAAAGGAATAAATAACACAAATAATTCACACATGAAACACAGATAAGTTGTGGCTCTCCTATTAATCTTCAATATCTCTCTCTGAATACAATGAACCCAGCAATGGGTATTTATCCTGACTCACTTGACATGCACATGCTTACCAAACTCATCTATCACATAACTCAACTTTTTCAATGCTCACTTAATTGGCTCTCTAACTCACTCACCAAATTCATCTATCGACTTACTCAACGCTTACTTAACTGATTGTCTAACTCTTCATGGAGGCGTTAATAAATATTTTAACACTCCCCCTTAATTACGACTACTAAAATAAAACTTAACTCATGAAAAGTAAAACATGTTTGTTGGTATATGTCTCAGCTAGGCTTACAACACCCAAGTTTCTTTTGTGAAACTCAAACACATCTATTGCTAATGGATTTATAAATATATCATCCAATTGATCACTATATTTATAGGGCTTCAAGCGACCTTCTCCATTTCTCACAAGTTCTCTAATAAAGTGATATCTAGTATCAATATTCTTTCTCTTTTGATGAAACACACTATTCTTGGATAGTGCAATCACTGAGTTGTTATCAAACTATATTGTTTTTGATACTTGTTGTTTCTGCTTGAGTCCATCCAGCCCTCTTCTTAACCATTCTGCTTGACATGATGCTGAAGTTGCTGCTACATATTCTTCTTTTGTTGATGATTGTGTCACAATATATTTCTTCTTAGATGCCCATGAAATCACACCTGAATCAATATGGAAAACATAATCGGAAGTGCTCTTCCTATCATCCAAAATTTCTGTAAAATCACTATCTATAAATCCAATCAAATATTTATTTTCTGTACTTGCATACATTATGCCACAATCTCTAGTTCCTACTATGTATCTCATAATTCTTTTTCCTGTACTCCAATATATGTCTTTTGGAGTCTCCATAAATTTGGAAATCAAACTCACTCCTTGCATAATATCCGGTCTTGTAGCTATGAGATACATTAGGATGCCAACTAATATTTTTAATAGATTTGGATTGAAATTTGATCCTTCATCATCTTACTTATTTTTGTACCTGTTGCAACTGGTGTAGGTACAAGTTTGCAATTATCCATCATGAATATTTTTTAGCAAATCTCTAGCATATTTATTTTGGCAAATAAAAATTCCTTTTTCAGATTGCTCAACTTCTATGCCAAGAAAATATTTCATGAGACCAAGATTTTTCATCTCCATTTCTTTCATCATGGCTACTTTAAATTCATCTAACTCAAGATCACCTGTAAAAATCATGTCATCAACATATAAGAAAACAATAAAAATATGTCAATGATCATTTACCTTTGTGTACAAGGTAGGCTCAATTTTGCTTCTGCGAAATCCATTCTTAATCATGTAATTTTTGATTCCTCTATACCATGCTCTAGGTGCTTACTTTAGTCCATAGAGCGCTTTCTTCAACCTGTAAACTTTATCTTCTTTACCTTCAACTTCATAACCTGGAGGTTGTTGCACATAAATTTCTTCTTCTAGAATTCCATTCAAGAAGGATGATTTGACATCCATTTGATATAATTTCCATTTGTTCTGAGCTGTTGTGGCTAGAACCACTCTTACAGTATCCAATTTGGCTACCAGTGCAAACGTTTCTCTAATTTCTATTTCTGGTTTCTACAAGAATCCTTTTGCTACAAGTATTTCTTTAAATCTATCAATTTCACCTTTCTCATTTAACTTTGTCTTGTATACCCATTTCACACCAATGAGGTGTTTATCCTTTGGAAAATTAACTAAATCCCATGTATCATTATTTTCAATAGAATCAATCTCTTCATCGATGGCTTACGCCCAATTTTCATCTATGATTGCTTCTTCAAACGAAAAAGGTTGGAATGACAACAATGCAAAATTTGAACTAACATCCAAATAATCATAAATATCTTTCATACTTCTCATATTTCTCTTACCATTGCTTGATTCATCACCTAGTTGGCTGCTGGGATAATTCTGGTCTCTTGATTTTCTTGAAGATCCATGTTGTTCTAAAAATCTTGGAGTCTTTGTTGGTGTGACTCAGTTTGGTGTCTGCTCTTTTGATTCTTGTTGCTCCTTTTTTGCTACATCATGCTCCTCCATCAATGGTGCTTGTGCATTAATTGTTTTTTCTATAGTCCCATTCCATGACTCTTGTTCTTTGAACACGACATCTCTGCTAATTATTGTCTTCTTGGTGACAAGGTTATACAATTTGTAAGCTTTTGACTACTCATTGTAACCAATAAATATGCATTTTTCACTTTGATCATCCAATTTTCGTCTTATCTTCTTAGGCACATGTGCATAGGCTACACATCCAAAAAATATAAGATGAGATATGCTGCATGACATACCTAACCATGCTTCTTCTGGAACTCTATTCATCACACTCTTTGTAGGTGATTTGTTAATCACATAAAGAACACATGCAACTGCTTCTTCCCAATACTCATTAGACAATTTTCTTGCTTTCAACATGCTCCTTGTCATGTTCATGATGGTTCTATTGTTTCTCTCTGCTACACCATTCTGTTGTGGTGTGTATCTAGTTTTAAACTGGCTTCTAATTCCATGTTGTTTGCAATACTCATGTAATGCTTTCGAATCATATTCTCCACCATGATCTGATCTTAATACCTTGATCTGCCGATCCCTTTGGCTATATGCTAAGGCTTTGAACTCTTTGAACTTTGCAAAATTTTCATACTTCTTCTTAAAAAATTAAACCCAAGTCTTTCTACGATAATCATCAATAAAAGTGAGGAAGTAACAACTTCCACCAATGAAATGTGTCCTCATAGGTCCACACAAGTCTGTATGCACCAACTCAAGTGGTTTATTTACTATGTATGAAACTCTCTTCAAAATACTTTCATGATGTTGCTTTCCCAAGATGCAAAAATCACAGGTACTATTAGGTTCTTTGATAGGATGTAATCCTCTGACCATATGTTTCTGTTGCAACAATCTTAAACCAGAAAAATGCAAGCGTCCAAACTGAAAGTGCCATAACTAGTAAGCATTAGAACATGCAACTGTAAAATAACTAACCTGATCATTGTAGTTCATAATTAGAGGAAATAGTTTGTTCCTCGTCATCTGCATCTTTGATATCATTTGCTTGCTTGGGGGTTTGTCATAAATAACACACTCTTTCCTTAGAAAGATAACTAAGAATCCTTTTTGCGTTAATTTACCAACACTTATCGAATTATATTTGAGACCAGGAACATAATATACCTCTGAGATTGTCTTTGGCTCCCCCTCCTTTGTCATAATGTTGACCATTCATTTTCTATGTACATCCACAATCTTGTCAATCCCCAACTTTACCTCTGTCTTCACAGATTGCTCCAAATTTGCAACCAAATTCTTGTTGCCTATCATGTGGTTATTGAAACCACTGTATAATATCCACACCTTATTAGATGGTTCATGCATGTTGTTGCATGCTAGGAACACAGAGTTAGTATTCTTTGTACTAACATTATCTCTCTGATTTCCTTGATAAGTTATCTTCTTCCTACAAACACGAGCATAGTGAACAAATTTATTGCAATAATAACATCTCACCTTTTATTTGTCAGATTTGTAATTATTTTTTAATCTTCTACTATTGTTTCTTCCAATTTCATGTTCATGCTCTTCTCGGTCATCTCTTTGAACACCATATCTTTTACCTCATTCTCTACCTCTCGATTGACCTCTACCTCGACCTCTTTAAATAGAAAATTGACTTTTGAAAGTAGTTTCAAAAGTGGAATACTTATTTCTGTCTATCCTTGCCTCATGTGATAGAATTGATCCCATAAACTCATCAACTTTTAGCTTTTCTAAATCTTTGGCTTCTTCTATTGTTTCTTCCACAACATGAAACTTGATAGACAAAGGTCTAAGGACCTTCTCAATCACTGTTCGATTTTGAATTTCTTCACCATAAATTTTTAACTTATTTACTACAAACATGACCCAATTCATGAAATAATCAATGTCCTCTGTCTCCTTCATCTGCAGACTTTCAAAATCTCTCCTAGTATTCTACAATTTAACAATATGGACTTTGTCCATACATTGATTGTTTGTCGCCAAAGTTCCCCATTCTTCCTTAGATGAAGATGTGATCATAATATTCTGGAACACTACTCGGTCCACTCCTTGTTGGATAAGAATCAAGGCATGTTCATTCTTCCATATCTATTTCTTCCATTGTTCCCTCTCTGCATTACCAAGGGCTTGTTCTTCTGCGTCATTTTGAGGTTATACAAACCCAAACTGGACATGATCCCAAACATCATGTGCTTTTAACATGGTCTTCATATTAATGGACCACACATCATAATCCTTCCTTGTGAAAGAAGGAAGTTGTGGTTGGAAACTGCTTATTTCCATCTTTCATAAAAAAATCACTTCTCTTATAAAACCCTAAATTTCTTCTTTTGTAAGATTTGCAAAGCTCCAAAAAGTAACCTTATAAAAAAACCCTAAATTTATTTTTATAAAAACAATCCTTTTATAAAAAATCTTTTATATAAAAATAAACTTATATAATCACCCTTTTTTATAAAAAAAACTTATTATAATCCTTTTAAAATTTATTTTCAATTTTTTTTTCAAAAACCTCCTTTTTAATACACCTTAGTATTATTCAAAAACTATTTTAAAAAATGTTTTTTTAAATAAATCAAACCTTTTCAAATAACCAATGTATTATGAAATCATTTGAAACCTTCGTATTGACTCTAGTTTGAAACCTTCATATTGACTCTTTGTGTGTTCTTTGGATATTCATGCTTTTTAAAGCACTAACGCGTCTGAAGTGTTTTGTGGTAGCGTTTAACGCTCGTCACTTGTTATAGTACTGTGTTAGTTCGTTAACACACACAATAATCAAGGCTCCCATGTGCCTGGACATTGTCGTAACTTTTTGATGTGTAAAATGGCTCTCTGTTGTGGGAACCTACATTATAACACCCTATATATAGTGTACGAGGTGCGTTATAGCTTAAATCAACAAGAAAAATAAATTTTTCCTATGACACATGGATGATTTTTTATCCATATTTCCCTGGTTCTTTTTAACCTTGATCTAATACTAATTTGTTGGAAAGGTAGAAGATTAAAGGCACAAATAACTCAAATAATTCACACAGGAAACACATACGAGTTGCTGCTTTTCTATTAATCTTAAATCTCTCTCTTTCAATACAATAAACTTGACGATGGGTATTTGTGCTGACTCGCTAGACATGCACACACTTACCAAACTCATATATCACATAACTCGACCTACTCAACACTCACTCACCAAACTCATCTACCGACTTACTGAACGCTTACTTAACTAATTGTCTAACTCTTCATGTAGGAGTTAATTAACTATTTTATCTAAATGAAATTAAAAATTTCCATTAGATTATGCCATATATTGCATTAGAAGGCAATCAAAGCGAACTAAATGACATACTGACCTATCATGTTGAATTTGAAATCGATTTTATCTCGGATCTGATCGTAGCTCTACTTCATACAATTGATGACCAGATCTATGCCTAGGATTTTGACAAAGTCGAGATTTCCAGTACTATTTGTGGAAATAACCCTTGAAGCCCCATACACATGATTTTCTAGCTGAATTGCTATGCTTCCCACTCTGCCCGCTCCTCCCACTATGCTCTTCCCCTTCTTAAATTTTCCTATACCAAACAATTGTTGAATAGTTAGTACCGCAAGCATAAAAATCGCTACTTCCTCGAACTATAAATTTGTGGGCATTAGCACCATCAGGTGTTCTTCCACTATGGTGTATTGGATGAGTGTTCCCAATCGCTTTTGCCTTCCTGCTATGAATTCCTCAACATCGATGCAAACGTCATCATCAACCTTGAACTTGGAAGCGCCATCGCCAACGAAGAAGAAGAGAGAAAATAAGGAAGAAAAACCGAAGTATAAAACGATTTAGGGTTGATCTCCCACATGTGTGAAGAAGAATTAGGGCATTAATAAGTTGCAACAAGGCCAAATTGAAATCACACTAAGGGAGCCAAATTTAGTAGAAATCAAGCTCAGGGAAGGAAGCCAAGTCAACAAGGAAGAAGAACTAATTTAAGTGAAGGAGAGAGAAGTTAAAAATCACCATATGTTTCCACCATGTGTAAAATTAGGTTTCTACAATAGCTGAAAATTGCAATCATAATTGCAAGTCCGAGATTTTTGGTCGAAGGAGAAACTTGCAACAGTTAGAAGGCAAATTTTTTAGTCGTTGACTTTGTGGAAGAGAAATTCATCAAGAATAGCATTGATTTGGTTTTGGAGTGGTCTTTTTTCAGGGTCGTAGGTCTTGGAATTCATCATCTAAACATTCTACAAGAAGACAATAATTGTTGTGGGTTTTACTTAATGATATTCCTTAATTAATATCATTAACAAATAATTAAAAATATTCCCTAATTATAACATTAAATCATATTTAAAGTTTTTAATATAACTACTAAATAATAGCAATCTCTTACAACATGAATGTAACTTTAGATAATAATTATAGTTATATATATATAATATTATATACAACTAATATCAACTATATTATACTTAATAATTTTATTTTAAACCTAAGTAGTGAGCCAATTTCTTACTTAGAACATTCTATCTACTATTTGTATTACTTTCTATCCATTCTCTTCTACTCAAATTTTGTCTTGACGATGGGTCTTGGTTTATACTAAAAAAATGGATGATAAAAATGCCTACTATGGAGAAATTTCTGACATCACAACATCAAGATCATCACCAACAAAACATTTAAGCACTAATTTATATATTGTTATATAACATACAAAAACTCTTTACCCCCATATTCTATGCTCAATATATTATTTTGAAGCCCCCATGTTTACTAATAGACATTTCCTATTATAGTTCTTTTTTTAATTTTTAACAAACATATTTCTAGTAGGGGATGCCACCTAAGATTATATTTTTCCCTCAATGGAGATTGGCTAGAGGATAGGATGCCTAATTCTACTCTTAATTAAAATTATTCATGCACAAGCCTCACTCCAGTGACACTACAATTCTCCCTACTTCTTAGTAGTTAGCCAACATATTTCTCTTTCCTCCCTTTATAGTTGACATTTAATCCTATTTTGGAGTTTAATTAGCTGGCATTTTACATGTTAGGATTATAAGTTATTTCGAACTAATTTCTAATCGCATTTAGATTGAGTTCACTCCATTTATGATATTTTTCTAATTTTAGATATCCCAAATTGATTTTGACTAAATTTAAATTGGTTCTTCCTCATAGAGAATTTGTATATTGTATTTATGTTCGACAATAACATATTATCATATTTTATGAGCAATTTGAATTGTCATCTTAGTTTATTAGTCATTTTCTCACTAATTTTATTCCCTCTTATTTTTTATTTTCTAAGAAATTTTATTTCTTTTTTGTTTTGTTGTTTTGCAAGTAACTACTTGTTGAAACCTACATCTCTATAATTTTTAAAATTTTGAAAAGTATTATATATCCTCATTACTATACAAATATAATAATTAACTTTAGTAGATAAAATCTCTTAGAAAATAAATCCACTAAAATTTATATCATATATAGTTGCTTCTTATATATAGCTGATATATCACTTATTCATAATGAAATGTTGGTATTATGTATTCAATTGTGATATGAAAATAAATGTAAGAATAATAATGAACACTTGATTTATTTTTATATTCACCTATATCCATGAGTATGGGTTTCACTCTTGACATAAAATATCACCTTGATTTGTACATGAATATGACGTGGAATATATATATATATATATATATATATATATATATATATGAAGTTTATATATTTTTGGTGCTTGGGACTACCACCAAAATTTAATATTCAACAAAACAATAACATAACAACACAATAATTCCACGGTATATAACACATCTACTTTTGGTTGACATACACAAGGTTTGTTTGTTTACATGTTTCACAATTTTAGTAATGATATCACCTGCAATTGGTAACTAGGTGAACAATATGTAACTAGCATTATAGTTCTTACATTGAAATGACCTTGAAAACTCATAAAATTTAATAATTCTTATTTATAAGAATCCCAAAGTTAAAATAATTCCAAACTTATGTTTTCTGAAATATATACAATTATCTAAAAAACAATTTTAAAAATGCCCGCGACCCTATTCAATAGTCCATAACAGCCTACAATGAGAAAGTCTTCTCTTACTCAATGGTGAAATAAAGGTCTTTCCTTTGGCCCATCCACTTTCCTAGCATTTTAGTTTCCCACTTCTATATAGGGATAAAATTTCTCCAAGTTATCATAACTAGGTTTTACCATGAAGAATTCAGACCTGTGATGAGGCTGCAACGAAGCTATGTCCAGAAATTTGGCTTCCTCTTTTGCCGGCCTTGAGACTTAGTTGACTCCCCTAAAAATGAAATTAAGATTTTCCAATAGATTAGGTAAAATATTACATTAGAAGCCAATCAAAGAAAAGTAAATGACATACTAACTTATGGTGTTGAATTCGAAATCAAATTTCTCTGGGATATGATTGTAGCTATGCTTCATATAATTGACGACTAGATCCGTACCCAGGATTTTGAAAAACTTGAGTTTTCCGGTACTAGTCGTGGAAATAATCCTTGAAGTCCAATACACATGATTTTTTAGTTAAATAGCTAGGTTTACCACTCTTCCCCATCCTCCCACTACACTTTTCTCCTTCTTGAATTTATCTATATCTGTTGGAAAGGCAGACAGAAGAAAGACAAAAAAAATCACACACAAACCATATGAGATATTGATCTTCTATTAATATTCAATCTCCCTCTATACAATGAACCCAGTGAAGGGTATTTATCCTAACTTGATTGACATGCACACACTTACCAAACTCGACTTGACCATTAATCATTTAACTGAAACTCTAACTCACTTTCCAAATTCATATATCACATAACTCGACTTACTTACTTAACTAACTATCTAAATATTCATGCGAGAGTAATTACCTTAATTTAAAATTGGCCCTTAATTACGACCATATGACTCAACATAACTCAAACAGGACTTAACTATGCCTTCTAGGCTTATAATAAAAAATTGACTCAAATTCACTCAAACATGCTTGTTGGTCTATGTCTCAGCTAGGCTTACAATGACACAAAACTTTTGCAATTTTTCATTTTATTTTTCTTTGCTTCCAAATTCTATATCCTCAAAATTGCTTCATTCTCTATTGCACTTTCTTGTTGTAGGATTTCTTCACTTGTTGATGCTACAATTTTTCATTGACTTGTCTCAAATTTGTGCTGGAAAAAAATATGATCTTGTCTTCTACACCTTCCTCTTCAAATATTTGTTTAAACATGGACTGTTGCCAGAACATTAAATCTTAAAATTGTCTTATTTTCTTTTCTTCTTGCGCTTCATATTCATGACATTATTTCTGCCATATTTCTTGATAGTAGAATCTTATCTCTTCTTGACTCCATTGCAGAAAAATGGTTTTAATGCATTCTTCCTTGTTTTCATAAACTTCCATATCATTCTCTTCACATTCATCATCTGGTACTGTTACTTTCTTCCTGTAATCTACACACTCAAATCATTATTCACCATTTCATTCAATTCTTTTATTCCAGCTTCTGCTTTAAGACATGCATAAATTTGTTCAATTGGCTTTTGAATCCATACTTCAATGATATTCAAATATGCATCAAACATATTAACAACCTTTATTTCAACTTATTGTTGGCGAAAAAGGAGGTCTTTGGGCAAGACCCAAGAGTAGAGGCCAACAAGGTTTCCGCATAGTCTATCACAACATTGGCATTTTCACCCTATGCTAGAGAGTAGAGCATCTCACCCAAAGCATGCCGTGACCTTAGTAAGATTAGAAGCTAGATCAGGTAGAAGAAAAGTGCAACACTAGAGAAAAACTATAGAGACTTGAAAACAACAACCATATCTCAACTCTCTATATAAACTATCACTCATCAAAGCATGTTCAAAATGCTGAATTAAAATTTAAATTGGGTATACATTCATTGAAAGAAAATAACTATCAATCAACTCATAATATTACACAACAACAACTAGATTTCATTATCAATAACAAAAAAACATACATCCACTCCACAGAGTCTATTACAGTTTGATTCAGTACAACAAAGTTCCCACAGAGCTCTCCTATGGTTCTGACCATTCATATTGGCCATTCTCCACATTGACTAACTTCCTCTCCTCCACTGGATGACTATCTATTTGTTCCTCCTCTAGTGTGAATGTCAGTCCTTCCTCTTTTTATGCTCCACTTCTTTCTGCTTCTTCTTCATTACTGGGAGTTCTGCTAATTGTTCTTGTCTCCCATATTTTTCATCTGCACTGTTCTCTAAAACTTTCACGCCACCTATCTTCCTGCTTTCTGCAACCATGATAGCTCCCTGTCTACCTTGACTGTGTTTTTCCACCTGTACACCAACCCTTCGTAACTCAAAACTATTCTTAAAAGAGAAAAAGGCCCCAAAATGCCCCGACCACATGTTATTGACTCATCATGAGTCAATTTTTTCCTCCTGCTGCAGCTTCCAGTGGTCTGTCGACTTCAGAGGCTCACCTTGTATTTTCTATTCCTTTGTTAGGTCCAAACAAAGGCCCCAACTCTGGAACCTTGCTCAATGCTGAGGACTTGAGTTCTTCAAACTCAGTGATTTCCTATTGAGATTCTTTAATTAGTTTCTCTATTTGGGTGGAAAATTTTTCAGACTAAGTTTCAGTCACCACAGGCTACAGTTCGTTGAATACCTCCTGTATCTTCGGCTCGGCTTCTACTGCCATCTGTTGTATTGCCTCTACTTTTTATTTTACTGGTAGCCTTAACTCTCTAAGGACCTGTTTTGTGGCCGCTGAGTGCTCTTATATTTTCTATATTTTGGTTTCCAGCACTTTTTCCTAGTTGTACAACTAGGTTATGCCAACCGGATCAGTGGCTCCTTTGATTTCTCGAGAAATTTTCTAAAGCTGTGCTGATATTGGGTGGGCTTACATCATCAGCGAGTTGGAGCATTCATGAAAATGATTTAGCAAGCTATAAGCTTCTTTTAATATTGTCCCCAGAGTTTCCCTCATGTTGTTTACCTGCTTCTGTCTCTCTGTGACTTTATCAACATATATCGTGGCAGGGTCTAGTAATGCTGGTATGGCTACTAGCGCCTCCTTGAGCTCCTGGTTTTCTCTACTGAGATTTGTGCATGCGATTTTCACTCAGATAGACCATTCAACCATTGAGCAAGCTAATATGTCCTCTGGCATTTTTCTATCCTGGGCAACAATTGTCGGCCACAGGTCTTTGAAGATTTTTGTCACCTTCTCTAGTTGTTCCTGTAGGGTATCCTTTTCACTTTTAGGATGATTGTGCTCTTCAGTAAGCACAATGACTTGCTTTTGTTGCTGCTCGAACCTATGTTGGAGGTCATTGTGTAGTCCTTCTGCTTGTTGTGTTGCCTGTTGGATGAACTTATATAACTACCTAGCCCCCCAAGTCTACATGTTATCAACACCTGACATCTCCTGGTTCAACTGTCTTTCTTGGAGCAGTTTCCCACTGGATATTGATCTCTCTGAGTGCTCTTGTGGGGATTTTGATTGGTTCTGTTGTGGTAGCTGATGTTTCGGGACGGTCATACTAGTGGATAGTAGAATCGGCTACAATATGAGGTTGGCTCGTTGGAAAGGGTTCAGCTCTGGTGACGAGGGCATTGTATCAGAAGTAAATGACCCTCCTTGAAATAATATTTCTAGGAAAGTGCATTGTCCCACCGAGCGTTGGTCAACCTCGGGTATTCTAGCCGTACCCAAGTTAACTTCTGCCTAGGTGTCACCATTTGTCTAGTTCCCTAGCTTTATTGGATCTAAGATAGTTGGTGAGGTGGACAGTGTGTGAATGGAATGGACATTGGAAGCGAATGAAGTATGTGGTGATGAGTTGTGAGTATGAGGTGGAGATGACGTATGCATTTTTAGAACCGATGACGGATCAAACACAGGTAGCACAGAGGTTACTTAGGTGGTAACCTTTGGCTCCTCTCGAATTGGTACACCTGTATCGATAGGTTGGGTCTGATCTTCCCCTGTAAGATCAACTACTAGCTTGGGCACCATAATTCATGCTTTCTTTGGCTTGTGTGCAACTACCAGAGTCTTGGGTTCCTTGATCTTGCGGATTGGGGTGATTGCAGTTGTTGGAGGGGAATTGAACATGGTGGAGGGTAGGGTAGTTATGACAGGGGTTTTTGTGGATGGGGATACAGAATTCAAAGACTGGAAGTGAGAAAAAGAAGGAAACACAGTAGAGGCACTTGTGAGAGTTTGTATTACCGTATTCCTTCACCCTCGTGTCGAGCTGGTATAGTAAAGGTCGTAGTTGCAGTTGGCATATCCTCCTCGTTGCTTCCTCTGGTGACTCCCCTGGGAGTGCTTTCAGTAACATCGCCACGAATGAATAATGGGGTATTATACTTCTCACTTTCATCAGAGCTCCTGACCATGAATAGACTTCAGTGTGGAAGGCTTCTTCTTCTACTTAAAACATTAGTGGCCACATTCAGAACATGGTTTCATCTATGCAACTAGGTCTCATATAGGTCTATTTGTGGGTTACCTAGAACCATATCTGCGAAGAGTATTTTTCTAGTAGGTCCCTTGGAACCCTTTGTTGTTTCCCCACCACATCGACCATCTTCCTATACCAGAATGAGAAAGCTTCTTCGTTGACCTCCTTGGTGCTCGGATCTCCCGATACTTTCCAGGGCATAATCTTAATGCCATTGGCTACTCGTGAGTGATTTCTGCGAGCTGCCTAATGAATAGGTGAGTCCATCTCCACATTGAAAATTCCATAATGATATATCTATAGATGAATCATGTGTCTCGCCTATAATTATCCTCACAGGCCTCAAATAGTTCATTCAATAGTAAGGTGTACCAATTTAGTTGTGTTCCATGGATGTAGTGTTCTGCCACTGAGATGGTGTCGAGGGTGCATTCTCCTTTGGTATAATGCCTCATTGTTTTACCCGCTATCAGATAGCAAAAAAATTTCAATGTTGGATTTTTTATGAGGTTTATATTCGCTCCCTTCCCTTCCCTTTTAGTCTCATACTTCTTGTAATAATCACAATCCCCTGAATATTTGGCTCTTTTGGACACATTTTGAAATGTTGTTGAGACATCATTCACTTCTTTTGATAAACCTGTAAGTCTATTGAAGTCCTATGCATGGATAGGTATCTCTCTCCCCAGCCACAATGATCTGTTATAAACTCTGCTCATCAGAATTTTTTACACCGGATAGCTGCTCCCATTGTTCCAAACACTGGGAGGTTCCTGAGGTTCAATAAAGTTGACCTTAAAATACCTCTGAATTATGGATTCACCCTTGTTTCTTCACCTCCTCCCTCTATGGCATAATTATCCATATACACTTGTCTCTTCATAGTTGGGAATTGATAGGAGTCTGTGAAATCTATGTCAATTAATGAAGCATTGTCATACTTGTCGATTAACGATTCTATCTTATAAATTCTTGCATCGAGCTCGGGCTCAACGATTGATGTTGCTATCTTCATCATGTTTGTTCTTCAAATATATATCTGAATTGTTGTTCCTAATATCTTGCTACTAGTTTGCTTCTTTGAACTCCCTCTGCTGAAATATTGCTTGTTTTTGTAGCTGTTTCTGTCTCGTCTAACTCAGAATTTTCTGACATTCTGGTGCCTTTCTTCTTTCATTGAGTTTAAGTAATGCTACCAGCATGAATGAGGTTGATATGACCCCATAAATAATCAATTCTTTTTTGTCTCTCCCATGGCTATAATCATTCAATTAGTTACCGTGGTGAGATGTATTATGACATTATCGACTGTGGCTTCGGGATTTGGGTAGACGTGATGGGTGACAATTATGGATTAATATGGAAAATTTATTACGGTATGGGGTTTACTAATTAAGGTAGTTATTTTTCAAATTCGGGTGATCCTATAGATTGACAATGGTACGATGGATCATTATGAATGAATGATATCAGACATGATTGGATTTCTGACACAGATGACACGGTAGATTCTACCTCCCCCCCCCCGACCACAATTGGTTGCGATGTGGTATATGCATTGCGACAAGTGTATTTTCTTCTCTGCGTTATTGTGCAATATTTTTATTATGACTCCTATTCTATGTATCATCTTGGGTGCGAGAGAGTTATTGAATCTATTTATTCATATTCTACCCCACTGACTGATCTCGATTGCGAGATTTATTGGAAAAAATAAATGGTGGAACTTACTCATGATATGGCTTCAAGTGTGCGCCATTCACCCATCCTTGTAGTATTTGGCCATCTAGTTGCGCTAGTCGAACCGTGCTTGAATCTTTAATTTCTATGACATGTTATGGTCCCATCGAGTGCTTTCTGAGTTTGGCTGGGAACTTTTGAAATTTTTTGCCGTACAACAAGACTTTTTCTCTGATAGTGAACATTTTGTGCTTGATGTGACAGTCATGCCAGGCCTTCTATCTTTCCTTCTGCACTGTCTGATGGAAATCCGCCAGAACTCTCTCTTCTTCAAGCTCCTGTAGCTCATGGAGGCGTTTAGTGATTAAGTGTTTGTCTTTCATATGCACTTGATCACTTGTTAGGCTTTTGGGGAAGCCAAATCTGCTAATGATATTCTCAAAAATAAACTTGGCTATTGTGTATGTTGTGCAATCTTTTACTGGTGCTGCCTCTACCCATCTTTTGAGATAATTCGTTGCGGTTATTATATACCTTGCCTGTGAGTGTCGTGCCATTGGTGAAATTGGCCCTACGAATTCAATGGCCCATTTTTCAAATAGCTATGGTTCTCTTATAGGTTGCAGTGGTAACTCATCTCGGTGCGACAAACATCCTGTTTTTTGGTAGACATCACATTTTTTCATATATGCTTTACTATCCTTATGAACTGTGGGCCACCATAACCCTACCTGTAGTATTTTCCTTGCGGTGGTTTTTGCACCGACGTGGCCTCCTGCAGCTCTGCTGTGACAGTCCCACAAGATATCCTTTATTTCATGATCCATGAAACATCTTCGCAAGATATGATCCAATTCCATTTTATATAATTGTCTTGATATTAGTTTATATTTAGCTGCTTTCACTACCAAATGTCTTCTTTGATTTGTCGTTTATTCTGTTGGGCATTGTCCTGTGGCCAGATACACTATTATTTGCTATAGATAATCTGGGATGGCTTCTACTCTAAAGATATTAGCATCCAACAATTGATCATCTATGGATCCCCTGTTCTCCACATTCTCTAACCTTGATAAATGGGCAGGACCCATGTTTAACCTCCCTGGCTTTACTATTACTTCAAAAGTAAACTCCTGGAATAGTAGGAGCCATCTACAGATTCTTACTTCAAGCACATGTTTGTTTACTAGGTATTTCAATGTTGAGTGATCCATAAATAACTTGACATACCTCCCAATAGGTAATGATGAAACTTTCGAAGAGAGTACACCATCGCAAGAGCTTCTTGTTCTGTTGTTTTGTAATTTATTTCACCTGTAGGCAACTTCCTACTTGCAAAGTACATTGGATGATCAAAAAAAGTCTCTCCTGGCTGAGCTAACACTTCTCCTAATGCAATACTGGAGGCATCAATATGGACATGAATTTTTTTTTCCCAATTAGGATGAACCAAGATGGGTGCACTTGGTAGGTTTTCTTTCAATGTGTTTAGGGCATTAGTGCATTCGTCATTCCACATAAATTTCTCTGACTTTTGCAACAAATTTTATAATGATGTTTTAATATTTGCATAGCTGCAAATGAATCTTCTGTAGTACCCTGTATGCCCGAGTAGTGACCTCAACTGTTTTTCAATTTCTGGTGCTTCTATATTAACAATGACTGCTAATTTTGCTAGATCCACAAGACACCCTGCTTACAAATGACATTTCCCAGAAGTGTCCCAAATGGTACTGCAAAGATGCATTTCTTAAGGTTGAGGGAAATTTGGAGTTGCCTGCATCTGTCAAACATTATTCTAAGTAAATTTGCATGGTTCTTCAGCAATTTGTAAAATTTCCAATCATCTATGTATACCTCTAGGAACTTATGGATATAGTCGCTAAATGTTGCTATCACTATTCGTGAAAATACTATTGGCACATTCTTTAGTCCATAGGGAATGACATGGTATGAAAGCGATCCCCATTCGGTTGTGAAAGTGGTCTTCCTTTTTTCTTCTTCTGCTATTCTCACCTTATGATATCCTAAGAATCCATGTCTGAATGAATAGATTTCGTTTCCTGCTACATTGTTGAGAACCTCATCGCTAAATGGAGTAGGAAATGGATCATGAATGCATGCATTGTTGAGAATTATTTAATCCACACATACTTTAATCTATTATTTCTCCTTTTTGATTTGTATTACAATGGGACTGACCCATTCTGCTTCCTTAACTCGAAAAATCAGGCCTGCCTTTAGCATTTTATCTATCTCTGCTTTAAATTTTTCCTTTTCTCTTGGATTTAGGCAGGAAGGCCTATGTTTTACCGGTCTTGCATCTAGTTTTAAGACTATGCACATTTATCCCATGTCTCCTTTAATTCCTTTGAGATTTGCTACTGGAGATGGGAATAAATATTCATATTCCTGTAATAGGTCAAAGATTTCCTTTGTTGTTTCTTCATCCTAGTAATCTCCTATCGACACAATATTTGGTTTCTTCGTGCTTCCAATGTTCACCTTCTTTGTCTTTAAGGGTAACAAGTGTAGTCCCTTTGTGGTTGGTTCCTCCTGTATATCCCGCTCCCCTTCTTTCTCTTCAAGGTATAAATGTCGTAGATTCTCTAAGCCGTCATTGTCCATCTCGCGATCTATCCGTTTACATGCTACTAATTCTTTGATTTTATGTTCTAGTAGTGGTAGTTCCTCATATTCTTGAAGCTCTAGAAATAATATTACTCTTCTGATGGCTTGGAGTGTATCTGTAACTGGTTCTGTATCTCCCTTGAAGGAAAAACATTGCGTGAACCTTTCCGCAACTACTCGCTAGGTGCCAGTTCCTCTCTTCTTTTCCTCCGTAAAATACCAGGCCTGTGGAATGGTGTCAAGTGAATGTATGAAATTGTGTATCCATAAATTTTATGGATACCTTGCCTTCTTCCAGTTATACTTACAATTCTTTAAGTGCTCTATAGGGTCAGAATCCCCTTGGTACTTTTCAATGAATTATGGTCCTGAAGATTCTTCGAATCTAGCTCTTAGTGCTATTGCAACATCTTCCCATTGTGGAAGAGAGTTGCGATGGTTGACACACCATATTTATGACATGGATTGTAGTGCTACATCCATAAGAGGGACTCTATGTTCTATTTGTACCTTTTCTTCTACTTTTGTAATGAATGTATTTACAACATGCTTATTTGATAGAGTGAGATATCCTGTTACCTTGATGCTAGTCCAGTTGACTCCCCAAATTTTATTGCATCTTCTAGTGTTGGTTTCATATCCTCCCTATTTCCAATCATCCCAAGCTATTTCTGAGCCCAAATCGAAACTCTCAACACTTCTCCAGCTTACAGTCCCTCCCACCGTTGAATTGACATAATCTTCTCTTTTTCGTATAATCATCTCAGACATCTAAGGTTTGACAAATTTGATACAAGAAATGTTTCCTAATGGCGAAAATATAGTAGAGGAAACTCATGATGAGAACAAAATAAATGTTAATCGTTATTTCATAAAATCTAATGTTGGATGGAAGAACCACCATATTCCAAATATGCATATGAGGAATTTTGATGGCAAGGATCTCGTAACATGAATACTACAGATGGAGAAATATTTTGATCTAAACAATGTGAAAAACACACAAAAGGTACGCATTGCAACTTTAAATTTAGAAAAAATACATTTGTATAGTATCGATGGCTTTTCTCCCATAAAATTTTTTTCACTTGGTCAATTTTTATGGAGGAAATGATAGCACATTATGAGGATACAAAAAGCAACACCTTCTTTGGCCAATTGATAAATCTCAAACAAAAGGGTTTAGTGGCGGAGCACATTAAGGAATTCCAAAAATTGAATATAAGGGTAACTAATATTCCATAGGAACACCGGATTGATGTATTCCTAGGGACTTTAAAGGATAACATCCAACATGAAGTTCGTGTTTGGGAACCTGCTTCATTGGAAAAGGCATTCAGGTTGGCAAGAAAAATTGAATCTAATTATGGCAACAAGGGAGCTTACCACTCACATATATAAAGATGGAGGTGTTGTTACTCCTAGACTTCCACAACCTATAAGGTTGACACCACAACAATTGGAAGAAAAAAGAGAAAAAGGGCTTTGCTACAATTGTGATAGCAAATACACTGAAGATCATAAGTGTGTTGAGAAGAAATTATTTTACATAGATTGTGAAGAGGAAGAAGAAAATGAACAAGAATCTTCAAAAGAAGAGGATATACACCAGGAACCAACCCTATAAGGGGAATAAATGAGTCTGGCCATATCTTCTAATGCATTGGTAGGAATTACCACTCCTTAAAATCTCAAGATAGAAGGACATATCAAGAAGAAAAAGTTAATAATGATGATTGATTCGGGTAGTACCCATAACTTTATTCATTGTAAGGTAGCCAAGGAATTTAATTGTTTCCTATACCGAACACAAAAATGTCAAGTGATGGTTTCAAATGGAGGAACTATAAATTGCTCTAGAAAATGCCATAATATCAAGCTAACCATGGGGGAATATGTAGTGAATATTCCTATGCGTTCCATTCCTATGGGAGGTGTTGATGTTGTACTAGGAGTACAATGGTTACAATCTTTGGGGACGGTAGCTTTTAATTTTCAAGAACTTTTCTTGAATTTTTTTTCAGAAGGAAAGGAAGAAGAATTACGAGGTATCACAGGGAAGCCGAGAAAGATAATAAGCTCTAATGTCATGACAAATCTTCTGAAGAAAGAGCGAAGAGGCGTAATTTCACAATTATGCTCACTAAAAGTTCCAACATCAAAATCATCTATTTTTGCAGATCTCCAAAAAGTCTTGGACAATCATTCCAAGGTGTTTGAAACTCCCAAAAGGACTCCCACCTATTCTTGATCATGATCATGCTATTCATTTGATTCCAGGAAGTGTTCCTCCAAACATCAGGCCTTATAGATATCCTTATGTCCAAAAGAGCGAAATTGAACATATGATTACAAAAATGTTAGAGGCTGGTATAATTCAACCTAGTCAAAGTTCTTTCTTTGCTCCAGTAGTATTGGTGCACAAGAAGGATGGATCATGGTGCATGTGTTTAGATTATAGGGAGCCCAATAAGCTCACCATTAAAGTTAAATTTCCCATTCATGTGATTGATGAATTATTGGATGAATTACATGGAGCAATTTATTTTACCAAGTTGGATCTTCCTTCAAGATATCATCAAATTAGAATGAAGACCGAAGATATTCTGAAAACAACATTTTGAACTCATGAGGGTCATTATGAATTTTTGGTAATGCCTTTTGGCCTTACCAATGCACCTTCTACATTTCAAGGGTTGATGAATTCCATTTTCAATCCCTTCCTTAGAAAATTTGTGGTAGTATTTTTTGATGATATACTAATCTACAGTAGGTCTTGGAAGGATCATGTTCAACATGTTGACAGGGTGCTCAAACTAAAAAATTGTATACAAAATCATACAAATGTTTATTTTGAGTACAAGAGGTGGAATATCTGGGTCATATTGTATCTCACAAGTGTGTTAAGGTAGACCCTAACAAAATTAAATCCATTAAGGAATGGAAATTCCCCACAACCATAAAGCAGTTGCGAGGATTTATTGATTTAACAGGGTATTATTGCAAGTTTGTTAAGAATTATGGGAGAATAGCAGCACCTCTAACAACATTATTGAAGAAAGATGCATTTTCATGGACTCCTGAAGCAACTAAGGCCTTTGAACATATTAAAGAGGAAATGTGCCTAGCACTGGTCTTCGCTATGCCAAACTTCACAAAAACCTTTATTGTGGAATGTGATGCCTCAAGAAATGGAATTGTTGTTGTTTTAATGCAAGAAGAAAGACCCATTTCTTTTTAAAGTCGTAAAATCAAAGGAAAGTATTTACAGAAAGCTATTTTATGAGAAGGAAATGTTAGCAATACTACATGCACTAAAGAAATGGTGACCTTACCTAATGCAAAGACACTTCAAGGTAAAAACTGATAATGATAGTCTTAAACACTTTTTGGAACAAAGAATATCTTCAGAAGAGAAGAAAAAATGGGTCACAAGGATGTTGGGTTATGAATTTTAAATAATGTTGCAGATACACTCTCAAGAAATAATGAAGAGGTGGAAGCATTGCTTTGTGCCATTTCTATTATCCAACCAAATTTTATAACTAAAGCAAGGGATGAATGGAAGAGGGACGAAGAAGTGTGGAAACTCATTCAAAAGTTGTAGCAATATCCTAGTACATATTATACCTTTATTTGGAAAAATGATTCCTTATGGTACAAAGATCACTTATATCTTTGTAAGAATTCCCATCTTAAACAAAACATTGTTTTGGAATTGAAAAATTCTCCTTTAGGAGGACACTCAAGATTTTTAAAAACTTACCACATGGTGAAGAAAGTTTTTTTTTGGGATGGCCTTAAATATGATATTCAAAATTTTGTGGTGGAATGTTTGGTTTTCCAGCAAAATAAAGTTGAGACAATTAAGAACCCAGGTCTTCTACAACCTTTATCCATTCCAAGTCAACGTTGG
Source organism: Pinus albicaulis (assembly GCA_034641835.2). Classification (NCBI taxonomy): domain Eukaryota; kingdom Viridiplantae; phylum Streptophyta; class Pinopsida; order Pinales; family Pinaceae; genus Pinus; species Pinus albicaulis. The sequence continues at coordinate 1,787,078,827 of CM076575.1, forward strand.
GAGGAGATTTCAATGGATTTCATCACAGGTTTACCTAAGTGCGAAGGAAAGAGTGTCATCATGGTGGTAGTTGATAGACTTATCAAGTATGCACACTTTTGTGAATTATCTCACCCATTTAAAGTAAGTATAGTTGCTACTACATTTATGGACACTATTCAAAAGCTACATGGAAACCCAAAGGTTATTGTGAGCCACAGAGATCCATTTTTACTGGAAATTTTTGGACGGAGTTATTTTCTTGTTTGGGTACTTAATTAGCTCATAGCTCATCTTATCATCCTAAATCCGATGGTCAAACTGAGATAGTGAATAAATGTTTGGAAGTATATCTTCGTTTTTTTGTATATGATAAACAAACACGATGGGTCAAGTGGTTACCTCTGGCTAAAAGGTGGTATAACACTTCCTTCCATACTACAGAAAAAATGACCCCATTTATGGCACTTTATAGATATCATCCACTGTCTATCACATCATCTTTAAGAGAAAATTATAAGGTTCAAGCAGTGATAGATCACATCGAGCATCAACAAGAAGTTATCCAACTCTTAAATGATAACCTAAATTTGGCACAAAATTGAATGAAACAATAGGCAGATCAACATCGCAGCGAGAGAAGTTTTGATGTAGGAGATTGGGTATTTTTACAACTAAAACCATACAAAAAAATGTCCCTCAAGTAAGCTAAGAAGTATAATAAATTATCACCAAAGTACTATTGTCCTTACAAAGTGTTGCAAAAGATTGGTACTATGGCATACAAATTGGAGCTTGTTGATTCTTTGCGAGTGCATCCAGTTTTCCATGTTTCATGCTTAAAGAAGGTTATAGGTGAAAATATACCAATTCAAACAATATTACCAGAACTTTATGAGGAAGGAAAAATCATATTGGAACCTGAAGTGGCCACGGAAACAAGAACTCGATAGCTATGAAATCAATCAATTTCAGAGTATCTCATCAAGTGGAAAACTTACCCACTGAATATTGTACATGGGAGGATGAGAATTTTATACAAAAGCACCCAGAGCTACTCAAGCATTGAGGACGACACTTTTTTTAAGGAGAGGGGCATTTTAGGTCCCTATATTACTAGTTTAGTCCCTTTTTGTTATTAGTTTAGCCCCCTTATTGTTATTGTTGTACCCCTGTAACCCCAATATTGTTATTATTGTGTCCTTACATTGTTATTGTTAGGTTGGCTAGGATTATATTGTGGGCCCATGGACTCCTATATATAGAAGGAGGTTCTGGTCATTTGTATCATCCAAGAATTGTTCATTTATGTAATGTATTGGAGGTTGCCCCATCGAAGTGGCTGATTTCTAAGGCGTTGATCTCTCTTTTCTTATATTTTTGGAGCTGGTTTCATAACAGAATAAAACAAAATTGGAAGGCATTTGCTTATTTTCCAAGGGATGGAAATTGCAAATGTAGAGCATATAGATAAGAGCCAGTTACGCTCAACTATTTTAATGATCAGTGGTCGACCAAAAGTACAGCCGGATAAGAAGGGAGTGGTGTTTATTTTTCTCATTCTTTCCTTTCTTTCGAAGGTCTTCCATGCTAGACCAAACTTGCAAAATGGCCAGTAGGAGGAACGTTGTTCTTAACTTTTATTGGTAGTTTATTTTTAATATTGATGAGGTGTTTATATTTCTTGTTAAGTTTCCTTTTTAAAAATCCATGGTAAGTATGAGACTCACCAAATATCCCCATCCCTATTTACCCATGACGGTGATCATAGGAGGATAAAAACTTACAACTGTTGCAATCAATATATATGTGAATATAATCTACGTTTTAAATTTGAGAGTCCTTAACTTTTCCATTAGACAATGATGTTTTATTTTCTCGTAAACTTATGTTATTTGAAATGATTTGTTGATGATTCATTGAGGAAGAAATCAACACACATGTATTTTTGTTAAATTTTTTTGAAAAAAATCATGAGAGAGTGTAATATTCCCTTTTTTTTATAAGTTCAAAATAGACAGAATCATCTCATGGTATTTACTGTGGTATTTGTCCATATTATCAGCCCATAGTATCCACCTTTGTTTTTCGAAGGAAGACAATAAAATAAGGTCCATATGACCTATAAAAAGGGATAAGGGTGAGAGAAAGGGATCATCTTGAACTTGTCTATCTATTGGGCTAAGGGTGAGACAGAGGGATCATCTTGAACTTGTCTATCCATTTCTCCTTTTTTGTGGACTTGGCGTGGCCAGTTCTAGCTTGATCTGGGACGAAAAAATCTTGGTGACATTTGTTGGTGGATCCATTTAGGGTTCACATTTGTGCTTCCGTATTTTCACTTTCTTGTTCATTGAGCAGTCGTGTATGCTAAAGCAGGGGATCCATTATCTTTTGTATTTTGGGCATGTTTCATTTTTTGAATACTAATTGAAACAAATTGTCGCAGTTCTAGATCTATTTGTGTTCAATATTTTTATTGCAATTACTTTTGGTTAGAACACTTAGATGTGCCAGATATGTGATAATTTTTGTGGATTGGGATCTTATAATGGTATCTGATTTGTGCATCTTGCTAGCCTGAGGGTTGTATGCATGGATCTTCGGTAGGATTTCTTCTCACCCTAACGAGAATCTTCCAGCTTCAGTGGTATTTAATATCACTCTAGTTGGTTTCGTGTTTTCTATTTTTCTTATAATCAGATCTATAACTGGATCTATATCTGTTGAAAAATTATTTTTGAAGTAATAATCAAGGACATATTCTCTTCCAATTCTTTTTTAGAGGCCGATTTATATGGCGTAAAGGGATTTCAGAGTGTTTTTTTACAAATGTTTCTTATTCACATTCCAATTATATTATACTCAATCTAACCATATCTGGAGCTTGAAGAAGGGACGAATTTCACAGGGTTTTATGAGCAAGGGCCGATTTCAATCCCAAGGGAGGTTGAAATTTTTTCTTCAAGTCCTATTAAGTCAAAATCGTACTCTGGAGCATTTAAAGATCATGGCGTCTAAAGAGACGCTAGCAGAGGCTACCCTGAGCAACGAATTCTTGAAGGGACGAGCGACAAGCTTGTTGTTTCCTGAGTTGGCGTGGAGAAAGGCCAAGAGCTCGTGGTTGACTGGTGCTGACAATTGCAACAACGAGCCTCCCATCGAGCCAAGGTATGAGTAGTGTTGATCGTTGGGGGAAACATAGGTGTATGAAGCCGCTCCTCCAGGACGTTGTAGGCCATTTAGAGGACACATCGCAAGGAAAAACCATCCGTACTATTGTGCGCAGAGCCAAGGCTGACGAGCCAAATTCTTGTGTGAAAAATGCAGGGTGACGACGTGTTCTATGATTTAGAGCGGCGATTTTGAGGGCCAAATCCATTTCATCAGCATTACGGAGGGGGCAAGACCTAGCAGACACATTCCACAATGTAGAAAGGCACCCTCCACGGATCTGCAGACCCAAGTCCTAGACCAGGAGGCTAATCACCAATCCAGGCTAAGGCTAGGACCTTAGGATCACATCATCTCGTCATTACAGTGGATAGGTGTCTTGTCAAGTACACATAATCAGTCAAGGATCATTTCATTGGGTTTGAAATTTTCAAAGAGGTTGGAGATTACAGTAGGAAGCAATGAAGGCCGACTCTAAATCTGCCATTTAATATTTTCTAAGCGATTATCTTGTTGGATTCATCTGTCGAGTAGACATAGGAGGTAGGATCAAGACATATGAGGGAGAATCAGGACATAGGAGGCACTCACAAAAATAATTTCGATGGTTCCTGTGAATCGACATTAAAGCTGTAGTTATATTTGCATAAGACAGTAAATATAATTAATCAAAATTTCTGAGAAGAATCTCAAGAAAAATATTGAGTCATGGACTGAGGGTCTACGAGAAAATAATAAATGGAGATGTGGTCCAATGGGAAACCCTTAGTGCATCGACAGATCAAGGTACAGGTTTTCCGAAGCAAGGTTGTGGTTCTGACGTAGGAACTAGGGAAGGAAATATACGTTAGGGTTTTTCACGAATTAAAAAAAATACCAAGTCTGAAAGAACATATTAGTCACGAGGCCATCATCGAAGAATAGTGGAGCACACGAAAGAAATTTCTAAAGTTGAGCACACAAAATAAATTGCTAAAAGGCTGCATATCTGTCACATAGAGATTTTACCATGGTGTAGCCTGAGGTCATTCTTGGAGATTTGGGAAAAAAATTTGTGGTACCAAAATGGTCTCACTGTTGGAAGGTGTTTAAATTCAAAAAATGAGTTGCAGACCTTTCATATTCTCCAGATCGAGAATCTAATCGATTTTCTACAAACCGATATAGGATATCAGATGAAAATTTTGAAGAAAGTTGTTGCGCAACGGTGAGAAAGACATCAGGGTTGAACAAGGTAGACCATGGTAGTGGGAGTGTGGCCAATTTTCTAAAACACCAGTGTGAAGGAGCCATACAGGCGATGAGTTCAAAATTCACCATAATTATTGGGATATTTCGCTGAGTCAAATTGGAGACTAATATTTCTTAGAACATCATTTCTATATTCAACAATCAAAATTCTCACATTCCAGGAGATCGAGTTGGTTTTTGAGAAACTGAGTTCGATGAAATCAATCAAGAATTAGAGTTGTTATTTATCTCCTCTATTTTTCCCAGTAGAAGCCATTCATTGGGAGACAAAATTGCAGAAATCGTATTGAATCATTCATAGGGACCACCTATGGCTTGACCGATGTATCCTTTATGTATTAATTGTAGTTGGGAGTACAGGTTTAATAGTTATGAGATTTTGTATTTCAGAGATACAAGAGGTTTGATTTTGTATTGGGAGATATAAGGGTTGATTTAAAAAAAAAAAGATGAGTAAGCATTTTATTGGGAGACATAAGTGAAGGGAAAGTCATTTATAATTCAGTGGGTTAAATTTGTGAAAATATTTGAAGGCATGATTGAAAAAATCTTCCTATGAAGAATTAATATATTCATACTTGGGTATAGGAGAAGATGGATCGTCTTGAAGAAAATTTGGAAAAGAACCAGAAAATCCTTGATGAAGCAGTGAGGATATATGTTCCTTTAAGAAATCATACCTCCATAAACCAAAATGATATTCAAAGCATGAGACCATTTTCAAAAAGGATCCATGTCATTTTGCAGCAAAAGAAACCATGGAAGGTGAAGGAAGGACAAAGAAGAGGAGCTAAGCTCTTCGCACTTGGCTCTGAATTACAACAAACAAAATCAGTCATAGACCTTCATAAGTTGGAGGAATTAGACATATGTATGTCTAAGGTGGGACAACCATAATGGAAGAAACTCAGTTGGGCTCTCAAAGCATCCATGTTTGCATTAATACAACTGAGACTTTGAGAACATCATGATGAAGAGGTCAGGCTCACAATTGCTTTTTGTCTCAGCAAGGTCATAGCTCTAACATCACCATTATTTCCCTACAATAATGATCTCACGACAGATATACTGTAGCTGATAGTAGAAGACCTTCAGGGGTTGAACAATATCATGATTCCTACTTATTATAAGCGGTGTAGAATTTTGAAACTCATGTCAAAGTTTAGCTTTGGCACATTATTGTTGAATATGGAATGCGACGAGTTTATCTTTTAATTTCTCCAAACATTTTATACCAATTTACATCATCTCACCCAGACCATGTCAAATAATTCATAAAAATTCATGTCTCTATTCTTAAAAGGATATGCTGACATATGAAAGATACTAAGACCCAAATTGATGACCATTTGGAGTAAGGAACCAAAGGTATCACCATTTGCCTATGATATAGTCGAGAAATTGGTCAGGAAAAACATAAAATTGCTCAGAAAGGTGTTGGCTAGGAAGGATTTGAGAAGGATTGATGGAGAAAGAAAGAACAAAATCTACAATAAGAATGAACTAAGGAGGAGAGGACTATGATTTATCTACAAGGGATCTTGGGCCTTAACAATTCCTGTCTAGGTGATAAGAGTGAGGAAAGAAAGACAAAACAAGAGGATATTCCTTTAGATCATGGGGAGTTTTTTGTAGCTGGGACTATTGATCTTCAATATGGTGAGAAACAACGTGGCATTATTCAGGGAGGCTTTCAGGATGACAAGCACTTGGAATTGCACGAGGAAATTCTACCTAATGGTATTGATGAGGTAGACTCTTATACAACTAAGTACGTAGATCTCGAGGGTAATGTCCATAAAGAATATGAATAGTCAAGTATAGATAACATTCCACCAATGCATCTATGTTCGACAGTTGAAAGGGATGAGAATATTATCTCGACAGATGGAGCAGACCAAGGAGATTTGAGTGGGTAGCCATAGATAGTAAACCAACATAATGAATATGATCATTAGGAGTAACATGACAAACATAATGTGAGAAATGACCCATTCCTAGAGAGTTGGTCAAAGGCTCAAGTGGAAGTTGTGGTCATTGGGCATCTAGTGCGGATAGATCTAGAGACATTCAACAAGGTACTATAATTTCTATTAGAGCACTTTCGGGAAAGGATCATGCATTTCAAGATAGATATTATGTTGTTGAAGCAGAGATTATGGACAGTCCAAGACACTGTCTTACAGGAGAATAGAAAAATTGAGGAAATCATAGGGTTATGTGTTGAATCAATGACCAAGTTTTCTAGTGTTGAGGAACGACTTAAGTCCCTCACAAGGCAACATGAGGAGTAAAATTGGGAGTTCCAGAGAAACCCTCTACAGGAATACATCATTAGGGGAATTTTTAGGTCTAAAATGGGCCTCCTAAGGAAATAATAAAATAATAGCTAAACCAATAAAATAATATTTATGAATTTGCAATTCACTTTTTGCACTATAATCCATGTAACCATAGTTAAATTCAATTCGAAAGTTTTACCAAAATAAAATTAATAAAAAAAATGTATTGATGTGACTATAAATAAGAATGAACTTTTCAAGAAAAATTCATTATCATTGAACAAGTAATGCATTTGTCCTTTGTACTTGAATAACTGAAAATAAAATATAAAAATAAATTTATAAATGTTAATTATGTTATATGCTATTAATTAAAATTTATATTATTTAAATTTTATAATAACATGTAATGAATATACTATATAAAAGCAATACAAAATAATACAATATAATAAATGTATATGGATATGCATTGTTTCTTTCAAGAAATCTGAAATGTAATTAATTATGAGTACTTTGCTTTGACTTTAAAAGTACTTAGAGCACTACCATGTTTAACCATGAGTTTTTATCCACCATTGAGAATGTGGCAAGTAAGTACCTTTAACTCAAGCAATGCCACCTCAACCATTAGGGATGATGTCATCCAATAAAATGTGATTGGTTCTCATAAAGTGAATTTTGATTGTACATTTTCCTTAGGAGGCCCATTTTAGACCTCAAAATTCCTCTAATGTAGATACAACTTGCAAGGTAAACAACCCACCTTTATACATTGGGAAGAGCAGGGGAGAGTGGCTGATTTTCTAAATCGCCAATGTCAAGGAGCCATACAGGGGGTGAGTTCAACATTCACCATAATTATTGGGATATTTCTCTGAGTAAAATTGGAGACTAATATTGCTTAGAACATCATTTCTATATCTGGTGATCAAAACTCTCACATTCCAGGAGGTCGAGTTGGTTTCCGAGAAATTGATTTCGAGGACATCAATCAAGAATCAGAGTTGTTATTTATCTCCTCCATTTTTCCCAGTAGAAGCCATTCACTGAGAGACAAAATTGCAGAAATCGTATTGAATCATTCATAGGGACCACCTATGGCTTGAGCGATGTATCCTTTATGTATTAATTGTAGTTGAGAGTAGAGGTTTAATTTTTATGAGATTTTGTATTTCGGAGATATAAGGGGTTTGATATTGTATTGGGAGATATAAGGGTTGATTTAAAAAAAAAAAAAAAGAGGAGTAAGGATTTTATTGGGAGACATAAGTGAAGGGAAAATCATTTATAATTCTGTGGGTTAAATTTGTGAAAATATTTGAAGGCATGATTGACAAAATCTTCCTATGAAGAATTAATATATTCATGCTTGGGTATGGGAGAAGATGGATCGTCTTGAAGAAAATTTGGAAAACAACTTGAAAATACTTGATGAAATAGTGAGGATATATGGTCCTTTAAGCAGTCATACCTCCATAAACCAAAATGATAGTCAAATCAGGAGACTATTTTCAAAAAGGGTCCATGTCATTTTGTAGCAAAAGAAACCATGGAAGGTGAAGGAAGGAAAAAGAAGAGGAGCTAAGCTCTTCGCACTTGGCTCTGAATTACAGAAAACAAAATCAGTCACAGACCTTCATAAGTTGGAGGAATTAGACATATGTATGTCCAATGTGGAACAACCAGAATGGAGTAAACTCAGTTGGGCTCTCAAACAATCCATGCTTACAAAAATACAACCGAGACTTCGAGAACATCATGATGAAGAGGTCAAGCTCATAATTTCTTCTTGTCTCAGCAAGGTCATAGCTCTAACATCAATATTATTTCCCTACAATAATGATTTCATGACTGATATACTGTAGCTGATCGTAGAAGCCCTTCAGGGGTTGAACAACATCATGCTTCCTACTTATCAGAAGCAGCATAGAATTTTGAAACTCATGGTAGAGTTTAGATTTGGCACATTCTTGCTAATATGAAATGCAACGAGTGATATTTCAGTTGCTCCAAAAATTTCATACCAATATTACATCAGCTCACTCATACCATGTCAAAGAATGCATAAAAATATCGTGTCTATGTTCTTAAAAGGATATGCTGACATATGCAAGATACTAAGATCCAAATTTCTAACCATTTGGAGGAAGGAACCAAAGGTATCACCAACTTCCTATGATCTAGTCAATAAATTGGTCAGGAAAAACATAAAATTGCTCAGAAAGGTGTTGACTAGGAAGGAGCTGAGAAGGATTGATGGAGAAAGAAAGAACAAAATCTACAACAAGAATGAACTAAGGAGAAGATGATTGTGCTTTATTTGCAAGGGATCTTGGGCCCTTAACAATTCCTGTCTAGGTGATAAGAATGAGGAAACAAAGACAAAACAAGAGGATATTCCTTTAGATCATAAGGAGTTTTTTTTAGCTGGGACTATTGACCTTCAAGATGGTGAGAAACAATGTGACATTATTAAGGGACGCTTTCAGGATGAAAATAATTTGGAAGTTCACGAGGAAATTCTACCTAATGGTATTGATGTGGTAGACTCTTATACGACTAAGTCCATAGATCCCCAGGGGAATGTCCATAAAGAATATGAACAGTCAAGTATAGATAACATTCCACCAATGCATCTATGTTCAACAGTTGAAAGGGATGAACATATTGTCTCAATAGATGGAGCAGACCAAGGATATTTGAGTAAGGAGCCAAACATATTAAACCAACATGATGAGTATGATCATGAGGAGCAACATGAAAAACATAATGTGAAAAATGACCCATTCCTAGAGATTTGGTCAAAGGCTCAAGTTGAAGTTGTGGTCATTGGGCATCCAGTGCGGACTGATCCAGAGACATTCAATAAGGCACTAGAATTTCCAGTAGAACACTTTTGGGAAGGGATCATGTATTTCAAGATAGATCTTATGTTGTTGAAGCAAGGATTCTTGATAGTCCAACACATTGTCTTACAGGAGAATAGAAAAATTGAGGAACTCATAGGGTTATGTGTTGAATCAACAACCAAGTTGTCTAGTGTTGAGGAATGACTTAAGTCCCTCACAAGGCAACATGAGGAGTACAATTGGGAGTTCCAGAGAAGCCCTCTACAGGAATACATAGATATAGCTTGCAACATAAACAACCCACCTTTATACATTGGGAAGGGCAGGGGAGAGTTCTCTAAATGCATCATGTTGGTTAACCAAGTAGAGCAGCATTAATTGAGAATCGAACAACATCAAAATAGTATATTTGTAGATATTCATCCTTCCCCAAGTATGGATTGGCGAGATATTATGAGTTGGGATTCTATTGATACGTTGATCCTTTGGAGGATATTCACACCCAAGGGCATATTGCAGCTTAGGCCTTTTGGCATGGGAAGTAATGGAGGGATTAAATGGTACCATAACCCACAGGTCCCAAGATTTAGGTGGCATTGGGATCCAGGAGAATCCATTGGGGCAGGATTGGCCAAAGGATTGTTTGGGATGCAGGTAAATCTATCGAGGGAAGGATTGGTTGGAGGATTTTTTGGGATCGAGGTATCGGAGGATCCATTCAAGACCATTCGACATGGAGGGATGGAACAATACATTGGGTTGTATGGGATCTTGGTATAAATGCACAAATGCTTCTGTTCTGGACAGAAGTGGATCTCTTGAGGACAAGTAATATTTGGGCAAAAGGATTTGTAATATTCCTTTTTATTATAAGGTCAAAATAGATGGAATGAGGCTATGGTATATACCATGGTATTCACCCATAGTATCAGCCCATGGTATCCACCTTTGTTTTTCAAAGGAAAACAATAAAACAAGGTCCATCTAACCTATACAAAGGGATAAGGATGAGAAAGTGGGATCATCTTGAACTTGTCTATCTATTTGTGTTTTGTTGGGGACTTGGTGTAGCCATTTCTAGCTTGATTCAGGATGAAAACCCCATGGTGACATTTGTTGGTGGATCCATTCAGGATTAACATTTTTGCTTCAGTATTTTCACTTTATTGTTCATTGAGCAGTTGTGTATGCTGAGGCAGGGGTTTGAGCATGTCTCATTTTTTGAACACTAATTGAAATAAAATGTTGCAGTTCTAGATCTATTTGTGTTCATTATATTTATTGCAATTAATTTTAGTTAGAACACTTATATGTGCCAGATCTGCGATAATTTTTGTGGATTGGGATCTTACGTAGACTCAATGTGATTATTTATCACTTATTTATGAAGCCACTCCATTGGAATTATTTACCATTCAGGTGATAGTCATTGTGACTATTTATGAAGATACTCTAATGGAGTTATGTGGTTATCGTTCATTAAGATTGGAGCTTCTATTCATTTATTAGTTGATTAAATTTTTGATGTTTTTCATATTTATATTTCACATAAAATTTATAAAAAAAATTGATTTTAAAACTATTCATCGATAATGAAATTATTGTTCAAAATCCCAAAGAACAAAAAGGACTGCCAAATTAAATTATTTAAAAAAAAACTGATATTTTTCTCAATATATTTTATTATATTTTACAATAAAAAAATATGATATTTAAAATCTACTCTTTGTTGATTTAAAAATCACTTTATCACTAATGAATATATTGTTCAACATTCAAAAGATAAAAATGACTAACACATTAAATATTTCAAAGAAGCGACACTATTTTGTATAATTTATTTGAAAATGTAAACAAATATTTTAAAGAAGCTAATTGAATAATATAATACTTGTGGCAATGTAGCAATCATTTTTACCAAATTTCTTGGAAGAATTAAATTTGAGTTATGAGTATTAGTGAATTTTTTCTCCATTAAGGAGAGTGTTGGAATTAATAGAGAATGTATTGTTGGAGAGAAAATCTCTTTATTAGTTATGAACGTATCTTAGTTTAGGAATTAGTTCATATTTTCTAGATGTTAGTTGTAACTCTCCTATGCATATATATAAACCTATATATTCTTAATTAATAATAATCAATTCAAAAATGAGAAAGCTCACCACTACACCACTAACACTTTTTAAATGACATTGTTTTATGTGAAATATAAATCTCCAAAACATTAAAAAATTAATTGAATATTAAATGACTAAAATTCCAATCTTAATAAAAAATAACTAAATAACTCCATGATCTAAAAATGTGAGAACTTATTATTTCAAATATAGAGATATATTGTTGCGGCATTCACTGGTTAATTCACCTTTCAAAGAAAGGATGAAACCAGAGGCTACCTGGCCCACAAAACAGACTCTTCCTAAAGAAATAATCAGTAAACACTAATGATCTAGTTATGAAAGTATTTGCTGCTAGTTCAAAGTATTCATTAACCTTTAATAGATGTGTACAAGCTTTTAGAAGTGTTTTTCAATGGAACAAATGTGTTTTGTTAAGTGTATTAGTCCTTTTGTGAATGGGAGGCTGATTCCAATTTACTGTTTAACACATGTCATTTTGAAAATAAGCAGCGAAATTGACACAAAATATAACTCAGCATATGTTTAGGTAGTTCACCCCTCCTAGGCTACATATACCGAGTCCAAGGCCCCAAAATGGGCATGCATTTGCTCTTATTATGCTCTTAAATTGGTTATACAAAGTGTATAAATCCTAAACAGGCATAAACAACTGCATAAATGAATTTAGAGTGTTGGAAACAGTAAGAAATGACAGCAAATTCACCTCAAACAGATGAACATAACCCAATACAACTCTCCATTCCCAAAGCCTTGGTGGCTCTTCAATCTCTCTCGCTGATAAAACACCTAAAGAAATACCCTGATGGCTCTGCAACCTATTCCAGTAGCTTTATAATGCTCCAATACCCCCAAAACAAAAAACAAAAAAATCGCTCCAAATGGACTCTCCTAGCCAAAGCTATGACCTCTACAAGTTTTTCCCAATTAGGGCTAGAAAAGCTCCACCAAAACTGGTGGGACTATAATTAATCCCACTAAAATAGGGCTCAACGCTAAAATTGGCACCTCTGCCAAGAACTCCGCCACACGTTGGGGCTAAAAGACAAGGGCGCGAGTCCATAGGACCACACCCATCGGTGTATACAATGGATAACTTAGATTTATATGCGGAGTTTTAAATGTTGGAACCATATGATAAAATCATATTAAAGCCCCTTCGAAATACACGTGACCATGTTGCATTCCACTTATTGGCTCTGGGTTCCAGCGCTGTGGTTTTATCGTCAAGGGGGCTGGCCCCCTTACGGCCCTTCCATAACACAATTTAAACTTTAAAAAGAAGCGCTAAACATAGCTTTACAAGAACCACCATTAGAGCACCCGTTCGGGCCGTCTGACTGCCACAGACTTGACTCGAGGGCGAATCCCATCTGCGACAACATAATTTTGCAACAAAATTTCGTTGACCCTTAGGGCCATGTGGCGGCCTCCGGGCTGTCCACGTGGTACCTTGCCATTGGCTGTCTGTCCAGAATATTCTGAAAAATATTCTGTGGAATATTTTGTGGAATATTATTTTTTAATAATTTTTTTTATAAAGTCAAACCGGGTCAAACTGGCCTTTTTACCTGAAACTGAGAAAATTCAAAGTTGAATAACTTTCTCATACAACATCGGTTTTCAGAGCCGTTCACAGCCATAGGATCGTCTTTTCGAGCTCTTTCATGTTGTTCTAGTTTTAAACATTTCTAAGCAATTAAAATTTTGAGAATATTTCCATTAAGGACATGACCACCTGATCACACCTCCCAAATGGGAAGCTTTTGGACCCACAAAAGCTCTCTGATTAGTGAAAATGATGATGTGGAGACTGATTCTCCACTCTTCCACCCTTGAATAACTGAAATCTACCCGATTTCATCAAATGGAGCTTTTCAGAAAATGATAAATTGTCTGTGGAATTAATTGATCGACCATTGCTAAAACTGACTGAGTCATGATGTAAATTCTTAAAATTTGCAAAACAGCAATTGTAATTTGTAGAAAAAAAACTTTTTCTACATTGATCAAAATTCCAAGAATACTGAAAACAAGATTCACCTTTCCTCTTTCTGCTTCTTGTGTTCTTTCTTTTTCAACCAGCAACTTGAAGCAACATGGTTAAATCCACCACAAAATGTGCAACAAAAATTCTTTTTATTTGAACAAGACAAATTATCATTCTTTGCTGAAACATAATAAAATTGATCATGTGAATTATTATACCTCTTTTTCTGCATGGAATTTCCATCCTTTTTGTCTTTGAAAGACGATGAACTAGTAGAGGAGACAACTTTCCTTTTCAGACTTTCATCAATGTTCTTGTCTTGAAAATTGTTTGAATTAGACGGCTTGCCATAAGCGACATGTTTACCTTCTACTTGCTGCAATGTTGGATTAAAACAATGACAATCATCCTTAAAATTTTATTGACATAAATGCATTTGAGAACTTGGAACAAAGGTTCTCTTAAAATTTTCATTACATGCATTCAAGGATTTGAATTCTTTGCCATAAAACTGCACATATCCAAGACCAACATTCTTGGGTCGCTCCACAACTGAAATATGTTCAACCATGCCTTGTGCATGCTTGCCCAAACCTTTGCCTTCTTGATAGCCCATCATAAAAATTAGTTTGGACCCGATGCCTCTTGTATGTTTTTCAAAAGAACCAACACACTTTTCAATGGAGGAAATTGAAGACAAGTTGGAACGATTAACCTCTTCCTCAAGAATTTTCATGGACAAAGCTTCTTAAGATTGAAGGAGTTGTTTCTCCATGTCATGCAACCTTTGGAGAATTTCTTCCTTCTCATCCTTCATAGCCAACAATTGTGCATGAATCTTAACACTTTCTCTTTGATCCTCAATGAGAATTTGCACCATGTCCTTCACCTTAAAGAACTCATTCTTCATGTCATCATTGAAGAATCTCATGAAGGAGGAAACTTCAGTTGTAGAAGAAGTTGACATTATGTAAATGGTCAAAAAAACTAAAAGGAACTTCCTAAGAAAATTCCTCAAAGCTTTCAAACATACGACAAGCTTTTAACCAAATGTTAGTAAAGACTCCTTCTCATTCAAACAACCATAAAACACAAACTATTGGAGTTTATTTTCCAAAGATAATTTTGAGGTAAATTGGGTAAGGAAAATAGTCTTCAATCCTTTCCAAGACTTAGCTAACAACAGCTATCCTTCCAACTCATGAAAACTCATACATGCAACCATTTTGCAACCAATAAAACAGTAAATCTCTTACACTGTTTTAAAACCTTTTGCACAATAAAAAATGCTCAACCCGAGCTCTGATACCAATCTGATCTGAAAATGTGAGAAATTATTATTTCAAGTACAGAGATAGACTGTTGGGGCATTCATTGGTTAATTCACCTTTCAAAGAAAGGATGAAACCAAAGGCTACCTGGCCCACAAAACAGACTCTTCCTAAAGAAATAATCAGTAAACACTAATGATCTGGTTATGAAAGTATTTTCTGCTCGTTCAAAGTATTCATTAACCTTTAATAGATGTGTACAAGCTTTTAGAAGTTTTTTGCAATGGAACAAATGTGTTTTGTTAAGTGTATTAGTACTTTTGTGAATGGGAGGCTGATTCCAATTTACTGTTTAACACATTTCATTCTGAAAATAAGCATCAAAATTGACACAAAATATAATTCAGCATATGTTTAGGCAGTTCACCCCTCCTGGGCTACATCTACCAGGTCCAAGGCCCCCAAATGGGCATGCATTTGCTCTTATTGTGCTCTTAAATTGGTTATACAAAGTGTAGAAAGCCTAAACAGGCATAAACAACTACATAAATGAACTCAAAGTGCTGGAAATAATAAGAAATGACAGCAAATTCACCTCAAATAGATGAACATAACCCAATATTACTCTCCATTCCCAAAAACCTGGTGGCTCTTCAAGCTCTCTCGCTTATAAAACACCTGAATAAATGACCTAATGGCTCTGAAACCTATTCCAGTAGCTTTAGAATGCTCCAATACCCCCAAAACAAAACAAAAAATCGCTCCAAATGGACTCTCCTAGCCAAAGTTATGACCTCTACAAGTTTTTCCCAATTAGGGCTAGAAAAGCTCCACCAAAACTGGTGGGACTGTAGTTAATCCCACTAAAATAGGGCTCGGCACGAAAATTGGCACCTCCGCCAAGAACTCCACTAGACATTAGGGCTAAAAGATAAGGGCATGGGTCCATAGGACCACACCCGTCAGCGTATACAATGGATAACTTAGAGTTATATGTGGAGATTTAAATATTGGAACCATATGATAAAATCATATTAAACCCCCGCCGAAATACACGTGACCATGCTGCATTCCACTTATTGGCTTTGGGTTCCAGCACTATGGTTTTATCGTCGAGGGGGCTAGCCCTTAAGGGCTGGCCCCCTTACGGCCCTGCCATAACACAATTTAAACTTTAAAAAGAAGCGCTAACCATAGCTTTACAAGAAGCACCATTAGAGCATCCGGTTGGGCCATCCAGCTGCCACAGACCCAACCGAGGGTCGAATCCCATCCGCGACAATATAATTTTGCAACAAAATTTCATTGACCCTGGGGGCCATGTGGCGGCCTCCGGGCTATCCACGTGGCGCCCTGCCATTGGCTGTTTTTCCAGAATATTATGTGGAATATTATTTTTTTAATAATTTTTTTTATAAATTCAAACTCGGTCAAACTAGCCTTTTTACCTGAAATTGAGAAAATTCAAAGTTGAATAACTTTCTCATACAACATCAGTTTTCAGTGTCGTTCGTGGCTATAGGATTTTCTTTTCGAGCTCTTTCCTCTCATTCTAGTTTGAACCATTTATGAGCAATTAAATTTTTGAGCATTTTTCCATTAAGGACATGATCACCTGATCACTCCAATTGAGTAGCTTCATAAATAAATAGTTAGAATGACTATCCCTTGAATTGTAAATAAATCCATTGGATTAGCTTCATAAATGACTACGATGATTATCCCATGAATTATTTTAATGTTGAAACCACGATTTAGAATGATTTTTAAATTTAAAACTCAAAAAATTTAACGTGTTTTGATTGTGAAGTGAGATTTACGACTACTTTTAAACCAAAAAAAAACATCTAGTGATGGAGGTCTTTCTCGATGAATCGTCAACAAAACATTTTAGATAACATAATTTACCAGAACACAAAACATTATTGTTTGATGGAAAATTTAATGACAATCAAATTTCAAATGTAGATTAAATTAACATATTGATCTTACTAGTGGTAAGTTTTTATATTTTTGGAAAATTTAATGACAGTGAAATTTCAAATGTAGATTAAATTAACATACGGATTTTAGCAGTGGTAAGTTTTTATATTTTTATGGTCATCATTGTAATATCTTGAAGAGTGAAATTTTCAACGAATCTAGTATATTTAGGTGTTTCAACTAAAAATAATTGTGATAAAACACCAAACATAATGGGATCTAGAACTTTTAGCACTTTATTTATATTATTAACTAAAAAAAAAATACATGTCTATACGGTAAGACTAGAGCGAACTTTTAGCACTATTTATATTATTAACTAAAAACAAAATACATGCCCATACCGTAAAACTAGAGATCCTGCAAATGACATGCACGAATGCTCATTAAACCAGAAAACAAAGACTAGTCTAAGACACTGAAACTCAATCATGGACCCTGGATGGATCCACCAGGCAAATTCACTACAATTTTTTCATCCCGGGATCAATGCTAGAACTGGCCATGCCAAGTTCTCATCCAAAACACAATAAGATAGATAGATTAAAGATGCCCCTTTTGTCTCACCCTTATCCCACTTTATAGGTTATATGCACCTTAGTTTATTATTTTCCTTCAAAAAATGAAGGCGGATACCATAGGTTGATACCATGGGAGGTTACCATGGTAAATACCATGGGTTGATTCCATCTATTTTGACCTTATATAAAAAAGGGAAGATTACAAATTCTCCCACCCAAATATTTATTATCCTCAAGCAATGCATTTCTATCCACAACATAAGAATTTGTACATTGATATTGGGATACCATACAACCTGATGTACTGTTCCAACCCTTCATGTTGAATGGTCCTGAATGGATCCTTCGATACCTAGATCCCAAATAATCCTCTGACCAATCATCCCCTTGATTGATTTACCTAGATCCCAAACAAACCTTTGGCCAATCCTACCTCCAATGGATCCTCCTGGATCCCAATGCCACCTAAATCCTGGGACCTATGGGTTATGGTACCATTTCAGCCTTCTATCGTTGCATGCACCAAAGGGCCCAAGCTGTAATGTGCCCTTAGCTATGAGTATCCTCCAAAGAATCAAACCATCAATAGAATATCAACTCATAATTTCTCGCCAATCCATACTTGCGGAGGTATGAATATTTTTGGAAATATACTATGTTGATGTTGTTCGATGCTCAATTCATGTTGCTCTACTTGGTTACCCAACATGATGTATTTGGAGAAATCTACCCTGCACTTCCCAATGTATAAAGGTGGGTTGTTGGTGTTTCAAGACTTATCTATGTATTCCTGTGGAGGGCTACTATGGAAGTCCCAATTGTACTCCTCTTACTGCCTTGTGAGGGACTTGAGTTTTTCCTCAACACTAAACACATTGGTTGTTGATTTGGCACATACCCTTATGCGTTCCTCAATTTTTTTGTTTTCCTATAAGACAGTATCTCAGACTGTCCATACTCTTTGCTTCAACAACAAAATATCTTTCTTGAAATGCATGATCCTTTCTCGAAAACCTTTCACTGTAAATTCTAGTGCCCTGCTGAATGTCTCTGTATTTGACTGCATTGGATGCCCAATGATCACAGCTTCAAAATGAGCCTTTGACCAATTCTCTAAGAATGGTTCATGTTTCACATTATGTTTTTCATGTTGCTCCTCATGATCATACTCATCATGATGGTTCACTATGGCTGGCTCCTCACTCAAATCTGCTTGGTCTCCTCCATTTGTGGAGACAATATGTTCATCCCTTCCAACTTTCGAACATAGTTGCACTGGTGGACTGTTGTCTATAATTGATTTTTCATATTCTATATGGATATTCCCCTGGGAATCTACATAATCATTTGTATAGGAATCTACCTCATCAATATCATTAGGTATAATATTCTCATGAAATTCCAAATGCTTGTCATTCTGCAAGCCTCCCTGAATAATCTCATGTTGTTGCTCACCATATTAAAGACCACTAGACCCAACTAAAGAAGACTCCCCATGATCTAAAGTAATCCCATTTGGTTCTTTCTATGTTGCCTCCTTCTTATCACTTGGACATGAATGGTTAAGGGTTTAAGGTCCCTTGCAGATAAAGCATAGTCCTCTCCTCCTTATTTCATTCTTGCTGGAGATTTTGATCTTTCCTTCTCCATCAATCCTTCTCAACTCCTTCTTAGTCGACACCTTTATGTTTTTCCTAACTGTTGGAACACCTAATCCTACATGTGTAGGTGTGGAATGCGAAAAGTCACAATGGAGTCCAAGTGACCTTGGAATTTGAAACCAAGAGTCACACCATTGTACTATAAATGTACATCTTTGTATAATGGAAAATAAGAAAGCCTCACGCTTATCTTTCATTGTGTGTTGAGTCTCTTGTGTGTGTAATCATCTTGCTCATACACCATGTTTGTGCTTAACATGGTATCAAAGTGGGCGATTGCTGGCCCTGCCCCAAATTGAGTGAGCCATTTGTGTGTATGGCCTGTGCATATCTGCAAAAATTCTTGACATTTTTGCAGCACTCAGAGTTTCTACAGCAGTGTTTTTTCCGCCATTCAGAAGTGTTTTGAAGAGGAGAAGCATTCAAAATCGCAGCAATCCGGCATTGGTTTTGAAAAAAAAAGAGCAGCTTTGTGCATCTGAAGGTTTTCTCACTGCTCATTCTTCCTGCAATTTCTGCATTTTAAATTTTGCACCATTTGAGCTACTGGAAAAATTGTTTAAATTGGGATTCCTGAAGAAGTTTATGAGTTTTTAGTGGAAAATATTTCTGAGTATTGTTAAATTCTGCATTTTTAAGCTGCTGGAAAATAGTTTAAAGAGGGTTTTTGAAGATGTTTATGAGTTTTCACTAAAAAATGTCTGAGCTTTTGGACTGCATTTCTCTGCTGCTAGGCTACTGGGAGATTTCTAAGTTTGCACTGAAAGAAATCTGAGTTTTTCTGTTGAAAAATTCTTCATATCTGCATTTTCTGCTGCTGGAATTAATTTTGCTCTATATTTGGAAGAAGAAAAGTTCTATTGATGTACATTTGTAAAATTCCTGCAAGAAGAAAAAATTTCCTATCTCTACTCTCTGCTGTTTTAAATTTAAAAAAAAAAAAAAAAAAAAAAAAAAAAAAAAATTTCTGAACCACATCTCTCACCATGGCCCCCTCACTCTGCAACACTTCCAAACACCGCGCCCCCTCTCCTAACTACGCCCCCTCCTTACAGCAGATCCCTCTTTGCGTTAACTACACACTCAACCCTTATCACTCCAAAGCTCGCTGCCACACGCACTCCCCATTCTCACGATTCCGCCTCGCCCCCTTACATACACTCCTCACATGTATCTCCATACCCCTCACGTGGCCTCGTTCTATCCAACTCTCACGCCGGCATTCCAAGCTCTCACAGCACTCAACCCAATGCCTATTCCACCTCCGTCACGTGCCATAACTTATCGCTCTGCCCCATTTCTAACTCATCACCCTAACTCCCCCTGGCCTAACGACCCCCCCTCACATACAACTCCCCCCTTATCATTCCATCCACTCCCTTCTACGGCCCTCCCCTCACATCTATTTCCCTCCTCCTTACGATACATATCAGCTTAACGCTCTTTCCCTCCTCCTTACGATACATATCCCCATTTTAATATTTCACTTTCCCCTCCATTTTTACTACAATCCCTCTCCCATATAATACCCCCCACTCTAATAAATTTCCCTCCCACAATTCTATTTTTAAAATTTTAATCTTTATAATATCCCCTCCTCCCCCATTAAAATTTCCCTTCCCTTTTAAATTCTTCCCATTTTTAATTATTTTCATTTTTTTAATTAATTTTTAATTAAAAAAAAAAATACTCTCCCACTCCTTTTAAATTCCCCCTCCCTTTTAATTCCCCACCCTACACATTTTTTAAATTTCCATCCCCCTCCCTTTTAATTATTTCCCATTTCAAATAATTAATTTTTTTTAATTAATTTTCAATTAATTAAAAAAAAAAAAAACAGCAGAGAGAGAGGAAAGAAGAAGAATATGATCAGCAGAAAAAGAGAAAATGACATGTGAGCAGATGGACTATACATAGAGAAAATTGCAGATTTGACATTATATGATTTGTGGCATTAATATGAAGGTGATTTTTTGAAGAAATTGACATTTGAAGACAAGTTTGCCATCATTGCAAAACAACTATTTGAATAAGAAATTTCAGCTGCCTCAAAGGCCTCTTGCATAGTGTTTTCAGCTGCACATATTTTGCAGAGATATTGACATTGTATTTGCCTCTTCATTCATATTTGGAATCAGTGAATTTGAGTTGTTGATGTAAGTCATTGTTGATTGTCCTCCATCATTTGAGGAGCACACTTTGTACTTTGAGATTTCCATAATTGGAAATTCTTTGCAGTGATTTGTATTTGTTGAATCACATTGTAAATCGGTGCATTTTCGGTTGAAGCCGACACCCTTTCATTTTTTAGCCTAAGTTGTTGAAAATGGCTAAAATCAATGAGGCATTAGAGTTTTTGAATGGCCTCATTCATTCAAATGTTCATGATATGGTAAAAATGAGCAAGAATGCTCTTTTTAATATTCAGATTTGTTTACAAAATCCACAAGAGAAGATTGAGTTTTCGCAGTTGGAATCTCAGCTCCAACAAGATGAACTTCAGCAAAAGAGTCACCATTCTGAACCTGTTTCTGTTTAGAATATTGAGAGAGACTCCCATCAACAGCAAGTCGGTAAAGTTTCAGTTGATTCCCATTCAGTTCATTGTACTAGAGCAGATGTACATGCAGATGCAGCAACTCAACCTCCACTTCCTAAGCCCATCATCAGACCTTGGGAAGAGCTTGTCCACAACAAGCACCGAACTGGTCTTGGATTGGTGTGACCCATGCTGTATTTCCGAATTTACACCAAGCCATCATATTTGAGAAGTTAAGTTCATATGTAGCAGTGTTCCACTGCCGGCCTATTCAGATCCTGTCCACAACAACAACAACAAATTGTGAAATGCCATTTTGTGGTCCCAGAGTTGGCCATATGAAAGATCATTGTTTTGATCTTCATCCATGCAAGCACTATGGTCGGCACACCCATTCTTTAGACAGATGCTTCAGAAACAAGCCTCCTGCAAGAACAAAGATTCATCTTGGATGGATCGCTTCTTGGCAATGGGCATCAACAGCCAAGAAGATGTTTAAGTCGCATGTCAGAACATGTTCACGAATATTGAGAAAAATTGCAGTTGAGTTTTCGCCATCATCTCACCTTGTCCCTGACAGGGGGGGAAATGGTGGTCATGTACAAGCTTCGACGTCAGATCAAGCGAGCCTGAGCCACAATCTCTCATTCCATGTTCAGAGTTGTAGCCAGCATTTCAAGCGAGCCTGAGCCACAATTCGTCATTCCAGATTCAGAGATGTAGCTAGAGACACGGATGCCCATGAGCATGCCTTCGGTTGGTGGACAACCTTAAACCATCATCTTTGGTTGGTGGATAACCTAAAACCATCATAGGTAGTAGACCTCCCTTCTTTTAGGTCGAAGG
The DNA here is from genome assembly GCA_034641835.2 of Pinus albicaulis. Taxonomy (NCBI): domain Eukaryota; kingdom Viridiplantae; phylum Streptophyta; class Pinopsida; order Pinales; family Pinaceae; genus Pinus; species Pinus albicaulis. The sequence continues at coordinate 1,787,101,314 of CM076575.1, forward strand.
TCTCCCTTTCATATATGAGGAACACTTCCTCTAGCAGAAGCCTTCAGCTTCTTGCCAGCTTTGGTTGAGTTCCAGGAAATGCTTCAAAGCATTCCAAAGTTGTTGGTAATCCTAAAACCATCACAGGTAGTAGACCTCCCTTCTTTTAGGTTGAAGGTCTCTCTTTTTTATGAGGGACAATTCCTCTAGCAGAAGCTTTCAGCTTCTTGCCAGTTTTGGAAGAGTTCCGGGAACTGCAACAAGTTTTGCGTTCCAGTGTTTGTGGTCATCCTAAAACCACCTCTTTTTTCCAACATTTCAGAGAGTTGATTCAGCCAAGTGCTACCATGCATACTTTGCAGATTTGTATTACAACTCTTTTCTTGGACTCACACATACCCCTTCGGATTAAGGGGGGATGTTGGAACACCTAATCCTACATGGGTAGGTGTGGAATGCGAAAAGTCACAATGGAGTCCAAGTGACCTTGGAATGTTAAACCAAGAGTCACACCATTGTACTATAAATGTACATCTTTGTATAATGGAAAATAAGAAAGCCTCACGCTTATCTTTCATTGTGTGTTGAGTCTCTTGTGTGTGTGCTCATCTTGCTCATACACCATGTGTGTGCTTAACATGGTGTTTAACACTAACCAACTTCTCGACTAGATCTTAGCTAGCTAGTGATGCCTTTGGTTCCTTCCTCCAAATGGTTAGCAATTTGGATCTTAGTATCTTACAGATGTCAGGATCTCCTTTTAAGAATAAAGACACAATATTTTGCATGCTTTCTTTGACATGGTCTGAACGAACTGATGTAATACTTGTGTAAAGTTTTGGAGAAACTGAAAGATCAAACTGTCGCATTCCAGATTCAACATGAATGTGCCAAAGTTGAACTCTGCCATGTGTTTTAAGGTTCTCCACTACTTCTGAAAGGCAGGAAGTGTGACATTATTCAACCCTTGAAGGGCTTCAACTATCAGTTGCAGTATATATGTCATGAGATCATTATTGTAGGGTATTAATGGTGATGTTAATGCTATTACCCTACTGAGACAAGAAGAAACTGTGATCCTGACTTCTTCATCAGGATGTTCCCGAAGTCTGGGTTGTATTAATGCAAGCATAGATGGCTTCAGAGCCCAGCTGAGTTTCTTCCACTCTGGTTGTCCCACCTTAGACAAACATGTGTATAATTCGTCCAACTTATGAAGGTCTATGATTGATTTTGTTTGTTGGAATTTAGAGCCAAGTGTGAAGAGCTTAGCTCCTCTTCTTTGTCCTTCCTTCACCTCCCATGGTTTATTTTTCAAAATGACATGGACCCTTTTTTAGAATGGTCTCCTTCTTTGACTATAATTTTGGTCTATGGAGGTATTGCTGCTTAAAGGACCATATATCCTCACTAGTTCATCGAGGATTTTCTGATTGTTTTCGAAAATTTCTTCAAAACGATCCTCCTTCTCAAGATTCTCATTAAAACCTCTTTCCTTTTTTCTTCCTTCCTACTCTCTCTCTCTCTCTCTCTTAATAAATATACATAAACAAACCCTTATATCTCCCTATATATATATATATATATATATCTATATTCTTATTAAACAACTCTAAGTGCTTCCATCAATAAAATACAAAAGCGATTCAAACAATATTGAATAAGATGAATGACATAGTGCTTCAAACCGTCCTTGGGAAATCACAACAAAATTTTGATATCTCCTTTGCCCGAATATGCTTCTCGATGATCACTTCGTGGATGATACACATTGTGGCTATTGGAGATGATGAACTACTATTGTTGTCACTAGAAATGTTGACCCTTCTCTGCGCTTAAGGGGCTCTTAAAATATTTAGTCAGCAACTGTAAATTAATGCACCATGAATAATGTTATAGCCCTAGACTCCCTGGTGCTGTAGCGGCTTATGGTAGTGGAGATCTATCCTGCAGGAGATGACTAGAATTTGAGCATCCTCTCTGTTGTCAATAGTCTCTATATATTGAGGTCCTTGATATGGGTAAAGTGGTTGAATTACCTTGACTTCCACGACTTAGAATATCATCAATTCCTTTTTCAAATCAATCACTGCATAATTCTCAAAGGCCCAATCTATCCCTAGTAAAGCAGGATAGGGATCTTTGTCCCCCATGATGTCTATCACCTCAAAATCTATATATGTTTTCACGCTTGCGACATCAACTTCGACTTCTTATAGCCTTCCTATGGGTACAATACAGTATTGATTTTCCATTTGGAGCTGTATTGGTGAATATTTCAACTTTGGTCTCCCCAGTGCTTCCCATGCCTTTCTAGGTAAAATGTTGACATCTAATCCTAGATCGAGCATTGTATCTTTGATTTGAAATCTCACGACTTGAATATTCACACAGAAATCCTTTCCACTTCTTCTCTTGTTTATTTTTATCCTTATTATGTATTTTTCTGTTGAATTTATTGATTCTCTCAGTTCTGCATTTTCTTGCACCACCAACTCTAGATTTTGCTTTAGTTGTTCCAACATTGGTGCATTGGTTACAATTTTCAGGAATCGTCGGAACCATTCCTCAATAAATGTACTTGTATGAGTCTCCTTCTCTTTTTCGAAGGTTAGTTGTGGAAGCTCAATACTTCTACTCCCCCTTGTCTGGGAAAATGTTTCCATCGCCTCCTTAAAATATTGCTTCTATCTATCCGGTCAGAAAACATTCTTTAGAGATGTGGGCTTAATCAGCTTTACTGGGTCCATATTCTGTGCATCCTCCCCTATTTTCTTCCCTCCCCGGGTTACTATAGCTACGCTTTGCATGGGATGAGCTTCTACTTCTCTCGGTTCTGCATTAACCAGATTAGCTCCTCTTTGTTCGGCTCTTTCCTCCCACCTCTTAATCAACTCTGGGAAGTCTTCAGTTGCATGTGTGTTAACTATGCATTAAAAGCATCATGGTATTTTGGTTAGTGGACATTACCTGGCTACGTGTCCTTCTTGATCACAATTATAACACCTTACTGGTCCTCTTCCTCTGGTTCTGCCACCTCTCATTCCTCCTCCTCAAGCCCTTGGAGTTTCCTTCACTCTATAATATGGTCTGTCCAGTCGTTTTGCCAGGGCATTGGGGGCTCTACATTGCTCTATATTATGCATTGTAGAAGCGTAGAATTCACAACATAATGTTTTTGGAACATTAGAGTATTTTTGAAAAATTGGACATAGTCATGGAGGATGACCAATACCTTTGCATATTTCACAGTAGTCGGTTATTGTCTGATTTTTCTGAGTGGGGAACCATAGAAAGTGGGGTTGCGGTTGGTACAATCCTTTGGTATTTATCTTCCCAACTCCCCCAACTGGTGGAGCCCCTTGTGTCCCTGTTGTTGAAGTTCCTACATTTTCCCCCCGTAACCTCAGGCATCATGTGGCCACGTGTCCTTCCATCAGGAAATGGGTACACCACATGTTGGGCCTTGCAGGTCATATCGGTTGGATGTCTTTCAACTTTTTCGTTAAACTGGATATCTGAAATTGTAGCCCTAATATGGAAGGCTCTTGTACTTCTTCTCCTCCTCTGAGCTCTTGCAGGTACCCCACCATCGCTTCTATTTTCATGGCCTGCTCCAGGGCATCTTATAGGGTATCAATCTTCTGTTGTGTCAGAGGGGTCCTTGTCAATGGGAGGAGCACTTTAATAAACCAATCTCATTGGTGATTTGGATCAATTGAGTAACTTAGCTTCCCAATCGCATCCTTGAACCTTCTCATCAGGTCCCAAGCTGTTTCTCCTTCCTGCTGTTTGATTTCCCATAGCTCAGATTATCCTTGCTGATCTGTCTAAGGTAATTTAAATTATTTGACAAATTCTTTCTTCACATCATTTATTGGTACATTTGGATGAGCTTCTGACCATTTAATGAACCAGAAAAGAGCTCTCTCTATTAGAGTGGTCTGGAACTCAATCAACTTAACTTCCTCTGGTGTGTTCCGAGCTCTCCAAACTTCTTCGTAGAGATACCAGTGTTGCTCCACATCGTCGTTACCTCTCCCAGAGAATTCTAGGTATCGTGTGAACGATCTCGCCATCTTTCCTTGTATGGGTGGTACTAAAATAAAACCTCTACTTCCTAGCTAAGAGATTGTATTACCAACACTGTGGCTAGTAGATATTTGTACTCTAGACTTAACACTACTCAACTTGCTAAACTCCCTTAACTTAACAAAAAAAATTTCAGGTGGATGATAGAGTAACGGAGGAAGGTCGGGACTAGAGCTACTTGAACTTTGGGGAATAGGATTACCTTACATTATGGGTTTTGGCCTCTCTCAAAATATTTGCTCCATCACAACATGTAGCTCCACATCGGATGTCTCTTCAGGGCACACGTCCTCCTCATTGGAATTTTCTCCCTTTTCTCTTCGAGCTGGGCTTTTATACACTTTCCTAACCTCCTTAATGGTCCCTTCTATTCCTTGGGATCCCATCTAACCGTTCATTTCCTTTTTCATCTGTGGCGCCTTTTGCTTGGCCTGTCGATTACTCTCCTATTTCTCAAACTCTTTCATCACCCTTTCCCGCCACTTCTCAGCAATATGCACCCTCTGATGTGCTCGTTGCTCTCTTATTCTATTGGAGGTTCTAACATCCATATCCCTATTTCCCATTCCTACTTACTTGTAGTATATTTCCTTCAGTTCCTTCCCCCAATACTGGAGGTTTCAGTCTCCATCTTAGAACTTTGAAATGCCATCAAACCTTCTTCCACCATTAAAGCTTTGATCCACAAAGGGTTTCCTTCTAACAGTTCTCCCCACAATATAGATCTGAATATATCTTTGGCTTTTGTAAAATATTGGTAACACTCGGCTACAAATTCCACAATGTATCCCTCCAAGGTAGATTGTACCCAAAAATCTACTGCTCGGGTCAAATCGGTATCTAACCAATGGAGTGCTACCAGATCTGTGTGTGTCCACTTGCGAAAGACTCTACATGATCCTCCTGGGAGTGACTTAATTTGCAGTCTCCGCAACCAATTATAAAGCTCTTCAGGAAATTTTCCCCAGAAAATTTCGTACAGGTCACTTGCAGATTCAGAAAATAGGACCTAATCTCTAACAATATTTTCCCTTTGTTGTTGAAGCTCCACTTGTTGTGATATGAACTGGTCTACATGATTATACCACTAGCTTTTTAGTTCCCTCTCAGAGATCCATGATACCATGATCTAACTCCTAAATGAATTTTCATGTCCTGGCAATGGAACCATTTGTTGGCGAAAAAGGAGGTCTTTGGGCAAGACCCGAGTTCAGAGTAGAGGCCAACAAGGTTTCTACATTAGTCTAGCACAATGCGGAATTTTCATCATACTCCAGAGAGTAGAGCGTCTCACCCGAGGAGTGCCATAACCTTAGTAAGATTAAAAGCTAGATCAGGTAGAAGACAAGTGAAACAGTAGAGGACAACTATAGAGACTTGAAAAAAAAACCATATCTCAACTCTTTGTATAAACTATCACTCATTAAAGCATGTTCAGAATGCTGAATTAAAATTTAAATTGGGTATACATTCATCAAAAGAAAATAACTATAAATCAACCCATAACATTACACACAAAAATAACTATATTTCATTATCAATAATAGAACGACATACATCCACTCCACAGAGTCTATTACAGTTTGATTCAGTACAACAGAGTTCCCACAAAGCTTTCCTAAGGCTCTGCCCTTTCCTATCGGTCATTCACTGCACTGACTAACTTCCTCTCCTCCGCTAGCTGACTATCTATTTGTTCCTCCACTAGTGTGATTGTCATTCCTTCCTCTTTTTCTGCTTCACTTCTTCCCACTTCTACTTCATTACTGGGAGTTATGTTGATTGTTCGTGTCTCCTAGATATACCATCTGCACTCTTCTCTGCAACTTCCATACCACCTATCTTCTAGCTTTTCGCAACCGTGACATTTCCTTGTCCACCTTGATTGCATTCCACCATATGTCCACCAACCCTCCACAACTCAAAAATATTCTTAAAACAAAACAAAGGCCCCAAAAATTCTTGTCCCGTGCTATTCTGAGTACCTGCATATTAAAAAACAATGTTAAAAACATATTTATTATGCTCTTAAGTGAAATATTCTTCCTCTTCCTCTTCCTTCTCTGCCTTATTTTCAACTGTATGAATGTTGTTTTCCACTGTTATGTTGTTAGTGGATATTCTCATAAAAAACTCTTCAATCACTTTATCCTCTTCTTGATCATTAACTGTTGCTATATGATGTACTGCTTCATGAGTAGTTTCAATTGTTGCATATCTTGCTACTATGAAGGCAGCTTCAACCTTCAATGCTTCATCAAACATGGTGCTTACCATATTACAATAATCAATACTTGTTTCAAAAAATAAACCACACATATCATCAACATAATGTTCATCCACCCTATGGTGGGATATCCGAGCATGCATATTCTCATTGTCAATTTCAGCGATAATTTCAACTTTACCAATTTCATCAGTTGCTTCTAGATTCATATATGCACATCTAACTTTGCAGTCATCATCCACAAGTGTTTCATCACAATGGGATTCACCATCTTCTGCACCATCCATGTTATGGTGGAGTGATTGTTATGAAACCAACTCAAAAAATAGAAGAAAAGAGAGATCAACGCCTTATAAATGAACCACTTTAAGGGGGAAACCTACTTTACATTACATAAATGAACAATTCTTGGATGATACAAATGAAAAAACCTCCTTTCTATATATAGGAGTCCATGGGGTCACAACATAATCATCGCTGACCTAAAAATAATAATGTAAGGGAAAAATAATAACAATATGGGGGTTACACGGGTACAAACATAACAATAAGGGTGGATGGACTAACAAAATAAGGGACTACACTAGTAATATAGGTACCTAACATGCCCCTCTCCTTCAAACAAGTGTTGTCCACAACACTTGATTATTTCTTGATCCTTATGTATAAAATTATCATCCTCCCATGTGGAATCTTCAACAAAAAAAGTTCTTCCACTTGCTGAGATACTCTGAAATTGATTGATTTCGTACTTGTTGAGTTCTTGTTTTTTTGACTGCTTCAGAAATTCTTTCATTGTGATGTTTATCTTCCTGTTGTTTCATTCGATTTTCCACCAAAGTTAGGTTATCCTTTGAGAGTTGGAGAACTTGTTGTTGATTCTCTATGTGATCTTCCACTACTTAATTATCCATATTTTCTTTCATTTGATCCTTCAAACCACTCAACTTAGCCTTAATTTTTTCTTTTAAACCATCTATGTCATATTTTATTTCTCTTTGTAAGATTGAAATTTTTTGCACCTGGTACCATAATTTTGATATCTCACACTGCAATTATTCTTCTTCATGCATCATAGTATAGCTTTCTAAGAGTTTAATGGGTATGGAATTATTTTTGCAGGCATTATAGAACCCAATACTGGAAAAAATTCTTCAATATTCCCTTGGAATCATTTCAAACTGCTTTTTTAAACAAACATTATGCAATTTTAAAAAATAAATACACATATTTTTCTTGCTTTTGAGGAGCTCGATATTGAAATTGAATCATCTCTATTATTTTGGATCTTAAATATCTGAAATTCGGTGTTGTAGTAGCCCTCTAAATCTTCTTTTGAATTTCACGGGTCTGACTTGATTTGGATTCTTCAAGGCAAAGTTATGTCCAATATCCCACTATGATCTAATTATGGACTGTTTCAGTTGAAAAAACTTGTACGGTGTACCACGTGTCACTGTTTCCTCCTTCGACTCTTAAATTGATATACATGAAACTACAGTCCATGTACTTGCAGCCACATTTTACAAAATTCCAATACGATGCTCAGACAGAGAGTTATGATGATTTTCCCATGGTCACCTCTTTGATATGAAATTATGGAGCCTAAAAAACCCTAACTTCCACAGATCATATCTCCAAAAATATTGCGAACCAAGATCTGAAATTTTTACATGACCTTCCTCAGGATTTCAGATTTGCTCTGTAAAACTTTCATCTTCTGAATCTTCGTAGAAAAAAAATTATAGCGAAAATTCCATGATGACTGGTTTAGGTGAAATTCGGAAGACTAAAGAAACCCTAACTTCCATAGATCATATCTCTGAAAATATTGCAAACCGAGAACTGAAATTGTTACATTGCGTTCCTCAGGATTTGAACATTGCTTTTTACAAATGTCAGCTTCTGAATCTTCATAGAAAAAAAAGTTATAGCGAAAATGCCACGATAACCTGTTTGGAGCAGTGAAACACTAAAATCCAAAGCTCTAATACCAAATGTTGTGAAACGAGCTCCAAAAATAAAATAAAAGAGAGATCAACGCCTTAGAAATGAGCCATTTCAAGGGGGAAACCTCCTTTACATTATATAAATGAACAATTCTTGGATGATACAAATGACAAAACCTCATTTCTATATATAGGATTCCATGGGGTCACAATATAATACTCGCCAACCTAACAATAATAATGTAAAGGCACAATAATAACAATATGGGGGTTATAGGAGTACAAAAATAACAATTAGGGGGGATACACTAACATAATAAGGGACTACACTAGTAATATAGGTACCTAACAGTGATAGAGCATTGATATGCTCAAGCTCTATTTCACATATAGAGGCTTCAACTTCTCTCTTTGAAATCTATGTTGCATCTTCTTCATCCATATGCTTGCTGGCATAATGGGGCTCACCATCATCTGCATCATCCACATTACAGTGGAGTATTGAACATTGATATGTTCTTGCTATGTTTCACATATTTAGGCTTCAAATTCTCTCTTTGCAATCTGTGTTACATCTTCTTCATCCATATGCTTGCTTGCATAATGGGTTTCACCATCATCTGCAACATCCACGTTACAGTGGAGTGCTTGAGAATTGATATGCTCTTGCTCTGTTTCACATACAGAGGCTTCATATTCCCTCTTTGCAATATTTGTTGCATCTTCTACATCCATATGCATGGTTGCATAATGGGTTTCACGATCATCTACACCATCCATATTACAATGGAGTGCTTGAGCACTGATATGCTCCTTCTCTGTTTCACATATACAGGCTTCAACTTCCCTCTTTGCAATATTTATTGCATCTTCTTCATCCATATGCACTGCATATTGGGCTTTACCAAGCATTGTTGTCCTCCCAGAGTCTTGCTCATCTACTCTCAGATCTATGTCTGACATCTTTGCATCTGACATATCCTGCTGTTGCATGTCACTCTCCCTTGCATCAAATTCTGTTTCCAGGATCTTCCATGATTCCTTGGAAGTTGTAGCTTTTGCTACCTTGCACATAACTGTTTCATCCATTGCATGTTAAATGAGACTCAAAGCTAGGGAATCTTTGTCTTCTTCTAGACACAACAGTTCCGCGGCTACAGCTTGAACGTCTTTAAACATGGCGACAATGTTTGCCTCTTCTTTTTTATCATTTTTCTTAGTCTTCTTCAGTAGTGCTTTGCGACCCATGACTGATGTCATAGCTTCTTGTATGCTTGCATGAGGCTATCTTCTATATCGCCCCCAAAAAAATATGATTTTTAATATGTGCCCTCGTAAGGCACAATCTTCTCAAAAAAAACCTCTCATGCTCGACAAAACTTCAAAATATTTTTTTGTGGACTGACGTACTATACAACGCCCTAAATTCTCTTGGCAATAAAAATTCCAAAAACCACATAATATTTTATATATGCCTTATTTTTCTTTTAAAAAAATAAAATAAAATATTTTTTATTTTTTTATTTAAAAATAAAAAAATAAAAATAAAATAAAAAATCTTTAAAAAAACTTTTTATAAAATCCTTCTCGAAAATCTTTTTAAATCTCTTCAATATTTTTTTGGTTTTGTTAAATACCTCCTTTCAAAAATGGCATCTTTTCATAAACTCAAAAAACACTTTCATAAAAATATCATTTTAAAAATAATCCTTTCCATTTTACCAAAAGCTCCAACTCCACTCACCGTACTTGCCCTTTGTAAAATGTTAAGAGACTTCAACTTTCGAAGTGGAACGTATATCCAAAAAACTTTTACGTGTTATTAACACGGCCTTGTGCTAACGTTGCCCACCTTCTAATGTCCAGCGTTAGTGCCCTGCTGACGCTCCTCACGTTCCAATGTCTGACGTTAGTGCCTTAACGCACAGAAAATAAACAGAGCGGCTGTCTGCAAAGCCCTCCAGTGGTGCGGGTGCGTTATAGCTCAAATCAAGAGAAGAATATTTCTCTTCTCTCACTCACGAATTGCTGCTAATTCGTCTTCTCGTTTTGTTAGACCTCAGGGAGATGCAAACAGGGGTTGCAGTGAAAAAAGAGTTGCCAGAAAATCAAGAGACCCGTAGTTTTTTCCATGCTTAACCATCATCATCCATGACAACATCACATTCCTCTCCAAAAATTTATAGACTACTCCAAATTTAAATAGTATGACTTGCATATATTTCAATTAATTTTCATAAATACATAAATTCAATCGTAAAAGTTGTTATAATCATAAATACATAAATTCAATCGTAAAAGTTGTTATAATCAAGTGACCATTTCCCTGCTCCTTTTCCAGATTCTCTAACTTTTAAATGCCCGTAAGGGGGTGAGGAAAAAGAAAGGTATAGTAGTGGTAGAGAAATTAGTTCACAAATCCTTTGTTAAAAGGTGTTATAATCAAGTGACCATTTCAGTGGTCCTTTTCCTGATTCTCTAACTTTTAAATGCCCGTAAGTGGGTGAGGAAAAAGAAAGGTATAGTAGTGGTAGAGAAATTAGTTCACAAATCCTTTGTTAAAATGTGTGGGCTGCCATCACTATAGTTGACCACCATGAACCCAAAAAAAACAAAACAAAAACTCACACTTTTTCTAGCAAAGAAAATAATTTTCTCTCGGAGGGGCCTCTTCTTAATGTGCTTAGAAATTAAATTGGATTCACATTTTTTGGTTAGAGGATTGAACTTTGAGGAAAACAACATCTCCCATTTATTAACCATTCACTGAACTGCTTGTCCATTAAAAAACAAAGAGGGAGTTTCCTCTCCTCAAGGGATATAAGCATTGTATCTTGTTAAGAGAAAGAGTGGTTATGTGGAATAGCTTATTATTTACTTGGCAAATCCTGTTCTCCGGATTTGTCTCTCAATTTCCACGAGGAAACCCATGGGAAATTTATTTGATATTAATGACAAAGCTCTATTACTTATCGATTTGGAATTTTTTATTAGCGAATTTATCTTAATGTTAGTGTAATAATAAGACTTCAAATTTTTTAAAATAGAAAATTACTGTGAGTTATAAAACAAAATAGAATTCTTTCGATTAACCAAAAACATGTTACATTACATAACCACAAATCTGTTATATTAAATATGGAAAGTTGTTACTCTGAACATGAAATGTAACCCAAGAAAAAAAAAAAAAGACACTCATGAATATGGGTAAAATTTAAAAAGACAAATGCAACAGATGCGAAATTCGACGCTTTCTTTCCACGTGCGAAAAATCTCTCTTCATCCCGGTCAAGAGTAAGATATATTTATTTTATTACGAACTTTATTGGTATCTTAATGAAAATATAAAATCGAATTTTGACTTGGAATTTCCTGGAGAGGAAGTTATATGGAAAAAGAGTGGCATTGAAATTACCCAACTTTTTGTTCACCACGGTAACCGTGATATTTGTACATCAAGAGTACAATAGAGCAAAACTAACAAGGCTACAAGTAGCCATTATCTATCGCTTAGTTTAAATATAGTTAATGTTGCAATGTGATGTTGGAAATGTCTATGGACACATGTACTATTACATGTCGCTTAATGTAATTATTAGATGTTGCAATTTGTCATTAAAGTTTATTTTTAAAGGGTTTAATTTATTTTTGTTTTATGTTTGTGATGGACTTTTCTTTAATTTCAAATGTAGCATAATGCATATATAAGTACTATACTTTTTAAAGTTTATAATATACAATATGTTATTTGTTTATTTTTTTCAATAATTAATGTTATGAAAAGTTTTAAAAGGCTTTGAAAACAAACAAAACTAAAAGATGCAGTATTAGTTATTGTTGATACTTTAATTATTTAATTTAATGATCAACATTCTAAAGGCTAAAAATCAACGCTTTGTTATTAAAATGATTTATCACCTATTATTTGTAAAATTTTCATTACAAACATTCATATTCAGAACTTTGTGTCTTGTACTTTGTCCGAGCTTCTACTATGAAAGAATCATGATGAAAACAGTATATAAAGGTTGGTGTAGCATATCGACCGTATTTATAGTGTTGGTTTTTAAACCTATTGCAAATGCAGATGTTAAATAAATCAATTAATGTAGATTCTATTAACCTTGTATCCTTCATTAATCGTGATTCCTGTATAAATCTCATTGAAATAAATATGTTAATAAAAGTCCCGAAGTGGTTATTAAGAAAGCATACAACAGGGACCGTATTTATGCGTGTTTAAAAGCCGTCGTTAATAAATAACGTACGTAACGTTCGTTAATGTAAATTATTAATATATGTGTGTGTGCGAAGAAAATATTAATAGTGAATTATATATACCAACATACCTAATAATTAAAATATTATGTATTTATAATTATATACCGTAATGGCTCTAATAACAGACCAATTAATAAACTGTAAACATATTCAAAGAAGTAGAACCGTAACCCTTGTTTGTAAGAAGACAAATTTTTTCAACTTTATTATCAGCTCGTATCAACCACATGGCGTTTCCAGATATGTTACGTTCAAGCAATATTTCCACCTTCGATTCTTACGAATAATCCATTTTATGGGGAAAATAAATATCGTTGAAGAACTTCAAATGAGCGATGAAGTATTTATATGTTTGTTCGTTTGCGTAGTCCCCCTTTAACAGCTGGGATGAAGACCAACAGGACAGAAACCCTGCCTGTTGAGCTATTAGAAAAGTCCCGCAGCCCATTTTAAAAGAGACAGACGATGTTCGTCCCAGAGCTATTGTATAGTGACTAAACTTTCCAGAAGTAGCGTACATGGAAGGAAACCCTGCCACTTGAACTCCCGCATTGGCGCCGAGGTTACATTTACAGAAACCCAGTGACATCGAGAGGAAGTACAATCCATGAGCGATAGTGGGAGACAGGAACCCAGGTATGAGAATGCCCGCGTGTCATGTTTTATGGGAAGTGCTTTGATTGAGACAAGAAGTGTCCATCAGGCAGGGCAGTTAAACTGCTGCCTCAAGAAATTAGCAAGAGTGTTTCTACAACAAAAATACAAACAATTAAATATAAAAAAACAAAAACTTAATTCTTACTATTTATGAGACTTGCATTCCTATCCAAGAATGAACCAAATTATTAAAATTCATCTGTGGTCATGGTTTTGTCATCTATATATTATCTTAACTGGAGAGCCTATGTTCTTTAAAATAGCTTATATCAAGCTAAGATTTTGAGTATTTGAATATTGTGTGAAAACTTAAATGTTAAATAATTAATGACCCAATAATACAAGAATATATGTTTCTAATCGTAGGCGCGTGAAGAAGAATCATATTGCAAAGCAAAACAAAGAGGAAGAAGCAGCATAGAATATGTGATGAGGAAGACTAACTTCATTTTAGTAGAGTGTTTAGATGATATAATCAGAAAGGCCATTATTAAAGTAGTAGAACAGGGAATCGTAAAAAAATATGAACTTATGGGCTTATAAGAAGCATGAAACTGAAATAAGAACGTATTTTTTTTTGCCTATAAAAATATTGCCCAAATTGAGAGATGTTGTTCAAAGTTGATACATAAGAATATATGAAAAATTAATGTCCTTTCTTTGTAGAGGCGTTTGGCTTGTAGTACATCCTATGGACAAATAATCTTAGTGCCTCCTCCTGTTTTACAAAGATGAATTAATCTTTCCATGTCAATTAAAGCGATTTTTGCAAAACCATTAAATAACAAGCATTTAAGACCGGAAGTAGCCTATGGATCATGTCCTAATAAATATTTTTTTCAGAAAATTTTAAATAGATTTATAACATTTATATGTTGTCATTGTAAAGATGTTCTCTATTCAGCTTGAACATATATGTATGAAATTCAAAATACTGTAAATGTCAAATGAAAAAGCTATATTTCTTAAATATACATATATTAAGTCTGGGAAGTATCCGTCAATAGGTAGAAGAAACACTATAAGTATAGCTAGTGATTTTTGTTTGTAATTGTTCTATGAAAAATTCTTGTTCTAGCAAAATGCCAGGTGATATAATTTCAGACTTTGAGAAAGGTAGATTTGAGCAAGAAATCTGTACAAAAATTGAGAAGAACTTTTGCATTGATTGGATTATATTATGTTCTTTAAATAATGTTTGTAGAAGCTACTCAGCCGCAAAGAAAAGGGAAAATTAGTACAAATCTTGCTATTTTGGAGCAAAGTAATTTAAATTGTATATATCCTATTTTTTGTTGAAAGAGATGAAGAATAATTATAAGTATACCTAGCCTTGGTAGGATTTTGTTGCTATGAATAGATTGATCCGTTAGACCAAGGATTGTAAATGTACCATTGATTTTGGAAATCGCGTAGCACATAAGTATACTTGTTTCGTTTTCCTTTAAACATAGTCTTTGAAAATATGCGCTATGTTTTAGTAACTGTCAAGAGGAATTTTGCCGATGTGCAACATTACAAATTTGTGTTGAATTTTATTATGCAATTAAGACACTAAGAGTAGGAAAAGGACTTAATTTTTATTTACCCTTAGGCAATTAACCGTATTCTCCTCTATCATTGTAGAGGTCGGGTATCGTGAATTGCATTCAACACAAACCTTGTTCAAATGGCGGGAGTAATGTCATAAATTGTCAATGTTCCTTTTATCTGTCACAGAGGACAAGAGTATGTAAAAATAGAAACGTATGAAGAAACAATTGTATATTTAGTAGAGGAAAATAGTTTCATTTGTACTTGCTGTAGAATGTCGGAGGGTTCAGTTCAGTTCTTCCGTCGTCGATTCAATTTTATGATGAATGTAGCTTGTATTGTTCGAAGTGTTCGTCCTTCAGCTTCTTTCCCCGTTTGTTGTTTTTGAATAGCATATCTGGAAGATGGCCTTTTTGCGATTCTTGCTCAATTTCATCACATATTGTGCGGCAAATGTTTCAAAATAACCTGAACTCAAGAAAAGAACACGAAAGTATATTGCTCATTTGTCATGCTTTATGGACTTTACATCCAAGATATGTGCTATAGATAACCATAACATCTCCATTGAACTTTTTCCAATTTTTGCTAATGTAGTTTTTTCTTAACAGTAACCTAACTATGTTTCTTTTTTTCTGGACCGTATATTGATGATGTTTATGTAGCAAAAGAAACAATTATGAAGAAATATATTGGTGATAAATATGAATGCTATGAATGGTACGTATAAGAATTTAAGTTTCATATTTACTTTCATTTGTCTGATCAAATGGCACTTGATATTTGTTGTTCTGTCATTTTCAGTTTGTTGTCCAAAATCACAGATGAAAAAAAGATGCAATGTCACTGAATTGTGCGCTTGAACGCAGCCACGAAGTCTTTGGTAAATTTTAATAATTAAGAATAAAAATAAAAGTATAAGGTCATTGTATATTGTACTGGAAACTGAATATTAGGTATTGATAGAGATATTAATTGCATTTAAAAACTTGGATAATGGAATACTTATAAACTATACAATATTAAATTCAGAAAATTCTATTGGTGCAATAGAGATATATACTGATCTTAGTTGCAAACATTAAAAGTTTTTTTGGTTGATAGAAAAATGACACAATTCCAGTACAATAGAAACATGTAAACACATCTAGTACAGATGTATGAAAGTTCAGGTGCTGTTGATTGGCATGAAAACATTTACATATGCATCAAAGACTAAGTAACTTGGGTGTAATAAGCAAGTCTGGATGTGTTTCCTGATCAAGCTCACTTTCCAATGTTGTTACTTATTATTGGTAGTTGGCAGTTTACAGAATAAATATGTTGATCAAGATATATGTCATTTGAATTTGTTGAACTACTCAACGAAAAATAACATAGAAACACCATAGGACAAAAGAAACCAAAAAAAAAAATGTATAGATAAAATTTCAAAAATGATAGCGGTATTAAGAGAAATAATGATGAGATTGGACACATTTTGTTCAAATTGCAAAATGTGAATTAATATGCATATGGATTATGAAATAATTTAGTTTGATGTAACTGAAATGGAGTTATAAATTTGGAAGTAATTTAATTTGTATTCGATGTTATATTTATGGCAATTTAGAGGTTGACAAGAAGCAACATGGGAAATTGGAGGAGATCTTAGTAAAAAACGGTTCAAGTGTAAAGTGAACAGGAAGCTTGACAAGTTTCTAGAGAAGGGTGAGGAAAAGGAATCAACGGTTGACAAGAAAAGAAGAACAAGAAGACTGGCATTCATAGAATTATGCATGTAACAGTTCTGATGTAAATAAGCAATTGGTCATGATTGTCAAGTTTAAGCATGGTACATTATTGAGAACTTAGCACTAGTAATATAAGAATAGGTCTTGCAATAGTTTTGTAGAAAGAAATAAATAGTTAAACGTAGAGATATATCTATACATATGCATTGAAGGGTAAGTAAGTTTAGTGTAGTAAGCAAACCTGGATGTGTTTATTTCTTTTTGTGACTTATCTTTGGCAATTTGACTCATTGTAGAAAGCTATAGCAATCTGCAAAACAAAAAATCAGAACTCAAAGTCATAGTAGTTAAGAGGCTATGATACTATTGACTAGAAAAAAGCATTAGACTACTTTCATTTGCACTGTGTTTGTGTTGCATTTTTGTCTTCAATAATGAGACAAATAGTATCATGGTCGCTCCAATATGTATCTAACCTGAAAGTCTTATAGCTACAAGTTATGTTTGACCATATGTGATCAATGATTGATAATTTTTTATTGTTATTTGTCTCTAAAAGAAAATGAAGGTTGTAATTGTGCATATACGATCTTAGTTTGTTTGTTTTGTTGTTGCTTTCAAGCATATTGATGTTGAAATCGCCGACAATCGCTATTGTTTGATTTGAATGTATTTTTCATAATGCTTTTGAAAGAAGATCCAATGTATTGTTCAATGTTGCATATGGTGCAACATAGACATTCACAACTATAATATCCATGTCATGAAGAAGCAGCTTTGCTAGTGTAGCTTCAATGTTTTTTTCTTCAAAATGAATATGGTTCAAGATCTTTATATGCTTTTTAATACAAATTAGCAAACCATGTTTACTATGATTTGATATGCAATTGAATGTTTCAAGTCTTTTTAGAAGTATTGAATTATTCAAATGTGTTTCTTGTAAACATAGGATGTCAGATTGCATTAGATCATAGTCATTTAACAAATCATCAATATGTATTTGTAAAATGCGAGTGTTTAGAGAAAGAATTGAAATATATGCTTTTGTTTCTAATAATGAATAGTTGTAGTCTAGTTGCCACTTTGCATTTATGTGTAAACGTTCCATTTCAACAGAAATTTTGTGTCGAATTCGGAAATTTTGTTTCTTAAGTCGACTAAGAAAATGCAATGATTCTATGTTTCTCACACGAGAAAGAGTTGTATATACTAAACCATGGCGTCGTATTCCTAAAGGATCAAATGCAAGATTGTCTAGTGTCAAGCCTTGTGATATGTGTATTGTACGTGCACATGCTAGTTGGATTGGGAATTGTTTTCTTATTTTCAAGTTGCATGTTTTTGCTAATACAGAAACTGGCTTTGTTGTGCGCAGTATGGGAGTCCAATCACTAGAAATTTCTTTGATATATAGAAAAGAAAATTTATGTGCTTCGCGACGGCCAACACGTTCATCATAGAATTTGATCCATATTACATCAAAATTGTCTAATTTTACATATGCTTTAATGATACCATCTGCACCGTTGACTAGACCATCTTGTAAGTCATAGTTTCCCGCATATATTTCAACTAGCATGTTAAGTTTTAGGACAATTTGTGAAGGCAATGTTGCTATTTGTGCATGATATGGTATGTGTCCATGGTTTTCTTCTTCGTAATCAATTGCATTAATTACAATTTCATCACCAGGAACAATAGACAACATTTTCTTGTTATGTAATGCTACATATTTATTCCTAAAAAATAGATAGGGGAAAGTAGGATCATTAGGAGCATTTTGAATACAATGTCTATTTAGGTAATTCAAATCATCTTTTGTTTGATTATTTAAACACATCCTATTCAAAATGATAATGAAATTTTCATTTGTTTGACGCATTGCAATGTGCAATTCCTAGTACTTTACATGTTCTTTCCAAAAGTCATATGTTATTGGTTGCTTTCTTATTGTAGGTTGTTCAAATATTAGTGAATCTTGTATAGGTTGTGTTTGGTATAAGTCAACACAAAATATGATATCATTGTTTCCAAAGTATTTTGTTTAATTGTGCTTAATGTTTCTTAATCGATCATCAATTTGATATAGAAAACAACTTCCAATTAGAGATACTTCATCAATGAGAACAACCCTTAATTCTTCGTACAGTTGTGTTAAATTGTCTAATACATCGTTGCTATGTGGAATAAAACTAGATTTGTTGAAAGGCATTAGCAATGCAGAATGAATTGTAACTCCACATGCATTATATGCAGCTTTACCTGTGTATGCTAATATCAAACCTTTTGGCTTCAAAGGATCTGTATTGTAATGTTCATTGTAGATGCGCATGAGCATTTGGAATATTGCTTTTGCTGTGAATGTTTTCCCAGTACCAGCTCCTCCAGTCAAAAATAAGTAGAATGGTTTGTCTATGTTCTTTCGTTTTTTCATTGCAATGTCTTTGAGTATTGCTTGTTGTTCTTTATTTAGCATTCTCCTAATATTGTAGTATTCCTCATTGATAAGCATAAATGGATGTTCTGTAAATTGAAAACCAATGTTAAGATGTCTTTTTTTCTCATTGCATTGGGGAAATTGCAAATCTTTAGCCAAGTCATACTTCTCAGTAACATCATCTGATATTCTAGGTTTTTTTATTGTATGATTAGAAGTTGCAGTGTTGCTGTCAATTTTTTGAATTGCTTCTTCCAAATCACCCCATTTCTTGTTCATGTTATATGTGAAATTAGTTTCATTCTTCTTTATTGTGTTCTTATGCAACATGTATGCACTTTTCCATGTAGAGCAGTCTTGCTTTAGTTCATTTTCATTGTTTTCAAATGGAAAATATAGAAAAAGTTTTTCTCTGTAATAGTTTTCATAGTCAATGTGTTTTTTGTATTTAATGAATCGAATCACTTTTTCTTTTTTTATTTTTGATATTGGTTTGCCATATTTCCTATACTTTGATACAAATTCGGCTGAACATATATGCTTAATAGCATTAGGTCTATTGATATAGTAATCAATTATAGAACTGCACATAACATCCTCAGAGTTGTCAGGAATTTGTTTTAGAAGAGTAGTTGGTTTAAGTATAAATGTGCGTTCGCCTATTGGTGCTGTGTTTATAAAGTTGCATTCTCTTGAACTATGATTCAATGGTAGTGATAGAGCTATGTGGACTGCTTGTTGAGCTGAAATTTGTTGAAGGTTAAGCAAAGCATTGCCTAGAGACCGTATCATTTGAATAGCATCAATTTTGCTCTTTTCATGTTCTTTTCGTATCCTTTTGAATGCTTTTGTCATAGATCTGTCAACTTTGGTCATATATAAAGTGCAATATGAAGCTGCAGCATATGCATTTAGAACATATTGGGCATCTGTATTTGCATTCCATAGGTGTGGCATATTGTATGCAAAGCTATTATTCCATATTTCTGATGGTTTTCGTTGCAAGAATACCATTGGTTGTGTTAATGTACTTTGTACTAATTCGATGTAATCAGTTTCTGTTAACTGGAATTCATCTAAGAAATCTCCATGACTATTTGATTTGTCATAGTGTTTTTGCTCTAAGGTGCTTTGCAAGGACAAAGCTTTTTCATTTATCGAGGCAACTACCGAAGTAATTGGTTCAAGAATCCTTGTTCTTTTCATTGGTAGCATTGGAATTTTGTATCTACATTGGGATGCTTTTTGTTTTTTACAGCTTTTGGTATGATGATGTTCATGTATTTTTGTGAGTTCTGGGTCAAGGTGATTTGTGCTACAAGTTATATAGTTATCCAAGAAGTTTTCAATTTCTAAGTTAGTATTAATTCCATATACTGGAGCATTTTCTATCCATATAAGAGCATGTTCATGTGCACTACCTCTATTTTGGAACTCAGTTACAAAGTAGTAATCTAATATTTTTCCAAAGAATGTGATATCTTGACAGATCAATTGCTTCAATGCATTTGTCTTATGTCTATAGTAACGTGTACATGTTACTGGGTCCTTCTTGACAAGATAATCAATATTGCATTCCTCAATTGTTTCAATGTATTTCTCTTTATTTCTATTGCTATGTAATTCAGTAAGATTTTGTACTAGTGGTGTCCAAAAATGCTCTGCACTTGTAAATGTAACAAAGAAAGTTGGAGGACCTAATTGTCGTATCATTGAAAATATATGTTTCTGCATTTTTTGATGGTAATCAGGAGAAATTATTATGTGTTTGAAATCTATGTATCCAATATGACTTTTTAGTAACTTTTCTAAGTTGGGCTTGTACTTAACATCTTTTGCTAACAACTTTCTTCCTTGTAATTTTCCTTTTCTTATTCGTATTGAGATGCATGACATGACTTTTTCAATGAGTATTCACATTGTCTTGAAGAACAAATTTGTGATGTGATAGGAAAAGTGACCACTGTAATGCATTAGTTCCCATTTTACTATTTCTTGGTAACGAAATCTTTGTAGTATATCATCGTCGCGTGGATTTCCAAAAGATAGTGTTGGGAAACTCATTTCTTCTGCATGTTTGTCTTTGAATATCCCAAGTGGTCATTGTCCCTCAGCTGGTGCTATTTCAATAAGCTTGTCTTGTAAATCATGAATTCGTTGTGAAGCTATGAATCCATGTACCAAGGTTTCAGTTGGCTTTTCACTTTTTGAAATGCTATCAGTTTCACTTTTGCTATCAATGTTGTCATCATCAGATTTATTACCTTTATTGTTCAATTCAAGTATATGATTCCAATTGTTATTAATTGAAATGTTTTCAGTTTTATACAAATTTCGAGAACATAGTTCTTTAAGTTCTCTCATGAAAATATGCACACGCACTTTTCCTGTTTGATATGCATTCTTGTATTCTAGTCACCGTTTTAATGCAATAGCAATTGTGATTGTATTGTTTATGGATTGTGGCAATGCTTTTTGGACAATGTCCATCTGGAAAGGTACATTGATTATTGAACCAGTTAAGCCCATTTGTGATCACTTCTTCCCACATTGTCTTATTTGTGCAAAGGGAATTCTCAATGCAACAAGTCTTTCCTCAAGCTTTGAAAGTTTTGTTACAGTTTGCAATGGCTTGTTACGTCTTATTTGTTAAGGTATTGCAACGCGAGGCAACTTTGCATTCGCAAGTGCTGTTTTGCAAGATCGACAAATGATATTTAAATGCAATGTCTTTTGTTTTCTAGATATGTTTATGTACATTTTTTCTAATTCAAGTCCAATGCTTGAGATGTTCTTTTGAAATTGCAATGTCTTGCATATTGGACATTTGGTTTTTGGTGTGTCTTCTATTTTTTGTTTATAAATTTCTATCGGAGTACTTTTTCGTGATAAGCAATTTTTATTTGCTATTTCATTTCTATTTTGTCCAATTTTATTTGGGTCATTTGTACGTATCATTTGTTTCAATTTGCACAAGTTTATTCTATTGTTGTTGTTTTCGTGCATCTGTACTATTCTATGTTGCAAATTGCACCGATTTGTATTTTGATTTGATAGTAATGGTTCATAATTAATGTCTGATGCACTTGTTTCAAATGATAATATGTTGTGCGTTTGGTTGAAATTTGTTTTTGATTGGTAGTAATTTACAATGGCTTTACTAGTAAATGACCATATTTGTATGTTTACATTAAATATGATCGATGTCCATTGGAAGCAAAATGATGTTCCCTCAACTCCTCCTTTTTCATATGGCATTGCCATATTAATTAGGTATTGTTGCCAATCTGCAACCATTGTTTGAATTTGTATAGTTTCATTTGTTAAGTGTTTTTCTATACAATTAAATGCATCGTTGCTCCTAGCCATTAGTGCATTGCAAAAATATTGGACAATGTAGAGTCTAAGAGATTGTTCATCAAATTTAGGTGCTATTAAATAAAAAATTGCAGTAAACATGCTATTAGCACATTTCGACATAGTTGTTTTTGCTATATGCAATCCATGAATTTGCATTTCATGAACAACAGATTCATAATGGTTTTCAAGATGTTTGCAAAGAGGTGACAAAGAATAATTTGGTACAAAGTCACATCTACATAATATTTTGTATAATAGGGGTTCAAAATGTCCACTAATTGGATCTGTATCATGAAACAAAATGTTTAGTGGAATTGTATCTAGATCGTGGTTGAAGAACAAATACCTTGTTTTCATTGTTAGCGACCAAAATCCAATTGGTATGTTCAACCACTTTGATATCCACCATATGCAAAATTCAGATTGGAAATTGCTATTAGATGCAGAAAAACGCATTCTATGAAGGTATGTGTCAACATCATGAACTCCATGAAGTTGATATAACATTACAGGATCTAGTTCATATTGGTATGATTCTTTTGCCTCTGTGTCATTTCGCTATAGAAAATTGAGAAAATTTTCTATTATTCCATTGCACAGTTCAATAAACGAGTAACAAAGGTGCAAAAGCACTTCAAATGCATTGAACAAACAATCTCCAGGAGTATATGCAAATTGTCACAGTCTAAAGAGACTATGGTTCATTAAAACGATATCAATATTAGTATCTATGCGATGTTTTTTTGTTGGATGGTAGTTTTCGATGTCTATGATTTCAAAAAATTTTTTCTATGTATTTATTTTTCAGATTCGTATAGTGATTTGTTTACTAAGTACTATGTATCTTAGATTTTTTTTCTTCAAAGATCAGAAGAGCTTCTATAATATTTTTTTGCTTTATTGAATATATCTCTATGATAATGTTTACTAGCACAAAATACAAAATACTAATTTTACTATTATATTGTATCTTTGATCTCAAAATAGTAAAATAAGAGAAGCAAAGTTGCAAGTAACTAGTTCCTATTTTGCATCTCTCTGTATTTCAAATGTATCACTGCAAAACAAAGAAGATGCAACATTGATTATTGTCTCTGAAAACATGAATCTCACATAAAAGCTATGCATTCTAGAAATAATTGACTTTTCTACACAATAGAAAGCATGAAATACAGATTCTATTTGTCTTGACTAGTAAAGCTAATTTTGCTAGTTGTAAGCAACAAAGTTGTAATTACAAATATGTATCTACAATTAGATACTTGAAGACAATGATATGCTTCATACAAATAGCCAAACGTGAGAATCGACTTAGTTATTACAAAGCATTCATTCCTTATGCAAGTCCCAAATTTATTGCACCAAAGTATGTACTTCCAAGTCAATGTATCAAATATTGAACAAGATAGGTCAACATAATATGGACTAATTCTATCATTATATTTTGAAAATTTGGTGCTTACACTACTTTTTGTGATAAGACAAAATAATCATTTCAATGATGAATAAATGTATTCTATGATGATTGCTAACAACCAGACATTGTTCTATGGACATTAACAATGATGGTATATACAACAACGACATTTGGATCATCTGAAGTCATATCTATACGACCTAGTATGACATCTAGATTTAAAGTATTGACTATTTGTTTTTTTCTTTGCTTTCCTTCGTGTTGATCTTTGAGAATTGCTTATTATTTTTTTGCATATTAACAAATGTACTGCATACAACAACATCATTTGTACCATTTGAAGCTGCAAGTAAACCACTTCTTACAAGGTCTACATGCAAAGTATCTAACACTTGTTTTCTTCGTTGCTTTGTTTTATAGTATATTTTGATATTAGCGGTGTCTTATTCTACTATTAGTTGTTGTAGCATCTTTTAAAGTTGCATGTCACTACATTCCATCATTCCAAATTGATATATTCCATTCAATGCAGCAAGTGGCACCTAACTTTGCTAAAACATCAAGAAAAAAACAACAAATTAACTGTCCAAAGGTATCAATTGACTAAAGAATAAGAGAAATACCAGAAGTTGAGACATAGTAACTTGTGCAGGATAATGTGAATAATAGATGACATAGAATAATCTTGATTTATACTATATGAAATCTCTAAGATCCTATAATAATAACTTAGGGCATGGGACTAAGACTACCACCACCATAGGTCCATAGCAATAAGACTAATATGACTATTTGGGTAGCTACTCTAATTTTCTATAAATCTCTAGACTATAGTGTAACAAGCACTATTCTCACTAAGCTATAACTACATAAACTATAAACTACGCTTGCCTTTGCATCTGTTCTATTTGCTACTTCTATTTTCACTGCTCCTAGTATTTCTTTTAGTCAATCAATTAAACTAATGACTCTTGTTAGGTGTCTTGTATTCTGGAAACAATTGTTTAAAGATTAATTCTAACTAACTTTCAACTGAGGTGCTTGTATTTTCTTGCCTCCATAATATGCACAACATGCAATAATTTTTTGGACGATGCCAATGGCAACAAAATAGCTTGAACTTTAATTTATTTCATAGATTTTTTCTTTTGGGACTATCTTAACTACCCTTGGCTTTGCATCTGTTCTATTAGCTACTTCTGTTTTCACTGTTCCATTTTTTATCTCTAGTTTTTTGTGTTCCAATTGCTTTCTAAAATGATGAACAATCAGGTGTGTCTTGCAGCAGTCACTATTTTGTAAAACCCTCTGTAAGAGAAAGACATTGTAATAGCAGTTTTTATTGTTAAGGAATAGAAGTATTTCTTTTCTCTCTCCTGTTCTCATCATATCTAATATTTGTTTCGACTTTGCATGCCTTTGTATGTTATTTAACGTCTAGCAAGTCTGTATTGGAGATCTTCGAATTTTGCATTATAAAGTCAAGGTCGAAGTGCTTCTAGATAGAAATGATAATAATCATGCTAATATGTTGTTCTATGAACAAGAACATAGTTTTTGAGCTTCTAACACCGAAGCTACAATTGAAGTGAAATTTGATTCAGAAAAATGATGATGATAATAATCTACATTTTTTAATGAACAGACACTTTAGTAAACAAAGTTGTTAATATTGTAAACGGATAAGCTTCTTCGAAGGAGGAAAACTCTGCCAATATGGAAGATGATAAAATGTCAAAGTTGCATAGTCTCAAATCAAATCCTTTTTCGTGGGCCGAAGCTACAAATGAAGTGGAATTTTATTCAAAAAATGATGATGATAATAATCTACATTTTTTAATAAACGACAGCTTTATTAAACAAAGTCGTTCCAAGGAAAATGACTTTGAATCCTCCGAGACTGATACAAATGGTATTCTCATACTAGAGACGTAACAAAATTCTATTTTCTATGTTTTCTTTGTAGGACATAATCTTGATAAGTACTTTTAGGAACTTTGTAAATTTGTCAAAAAGAAACGAGATTTGTAAGACGTATCAACTTTATCAAATTTGAATGGAGTTGCAATTATCAATGTTCCATCTGCTATCATTTAAAAACACAGTGCATAATATGTAAATTGCAGGTAGAATATCATCCACTTTGCACTCAAAATCAAATCAAGAAAGCGAATTTAACATATGGAATTATGTAAAAGAGTAAGATAAACTATGCTTAGCAAACCTTGTAACCGGAGGCACACAGTTCCAGCCTAACTTGCCAAAGCTTGCTTGTACAACGTCCAGTCGCACGATAAATCTAGTTGAAAATGTGTTGAACAGAATAAAAAGATTTCGAGGATCAACAACAGAAAATCTAAAGAGCGGAAATAAGATTTAAAAAGCTTCAAGAAAAGTAACAACTGCAAAGTAGAAACTGGTACAACTGCCATAATTTTATGCTATTTAATTTTTAATTAATGGTTGTTGATATCAAGAGATCTACATGAGATGTTTGTGACATTGACTAGATCCTCCGACTCAGATTTGCAGTTGCATAATGGATATGATAAATTACATATTCGATGCGGAAAACCTTATTGTTAATAATGATTCTATGTATAGTTAATAACATTGAAATTTGAGTTTTATTTTTTCATGATGGTTTTGGCAGCAGTATAGGTGGACAGCTGTGAGCATTTGTAAGATCAAGAAATGATCGATGATAAATGTAGATTCGACATGGATTTAGTTTAATGTAATCCTCGAAGCGAGAAGAGATAAATCTGTAATTTGTGTTTTTTTAATAAATTATTTAATGATGTGGATACAATGGTTCTTAAAAGTATTTTCAACCCACTAGAAAATATATTAATAACTAATTTATAATTTAATAATAATAAAAACTAAACAACTCCACATACCAAAATTCAATAATTTGGAACAGCAAGTCAAAACCATGTGGATGACATTACAAATTGAAATATTTAAATAAATTGAAATATTTATTCTACCCTATTTAATTCTCTGTAATAATATTCAATGCCTACATAGTAACGTAACTGGAGAAATATATTGCTAATGAATAAGTTGTATCAGGCCTGATGCTTATTGGCATGCATGGGATCAGTCAACCAAATATTTTCATGTAGGAGCATGTAGGTTTGATGTGGATTTACTTTAATGTAATCCTCAAATCAGACAAAGATAAATCTCTAATTTATGTTTTTTAATAAATTATTTAATGACATGGATCCAATGGTTCTTAAAAGCGTTTTTAATCAAATTTCATAGGAAAGGAAAACATATATTAATCACTATTTATAATTTAATGAACGCTAAACAACATCCTCAGCCTAATTTCTTTTTTAAGCTTAATTTGTCTTTTAACAACGATCTGAAACAAGTTAAATATTAATTACATTTAACCAATACCAATTACATAATAACAATACGAAATAAATTAGTAATTAAATTAAACTAAGTAGCAAGTACTAAAAATAAAATTGAATATTTATTTTAAAAATATATATATAGTATAGAAGATGTATAAATATTATGCAAATTAAATTTATAAGAACTTCGTCATATCTAAATATTATACAAAAAAAAATTGATAATAATAATTTAAGTGGAAACTTACTTTAAAAAATAATTTATTATATTTATTTATCATAATTCACTAAATTTGCATTAATAAAAATTATATAAATTAAGAGTATTTTGCAATTGCAATTCAATATTTAATAGTATAAAATAATAAATAAACATAATAATATAAAATAATAAATAAACAAACTATTAGCACAAATAATTTAAAGAGAAGTGGCAAATTGAACAAAATAAATATCTAATATATACATATTTATTAAGTATTAAATTATAATTAACGTAAGTAAAAACTTATTTTTTTTAACTATAATATACTTATAATTAGCTAATCTATCGTTGAGCATTTTAAACATGATAGATTCCAATTTTAAAGTGTTATCAATATGTTCTATTTGCAACTTCTAATCATACAAGCAATAAAAGCTCCATGCATCACAATTTTATTTATGATGTTCTTATTAGCATGTGGCTGATGTGTACTTAGTAATGCTATATATGACTGCAAGTCAATCTAGAGAAGTTCAACACTGATGTCAAGTACCTCGGGGATCAGCTTCTTTCTTCAGTGTACAATATATAGTACAAGCATAACTTAATTTACTTGTCTCGACTTATGATAAAAGTCTTTATATAATTACCCATGGGCTTATAATCTTATCTTTATTACCTATGGTTTCAACTATACTATATTCAGAATAAAGCATATTTGAAAAGTAAAGTTAATGTGGCAAGACTTGAACGTTTTTAATGTCATATTAATTGGAAAGGTTTATAACCTTCAATGGACAAGCTTCCGTACAACACCAATAGAGTGAACTGCCTAGACTCAGACGCATTTCTATGCACACGAAACGAAAAGCGAATTAGTTAAAATAGCAAGTTGAGCAGAATTAATAAGGCCATAAAAATTGGCACGAAATACTTAATGAGATAAGATCCCGAGAAATATCAAAACCATTAAATTGATATAATTAGCCACAGTACAATTAATACTCATGACTGAAACGTCTGAGAGGTGTGAAGTTCGAAAACTGTCAAACTGCGAAGTTAATCTACATATATACGAAAATCGTATAGGTTAGTTCAAATATAACTAATTTAAGTAATAATTATCAACACATTAATGTTTATCATGTAATTGGTCAAAGTTTGAATTTGAATTAGAAAAATAAGAATTATTCACTATAACTATTTAACATAATCCCAATTACTAAAATTATTTAAAAAAAATAGGATTTTAAGTATTATTATTTGTATTAGATTTATTTAACATTTCAACAAAATTTCAATCCTAATAATTTTTTACAATTAATTTTTAAATTTTTTTTTTTTTAAGTTTTTATAATTAAAATAAATAATAATACAAAAATAATGAATTTTATTTAGAACATAACTTAATTTAAATTTTAAATTTCTATAATTGCGTTCTCTGTTATTGCTTGTATACACTGTTGTTGTGTAATATTATATCATAGAATTTCAAATATTTATAGCAAAATGATGATGTTACAAAAGCATAGTGGTATATCACATGCTCACAAGGTAGTGAATGGTATTTTTATAATGTATGCGATAAACCTCTGGAGAAGCCACGTAGCAATCGGAGATCAGCGAATCCTTGTAATAAATGTTGATTGCATTGCAATTTGTTTCAGTGAAAACGTTTTTTCCAAATTCTGATCCCATCAGAAATTTAAAATGAAGTGGACTGTTACAATCTATCTCGCAATTTTATGCGATTGCGATTGAACGCGATCACATCGGAACTTCTCAAACCAATAACAAGTCTTTAAAAGAACCTTTCTGAATTTCCGATTGCGATTTACTATTCATTTTAACATATTTCTAAATATAAACTGCGTACATCGAATTAATACAAAAAAGCAATTGCAATTGAGTGCAATTGCATCGGAATTTTCCAATGAGACGAATGCAATATTTAATCTTTTTTCTAAGACGTGATTGCGATAAATCGCATCACATTGTTATAAATAGAAAAAGTGCAATACTTAATATTATTCCAAATTGCGATTCCGATTAAGCGTCATCGCATCGGAACTTCTCAAAGCAATAACAACTCTTTAAAATAACTTTTCCAAATTTCCGATTGCGATTTACTATACATTTTAACATATTTCTAAGTATAAATTTTTCTAATATGTTAAGAGGTCTTTTAACTCATCAAATGGGTAAGTTTTTAAAACTTGTGAACTTTGTGAATAAAATATGATATGCATCTTTTTATTCATGTAAAATATATAAAAAGGGGACTTATTTTTAAATGGAATTTATTCTAAAAATATAAAAATGGGGATGCAAAATAGGAACTAGTTACCTGCAACTTTGCCCCTCTTACTTTACTGTTTTGAAATCAAAGATACAATATAATAGTAAAATTGGTATTTTGTACTAGTAAACATTGTCATAGAGATATATTCAATAAACCAAAAAATATTATAGAAGCTCTTCTCATCTTTGAGGAAAAAAAATCTAAGATACATAGTACTTAGTAAACAACTCACCATACGAATCTGAAGAATAAATACATGGAAAAAAATGGTTGAAGTCATAGACATTGAAAACTACCATCTAGCAAGAAAACATCACATAGATACTAATAGTGATATCTGATGCAGGAGCATAGACTCAAGAAAATACTTTGTATTTTTAAAAAACCTAGGGGTCTCATGTTTTTGAGAATTTATTAAATTCATGTAAATATTAATATTAGTTTTGAGTGATTAATTGTATTTTTAATTAACTATTTGTGAGAATTTGTAAATGTTTCCGAACAACTGGAAACATGAGAGAAATTAGCTTCAAGATAATTTAGAATTAATGATGGAGCCTAAGTTGGAATTAGTTTCAAAGTTTTAGGGATAAAAATCTATTTTTTAGGGATGGTGAGAGATTTGGGGATTTGTTGAGATTTTAAAGGGGTTGAACTCAAATTAGTACATTTTTAATTTGTATAAATTAGTAGGCCTCAAAGGCAATTGAGCAGGTAGGATAGAATAGAAAGGAGAAAGTAAAGCCTGGACAACCAAAGCTTGTAAGCCTCCGGCAATTGTAAGGCCATTACTGTTGAATATCCGGCAAAGACAAAGTCTATAAGTGTTTTCATTGTTAATGTAAAAAGTGTTTTCAGAATTGTGTGGTTCGATTTCTGGAGTGGAGTATATTTTCTGTAATTGGGTTTTAAATGGAGAATGCACATTTTATATAATCTGGTGGTGAAATCGTTGTTTATAAGTTAATGCCATTAAATGAGTCAAATTTTGCATTGTAATGGGAAATCGATCTGAATAATCGATGCTAGAATAGTCGATAGTGGGGAGAAAATATTTAAATCGACATACAGTTAGAATTTGACATTGGATGCATGTGTATAGCGTTGGAGCGATAACTTGAAGCAGCTAGAAATCAATCTACAGCACTGGTCAACGTAGTTGAGTTGTGTTCTCAGCACATGGAATGCGAACGAGATACTTGAATTTCTGTGTAAAACATATAAGGAGGAAAAGTCGATTCAGTTAAAGTCAATCATACAGAAGGAAGATTATATTCGAAGTTCAATTTAGACAAACAAAGGGTGCAAGCAACCTGAAGGATAATGAAGATGATATTATTGTGAGATCAATCAAAAGATCTCTGTGCAGAAAGAAATCTCATATTAGACGCATTGAACTAAGTTAAGGGCGTAGTTCTAAATCCGAGGTGGCGTAGAAGTTCAGTATCGAACCTGGCTTGACCAAAGTCGAGTGTGGAAGGATCTATTTGCTGAGACCGGTTTTATTTTGTTGGATGGTGAATCAATCTCAACTTCAACATAAATGAAAGCCAATTTCAAGTGTTAGCACATATTGCAGAATTGGCCAGTGGGTGAGGAAGTCTATTCTTACGTTGAATAGAAATCAAAGACAGATTTGTTTAATATGAGACTGAAATCATTTAAATTGAATGGCTGGCGGAGGTCCTGTGCGTATCAATATTCAACAGTCAAAGAATTTGAAGTTCAAATATTCGTGGAAGAATGCGTGTGGGGAGTTAAATCCGCGTTGAGGTGCAGCGGATCTTCTGAAGAAAAAAAAGTGCTGGTTTGATGGTGGAAGTATTAAAGGTGCAGATATACAGAATTCTGGCAAGATCGTCGAGATCAATTGGCTAGATGGAGAATGAAGCAATCCTGTCGTGTAAACAATGGAAAAGTGGAAGGTGCAGTCAATAGCTTGGGTAAATCACATTAAAAATGATCGATTGCGATGTTACTGGTGTAGGAGGACAAACGATATCAAGTTTGAAGAAGGCAAGGTAAGCGTTTTTGTATTACTGTAGCAGGTTTACTATAGCGCTAAGTGAAATGGGTTTGAACCATATGTTGAAGACTTTTGAATAAATGACGGTAAGAATTGATGCGTTGACTAAGAACCATGGAATGGTTTCATCATATTGGTTTTTGTAGAAATGATATGTGTTAATGTCGATGTGGGAAAACGTGACACATCAATTTTGAGATTTAAATTTCTCCAATTGTTGGACTGAGCGCTTTGAGGGAGGACGAAGTCCAGGTTCTTAGTTATTGGAGCATTCCAATATTCATTGGATTGGAAATGAGTTATATATATACGAATCTGCCATAAATAGATGGAAACTTCTATATAAAGTGTTTGATTGGTATTGGCTTCATAACCATAAAATCACATTATTGGAACATTCTCATGCCATGAGAAGTGTTGGGATTTTTTTTTAAAAGATTGGACTTTAAATCTAGTGATTATTTGTTAAAGTCTTTTATAAGACTTTTGTAAGAGATTTAAAGCTATTTGTAGTTGAGTCCAATCACATGAAGAGTAGATTGTTGGGTTTATTGGATAGAAGCTTCCGCAACTGAAAAGTACATGAAATTTCCTAGATTGGAGTCTTAATTGGGCGGTGATTGTAATGCATTCTTATATGCATAGTCTTTGGAGAGATTCTAGGGTTTGCAGGCCCTGCCTGCATCAATATCACTATTCTTTGCAGATCCACATGACGATGATATACTACAAAGATTTCGTTACCAAGAAATAGTAAAGTGGGAACTAATGCATTGCAGTGGTTACTTTTCCTATCACATCACAAATTTGTTCTTCAAGAAAATGCAAACACTCATTGAAAAGGTCATGCCATGCATCTCAGTATGAATAAGAAAAAGAAAATTACAACGAACAAAGTTGTTGGAAAAAGATGTTAAGTACAAGCCCAACTTAGAAAAGTTACTAAAAAGTCACATTGGATACATAGATTTCAAACACATAAGAATTTGTACTGATTACCATCAACAAATGCAAAAACATATATTTGCAATGATACGACAATTAGGCCCTCCAACTTTCTTTGTTACATTTACAACTGCAAAGCATCTTTGGACACCATTAGTAAAAATTCTTATTAAATTACATAGCAATAGAAATAAAGAGAAACACATTGAAACAATTGAGAAATGCAACATTGATTGTCTTGTCAGAAAGGACCCAGTAACATGTACACGTTACTATAGTCATAAGACAAATTCATTGAAGCAATTGATCTGTCAACATAGCACATTTTTTGGCAAAATATTAGATTATTACTTTGTAAATGAGTTCCAAAATATAGATAGTGCGCATGAATATGCTCCTATATGCATAGAAAATGCTCTAGTATATGGAATTAATACTAACTTAGAAATTGAACACTTCTTGGATAACTATATAACTTGTACCACAAATCACCTTGATCTAGAACTCGCAAAGATACATGAACATCATTATCCCAAAAGCTATAAAAAAAAATAAAAGCATCACAATATAGATACAAATTTCCAATGCTACCAATGAAAAGAACAAGGATTCTTGAACCAATTACTTCGGTACATGATTCAATAAATCAAAAAGTTTTGTCCTTGTAAAGCACCTTAGAGAAAAAACACTATGACAAATTAACTAGCCATGAAGATTTTTTACATGAATTCCAGTTAACAGAGACTGCTTACATCGAATTAATACAAAGTACATTAACACAACCAATGGTATTCTTGCAATGATAACTATCAGAAATATGGAATAATAGCTTTGCATACAATATGCCACACCTATGGAATGCAAATACAGATGCTCAATATGTTCTAAGTGCATATGCTGGAGTTTCATATTGCACTTCATATATGACCAAAGTTTACAGATCTATTACAAATGCATTCAAAAGGATACGAAAACAACATGAAAAAAGAAAAATTGATGCACACAGAATCACCAGATGTGACCCTTTATAAAATAATATAGAAGTAAATCTAGTACAAAAATGTAATCTCCAAGTCAAAAGATATTACAAATTAAGGACCCCTTTCTAAATGCATGAAAGGGGTTTAAATAGGTACTCAATAAAACAAAATAACTAAAACTATTCCTATAATATATCTAAAATAAAATATCTTAAACTAAAATGCGAACTTGTAGTAGACTAGCTCATCAATCATTGATTGAGATGGATGAACGAAGGTGGCAAAGATTGAGCATATCTTCGACTTCTGTTGGCCGAGTCATTTTTGAATGTAACTGTCCAGCGTATGTAGCATCAAAGAATTCAGGAATGATACATTGAATATAAGTCGAAAGGAATTTGATGGCCATCTGTTCACTGTGTGGCTTGATCAGATAAGACCACATATTATCCCATGAAATTCCTTGAAGTTTGCTAATTTTTTTATTTTTATCAATTATCTCTTGCTTCCACCTAGAATCAGCTTCTTTTACTTTAGGTAACTCACTTGGAATACAATCTGAGATCAAATTTGTAGTGTACATACTGTCATTAATCAATTGTGTTGTATTATTTATTAAACTTTTAGCCCTTGATGTAGCTCTTTCTAATTTCATTAACTGTTGTTCCCATTCCATAAATAGAATTTCCTTGTGTCTCTCCTCAATTATAGCAAGGTTAGATTTTTTTCCTTGCTCTGTATCTTGCCATGAAAGAAACTCAGAAATTTTATCATCAACATCTTCAATTTCTTGCCTAAGAGTGACTGATTTATCTATCAAACACGATGTAATTTCGTACAAAGGCTCAATTTGTGTCAACTTTAAACAAAATTCATTTAACTGTTGAGATAGCAGTTTGTTCATTTCAAGAGCCTCAGTAATGAATTGATCCAGCTTGGGATACTCCTTAAACTTGTCAATTTATGACTGGAACATTTTTTCCTGTTCAACCTTTGAATTTCTCTCATTTTGTAAAATATTTTGTAGCTTTTCTACTTCTTGAGCCAGCTATCGTTGTTTGCTCAAGGCTTGTTCATCAATCTTTTTCTTTTCAAGGTTGAGTTGCTATTCTAGTTCTTTAGCTCTGAGTTCTGCATCCTGTACCCTCTGTTCCAACTAAATTATCTTTTGTTGATCACCTGCAACCTGTTCTTCAAACATAGCAATTTTCATATCCTTTTGTTTTACTAGCTGTGAAACTTCAGAAGCTTTATCTATAGTGGCAGCACTATAGGCACCAGCATACTGAGACAATTTGGTGAGATCCTCATATGGATCCACCTCAGCATTTTTATAAACAACATTTAGCAATTCCCCCTGTGATGCCAAAAGAGCATCTTAATCTGTTCTCCTCCTTTTCCTTTGTTTTCTTACCACAGCCCTATGTTTGGGACTGTAGAATATATCTAAAGGAGGGATTTATTCTATCTTTAGCATAATTTCTCCAGTGGGGTTTTCAGGAATGATTTCCACATCCTGATCTTTGGGATCGTCAACTTCAGGATTGTTTTGCAATCCTATCTGTTGTGCAAATTGTTGATATTGATTTAGCAAATGAGAAGAAACAACCAATTCAGTATCTACTTGTCCTCCTAGTTGAGAACCTGCATCATTCTTGGATGCATGTTTAGTGTTTTAACTTTTTGTACCTCCCTTTTCAATATGTACCTGGACATCAGTGCCAGTCTTCCCTTTTTCTGTTTGCACTAAAGGCTTCTATGTATCTTTTTGAGAAGCTGTTTCTGTTTTGGCACTGTCAGCTTTACTGCTGTCATCCTTTTTCCCTAAAACAGGATCAGCTCTTTCTACTTCTTTACCAAAACTACTTCCTGCTTGTTGTGATGCTTTCTCCTGTATGGGAGCTCTCAACTGATCAAGAGGCAAATTAAGTAACCTTTGGCTTCTATACAACAAAAAAAATTTCAAGTCCTCAGCATGTAACTTGGACTTGGCTGAATCAAAAACTTGGGATATATCATCCATGGAAACAAATAAATCATCAAAAATTTCTGGTTCAT
Source organism: Pinus albicaulis (assembly GCA_034641835.2). Taxonomy (NCBI): domain Eukaryota; kingdom Viridiplantae; phylum Streptophyta; class Pinopsida; order Pinales; family Pinaceae; genus Pinus; species Pinus albicaulis. Next base: position 1,787,136,869 of record CM076575.1, read on the forward strand.
GCTCGAATCGGGCAATCGAAACAGACGTAGTAAAATCATAAGCCACTTTCCTTGGGTCGTATTGTCTTCCAGGAATTTTTGAAAACTTAAGATTAGAAATCTTAGCAACTTCTTTCTCAGCATGAGAAAAACTATTAAGAGTATAGTCACCACACTTAAAAGGGAAGCTAGGCCACATAAGCTTTTTATTGCTTTTCAAAATTCTAGACATTCCTTCAATTGTCAGTTGGTAGGAAATTTCCTGAGCTAACAGCTTATCTGGAACATATAGGGGAAGGATATGTGGCTGAAAAATACTCCCAAAAATTATGATATAAGTGAATTTTTCTTCTCCGAACCAATCTCCGATAGAAGACAAATCAGTCTTGGCCTTATTGGACAGTCTAGGAGGGAAATGACCAAAAATGGTTTGGTAGATTGGTATTAGAAAACCATGGCAGACTCTGTAAACATGAAGTTTGAAATTCTCTTTCCATAAGAAATTATGATACACATGAATAGGAATAGGTTCTTTTGGAGTCCATTTCCAACCTAACATGGGGAACTCAGAATTGAAACAGAGGGCATCCAAAATATAACCACAAAAATGGAAAGGGGAAGAATTCCCTGAATTCTTATCTTTTCTATACTCTAGAATTCGATTAGCTATATTATCTGACAAAATGACAGCCCAATCCATAATTTCAGAATTAACAGCAGAATGAATTAACAGGACCATTTGAATAGAAAACCTAGCAGAGTTGTCATTTCCGAACAACCTACATATCATTGCTGCAGCATAACAATATGGAGGTGCAAGAGACTCCACAGAGTACATACCTGATGCCTCTTGCTTATGTTTCTTAGGATTACTATTCCATTCTTTGATTGGATCTACCTGGTTTCGATGTTCTTCATCCAATTACTTAAGGAATTCTTTGTTGTAAATCTTTTGTGGATTGGGAAGATGGTACATTGCTTTAATATCTTCTGCCCTAAATGATCCGAACAATGATCCAGAAGCAGAAACAAAAGTCCTATTTTGAATCGTCACATTGTCAATCACCCATCTGATAACATCATAGTAGAGAAAAGTATTCGCCCTCGCAGCAACTCGGTGTAAAAATGAATTTGCCAATGCAATAAGTTGAGATTCAGACTCAGAGTCTGAATCTTCTTCATCAGGAACAGTCGCTTTGGGCACAACAACCCTAGGTTTCTATTTTTCAAGAAAATTGTATACATTCTCCCATGTCATCTTCCCCAGTCCTTGACAGGATGTATCTGTGACTAGCTTTAGATTTGCCGGTTTTTCCTTGGGCGGCATGTTTAGCACAAAAGAATTTGCAACTAAAGCAGCTTTAGACTTTTTGCTTCTCTTTGACATTCCAGAGTCGTGTAAACTCTCCCTGGTTCTACAAATGAAAGGATTCGAACCTTTGTTATGCAATTCAAATGAATGCTTTCAGCCGAAATAAAACACAATAATGAGGACAGCTACAAAAACTTTAATTACCATTTAATCTCCCGGCATTTTCAACATTTTTCATACAATCGGAGATCTGCGAATCCTTGCAATAAATGTTAAAATTCGATTTTGATCTTTTGCGATGCCATGAATAAATAGAATTCATTTTAACATATTTCTAAGTATAAAATTTTTCTAATATGTTCAAAATATGTTAAAAGGTATTTTAACTCATCGGATCGGAAAGTTTCTAAAATTTGATATGTATTTTTTTTGCTACTGTTGAATCATGCAATGTGATTCGCCCAATCGCAATCACAAATCGCAAGTTCTTATGTCTTCACCCGACTGCAATGGCAAGTCTCGGACCCGATAAGTTTTATAACGCAAATTTATCTCCCATATTTGGTTTAAGTTTTTTCACGTTCAACGGGGTCCACAGTTGCAAAAGGTTCATTTGATATAGATTTATTATTTTATTCTTTAGTACATTAATTTAAAAAAATATAACTTTAATATCCGCTTTAAAACAATGCAGATTACGCATATACTATGCTCTCATATTCTAACCACAACGCTAACCTTTGAAAACTTCCAACACCACAGCTTTATAAACCTTTCTTTTCTATTTTCCGATGTGATTAATCACAACTCAATGCTTCCGATTGCGATTAATGCATTTGCCAATGTTCCAATGCGATGCCCTTCGTCCGATGCAATTGATGCATTTGCAAACGTTCTGATGCGATTAATGCCTTTTAAGCACGAACTTCAAACACATATAAATCACAGTCCATAAACACATCAGCTCCGCAATTGCCATTGGGACTTTTATTAACGTGTTCCGCTGTTATGATTTTCTCCGATGCGATTCGTGACGGTCCCACAAGGTTAATAAATTCTTCTGTCCATTCAATTTATTGTTATAATCTATGCATCAACTATGATATATGAGCATACACACGGATAAGTGTGCTATCTGACAGACCACAATAGGCGGCTTGTACGGGGAATGCATCTGTCTCATTATTTTTTTTAATGCAACTCCAGATAAAGTACAACAGCTGCACAATAGATATAAATGTTTTTGTAATCGCAGTACAAATAATGGTGATAAAATCTAGGAATTTTGCGATAAGAAGTGAAACTTTTTGGCCAATTAGATAACAGATAATTCAAATTAAAATAATTAAAATAAATCAACAATAATAAATCTCATAGTGAACCATGGCAAAAATAAAAAAAATTTGAAAACATCTGTCTAATCAACCTAAATTAATGTCACAATCAGGAAAAACCTGATGCGTAGTATCCTGCCAGTGGAAGGTACAATAATATTTAATAGAATTAGATTTATAAATAAGAATATTATATATATATATTTTTTAAACAAAATCATTTCAATTTATTTATTAAAATTCATATATAATTGTAAGATTCAAATTTTTGTAAAAGTTTCACTGCAATATTTATATTTGGATTTCAGTTTATGTATATATTTTTTATATAAAATAATTAAATTTTACATTATGTAAAATTTAATTATTTTATATAAAAAATATATACATAAACTGAAATCCAAATATAAATATTGCAGTGAAACTTTTACAAAAATTTGAATCTTACAATTATATATGAATTTTAATAAATAAATTGAAATGAATTTTAATAAATAAATGAAATAACTATGCCGTAGGTGTGATCTATATTGGAATTGGTCTTGAGGAATTTATATTTTCAATAAAATAAATGGTTGGGATTTCAAGCCAAGGAAATATTCTTCATCTAATACATGATTCAATGGACAATATGAAAGGTTTACCAATCGTTTTTTAGTTTCTTAAGTCTAATCCTCTCTTTAATTTATTAAAAAATAATTTTTTAAACATGGTTGTAGTTATAATTTATTTGTGAAACATGGTTGTCGTGAAAATAATTTGTTTGCAAATAGTTGTGATGTAGATTCATTTAAAATAAATAGTAAGGAGAAAAAAAACATAATAATTTATTTGTTTTGTTTATCCAAACTTTTTAAATACATTGTGCCACATATATTTTATCAGGTAATCTTTTTAATAAACATTTATGATGATTAACCATTAATGTCAAATAGAAAATGCCTATTTTCATTCTCCTCCTATTGTAGTGGTCTATACTACTAAAACACACACTCTCTTTTTCACATTCTTATCAACTCGACATAAAAAAAAATCCAAACAATGTCATAACCCATTTTTTCCCCTTTTCCGCCATGAACGAACCCAATAACAAATTGGAATGCTAGACATAAATCATGAAGGAATGTGGCTTCACGATCCTCCCTCTTAGTGGATTAGCTCTTTCTCAGGATTGACTACTTCTCATAATCCATTATCCATCTGAAAGTTTTCAACTCCATATGCAAAATAAGACTCCTTTTCCGTAATTTTTTTTGGTAGTCCATTAAATTTTTAATCTTGCTATCCATAATATTTTGATTTTATTTTTTTAGTAGTCATTACATTTTGATGAATTAGTGAGCAATCTATGATATTTTGATTTATTGCTTATCACTATAATATTTTGATTTATTGTCTTATTATCCATGATAACAATTTGGTTGGTATTAAGTTAATTAGGTTGAGTAACTTAGGGTTGAATATGGTCTTTTGAATTTTGAATTTTAAAAAAATGTACATATGTGGGGGTCTTAAAGGTCATCATTAAGGTGATAGGTGTCAATGTCAAATAAAAATCCCAAAAATGTCTCATGCATAAGTGAAATTGGTCATATCATGTAAATTTGACACTTCTACCAACTTCCGTAATGAATTCAGTGAACTCGTTAGAATTCGCTACGAAACTATCTAATCCTCTATTTTTCTAGCATTACAATTTTTTTCTGTTTTTGGGGCAGTCAACGCATGTAAGGAGGTAGCTGAATCATCAAATGAGTTGAAGAAATATCATTGAGCCATTTGTTTAGGGGGGCAGCTCAACAATGAAACTCCGTATGGATGACAACTCATCAAGTCAACAAAGCATGGAAACTCATCAATTGGACAACTCACCATCTCAACTCAAGTTTACAAGGTCTTAAATCTAGTGTATCAGTTGGCCAACACCTCAGCATGTCAGTTTGGTTTTGATAGAGATTGTACAAGCTGAATTGAAGAAAAGGGTCTTAAAATGATTATGCAAGATGTTGATGTTACACCACAAAACATGGTAGGCCACACATTTTTTGATTACATTTTGTCTCATGCTATCATAACTAGGCATATACAGGGTTGAAAAGATGTTTTTGGTGTTAGGAAGAAAAAATTGCAAAAATTTTGTGAAACTAGGCAAGCTCGTAGCAAGCTTCAGGCTTGAGGCTGAGTTTTCGCTACAAACTCGCTGTAGAATTCTTTAAGGAAAAACTCCCTAAAAATATCATATCAGGGGTAGCTAAAGGCATGTATTTACCTTATCAAACCCAAGGAAGACCCTCCAACAGTCAGAAAGATCAAAGTTTATGCAAAAGTTAGATTTTGGAGTTTGCTACGAAATGGGCCCTACGAAATTTCCTGTACATGATTGTTTTAGCAGTCAACTTCAAGTTCAATTTATGAACAAATGAAAACAAATTTTGGCAATTTGAAGGAGCTTTTTCTTCAGCACAAGCCTATCTACAAAAACCTTTCTTAGGTTTTGAAAATCCATAAGGGTTTGGAATTTATGCACTCATCTTTGAGGCCTATTTTTTAGAATTTTCACTAGCCAGATTTGTGTAAAAAATTTAAAATTCGACTTGGAAGAGGTCCAGCTCTGCATCCACGTGGCATGATGACACATCATCAGTTCTGTACACTTATAAAATTAGTTGATTGCATTTGATAAAGGTTATTAAAGGAATTTGTTGAGCTATTTAATGAAAGCAAGTTCTTTTTGTATTCAAACTCTGCCAAACAGAAAATATCCCTAGGAAGTCTCCAAGTGATGTAATCCTATTTGAAATAGGTCTATTAGGTAAGAATTCGAAGCTAGCTCATGTGGCAAACCATTTTTATGAGACCTCACTCTATAAATGAGAGAGTTTTAGAATTAGAAGGGATTGATGGATGTAATGACCAAAGCTACTATGTAATTTGTTTTCACTCAATTAATATACAGTTGCATAAGTGTTTGTTCAGACCCGAGATTCTTATTGAGATTTTATGTGTTTGTGTCCATTTATCTTTTTGAATATTGATTCAGCTTGCTTATACATGATTATTTGGAATTCATAAAATCTTATGCTCCAACTTCCTTTATGTATTATGTTAGCTGTCAGAGTTATTGTAAAAGCTCATGTGCCTAAGTTTCCATGAATGATACTCATTTGTAATTGTATTTCCATGCTGACTCCATGCCTAGTGGTAGCCCTCACTCATCTTCCACCTGCAAAAATCATCTAAAAACATATAAGAGTTAGCCATCTTAATTATAAGCTTGTTTCTTGAATATCTTTCCTTTTTCTTGAGAGAGCCCTCTCTGGTTGGAAGGGCTAACTTCCAACTCCAAGTGGTTTGAAATAGTTACATCAAATTGACTGTTTAACAACCCAATTAGTCCCAGTTTGGTGATAACATATTCAATAATGATAATATATTTTGATTTTATTTGTCTAAGCAAATAAATCATCTGATAAACCTGTGAAAGCATGTCGAAAAATATTTACCCAAGTCTTTGCCCTCTTAGATTTTGTGTTTGCACAATAAAAGGAGCTAAAAGGAATTAGAAGAGGGCAATTCGAATCTACACAACACCATGGGGTTCCATAGTTTGTTAGGATCGAGTGCCAAGTGAGGCATGGGGTCCAAGACTTTGGGTTTCACGGCCAAAACAAAATTTGTGAAGTGAGACAAGGCAAATTATTTGGTAGCGGGACATTAGGAAAGGTTTCCATGTTAACACCTTTGAATTAATTCAATTAATTATCTCAACGGTGATCAATTTTGGAAAAATATAAATGGAGATGTTGCACATGGCAATGAATGCGGAAATTTTTTATATTGCATTATTAATGTTGTAATCTTGTCATGAGTATAATCAAGGTGAAGAAATTTTGAAGATTAGGGTTTCATCGTGAATCTAGGGTTTAAGAATAGGGTTTCATCTTGAAAAGGGTTAGGGTTCACTATTTCATGTACATACTATTCCAGCGTTGCATTGACGTTGTCAATAAACATTATGGGCTTTTAGTGCTTCACATTAGCTTTAAGAATAAGACAAATGCATTAACTTTTCAAATTTTAATTTAATTTAATTAATTTTAATGTTAATTTAATTTAGGAATAGGGTGTTATTTTTAAATTAATAAGATTTTAGAATTTATTTTATTTTTATTAATTTGATTTGTGAATAGTGTTTTAAAATTTTAATTTAATAATTAATATATTAATTAAGATATTAATTTATTAATACAATACTAACTTATTACTTAATTAACATATTAATATTTGATATTAGGGTTTATAATTAAGACTCATAATATTGAGTTTAATGTAAGGGTTTATAATATTAAGTCTATAATATAGTATATGTTAACCATATTTAGTAATGTGATTGATGCATATGACGTATATCAACCGTATGTATTAATGTGGTTGTGCTAGTTAAATATGTACATGCTAAATGTATTTATAATCATTATTTATTAAAATTCATATATAATAGTACAATTCAAATTCTTGTAAAACATTTCATTGCAACATCCATATTTGGATTATTTGGATTCCTTGTCTTATATTCTTTTTCATATATAAACTTTTAATTACTTCAATTTTCTTTTAAGAAAATAGATATCCATATGAACAAATTTTACAATGCTTCAAAGAATTTGAAAAACATGGAAAAAATATTCTTTCAATTCTTAAAACACTTTAGATATGCACTACATCTTCTAAGATATATGTGGCCACAGTAATTGGAGCATTGGATCTTAGATGAGTCCCTTTCCGGAGCTTAGATTAAGTAATATTATGTAACCACCCCTCCCAACATTTACCCATGTTTACAAGCCTTCCAAGTAAATGTGAAGCAAAGTGCTACTATGACATGACCCAACCTCCAAGTTCCAATTAAGGAAATGGGGCCTACAAATTGAACACTTATGATATTCCTCAGGAGCATTAGATCGCCTAGAAGTTAGTCCACCACCTTTGATGACCAGATCTAGAGCCATAACTGCTTTTTCTCTGACCTAACCCCTAACTGCACCCACAACAAGGCATGCATATGATAATGAGGCTCCAACCACACGCATATGCTTGGCTGCTAGCGATTATGACCTAAATTCATCAGTTTTGTGCCCACAATTCTGGGATTTGGCCACCTTTTTATCCTATCCTCCAAACCCTTGCCCAGAATTGCCTAGAAATTTCAAGAAGCATGATTAAGATGAAAAAAATGCCAAGCTTTCAAATTTGAACAAGATCTTGACCTAGACAAGCCTATTACACAACAAACTTGTAACAACCCTGGCGAAAATTCCATGTAATAAAATTTAATAAAGGAAAAATAATAACCATGGTTATGAGACACTTATTCCAAGTTGAATGTGTTGAAAATGCAACAAGATGATGGAGCTTAGTGAAAAGAAGTCACCTTCACTAAGTGGGCCCGCAGGCTATTTTTGGCGCAAAGTCTATTTTTAGACATATGGATCATGGTCTATGAGTTGCAGGGTGCTATTTATGGATGATTGGTCAAGTTGGTAAAAATAGATGGACCTCTATTTTTAGACATTGGGCGCAATCTATTTTTAGACTGCCAGTCTAAAAATAGAACAGTTGAATATTATTAACCCTTAATAATATTTGGACTATAAACATTATTTTATCCTCTTGGAGCACTTCAGTTTGATGCTTGGATGTGGCACATGCAGCTGACAAAAGGAAATATGCTTTTCCTATGGGTTAGTTGAGCTTTTGCATGGTTGACTTCAATTAGAACTCATGTGGCAGAGTTTGGTGGAGTTGATGAGACAATTGGTGGAGTTGTGTTCGGTTTAACTTAGTTGAACTAGTTGTATTTAGTCTAATTGATAAATACACTAGTGATGAGTGGTGTGAATTAATTATTAATTAATTCACAAATTATTAACTCATAAATCAACTAAAGAACACATCAGTTAACTGCAATGCATGGACAGTTCAGTGGAGACCAGTGTTAGAGGTGGGTGAAAGGGTGAGTCTACTATCAGTTGTGACTATATCTGTGCATGAGATTTGCACACACATTGATTGAGATTTCCAATGAGGATTACGCAGTACAAGCCAGTGGGATTTGAACTTGGATCTCATCATTATTCATCTTGGATTGCGCAGTAGAGGCAGGCAGACAGGTGGAGGAGATTTGAACTTGTGACTTGTTCATATCTGAGCTAGTTTGTGTGTAGCATGTGAGATAGTGCTAAGAGCTGTGAGGAGCTTTGTGCTATGTATTGTTACATGTTATCTATCATTATAATATACAGATAGTTGGGGGTTTTCAGCTGTAAGCTTTCCCCATTACATACTGTGTTATATGTGTGCTTGATTATGTTTTAATGTGCGCATGCGACTGCTTCTATTTCCGCAAATTGATGATCAATTATAGAAGAGGTTATGCATTATGCATGAAGCTTAAATAGTGTGTAATCAGGATAATCTCGGTGAATAATTCAGCTATTATTCAATTTTCTACATGGTATCGGAGCGAAATTGATCATTGGATCTATTACAGTGATTACAATTTATTTCGGTAAACAGAGTCTGTAAGCGGGCCAGGTAGCCTCTAGATCCATCCTTTCTTTGAAAGGTGATATATCCAGTAAATGCCCCTATAGTCGACCTCTGTGCTAGAAATACCTTGTTCTCACATATCAGAAGCGGTTGAGTTTTGAGCCGGTGGAATTCGAATTTGTAGAAGAGTTTTCTTGGTGTCGAAGTTGAAATGTATTTCAACGGATTGCGATTGGAGTATGCCCTTGAGGGCAGCTCGAATTATGTTTCATGGAAGGACAGGATGGAGGCGGTGTTAGATGACAATGGGTTGAAGGAATTCATAGATGCTGAAGTCCCAAAGCCTACTAATGCTGCTCAAGTTGAGGCTTGGCAAAAGAAGATAGAAAAATGTCGAAGGATTCTGTTGGAGGGCGTGAAGGATCACATTGTATCCAGCCTGCATGGAAAAACTTCTCCATACTTGATGTGGAAAGCGTTGACAGATTTATTCCAAAGCAAGGGCGACCAGAGGAAGTTGGCGCTCAAGGATAAACTCAGAAACATAAAGATGGAGAAAGGCGACAGTATACCCAAGTACCTCACGAAGTTCACCCAATGCAGGGATGAGCTGAGAAGTGTGGGGGTGACTGTAGATGAGGAGGACTTGGTGGACTTGGCTCTCATTGGTCTTCCGAAGAGTTGGCATTCCTATCAGGACTCTGTCAATGGTCGGGAGAAATTTCCAGGATGGGAGCGACTTTGGTCGGATCTCATGCAAGAGGAGATAAGGCGGAGTACCAGGGACGGACCTTCATCAAAGGCATCTCATGAATAAAATTGCGCTTTGGCTGCCAAAGCAAAGAAGGGGAAGAGCAAGAAAGCTTCTCATTCCGGTGCGAAAGGAAAGAAGCAAGACATGTCCAAGGTGAAGTTCTTTCACTGTCACCAGCACGGACATTATGCCACAAATTGTCCGTAAAAGAAGAAAAATAAGCATACTGCTGGATCTGCAGCAGGAGAGGCCTTAGCCTCGCAGTTTGAGCTGGATTTTTCGCTGATCGCATGCTTGGTATCAAGTGTGATGGGTTTAGTTTGGTTCTTGGACAGTGGTGCATTTTTACACATGACAAGAGATCGAGATTTGTTTTCAGATCTGGATGAGAAAGATCTTGGAGTGCACATCGAGATGGGCGATGATGGTAGATACAGTGCGACAGGTATCGGTACCATTTCCTTTGAGAGGGAGTCTGGTAAACCCTTCGTATTGAAGGAAGTGATGCATGTTCCAGGATTGAAGAAGAATCTTATCTCTGTGGCGATATTAGAAGACAAGGGATATGATGTTGTCTTTAGCGAGGGAAAGGCTTTCCTGCGCAGTAAGACAACTGGAGAAACCCGGAAGATAGGGGTTCGAGTCAAGAACCTTTATCAATTGCAAGTAGATGGCTGCGCAGTAATGGCATACAATGCAGAAGGAGTGGTGAGCCAGGATGATGGCGAGCTGTGGCACCGGAGATTGGGTCACCTTCACCATGGAGCTTTGAAGATACTGTAGCAGATTTCTACTGGGCTTCCTAAGGGCACTCTTGCACAGTCAGATCAGTGCAAGGGGTGTACCCTGGGAAAATTTGTGAAAGCCACCTTTCACGAGAAGGATAGTCGCACCATGACGATCCTTGAGAGAATTCACACAGACGTGTGTGGACCTTTCTCAGTAGCTTCGACAGCAAAGCACAGGTACTATGTGATCTTTGTTGATGATTTTTCTCGGAAGTGCTGGATCTTCTTCATGCAGAAGAAGAGCGAGACATACTCAAAGTTTTGTGAGTTCAAGGCGCTGGTTGAGAAGGAATCGGGGAAGCATGTGAAGGCTCTTAGGAGCAATAATGGTGGTGAATTCATCTCTGCCAAATTCAAGGACTTTTGCAGCGCAGAAGGAATTCGGAGAGAGCTCATAGCACCTCATAACCCACAGCAGAAGGGGGTTGCTAAGCGGAAGAACAAAACGATCATGGGTGCTGCACGGGCGATGTTGCATGATCAGGGCCTACCCATTCACTTGTGGGCGGAGGCATGAAATACTGCAGTATATGTGCAGAACCATTGTCCTCACAAGATACTTGGCATGAGTACACCCGAGGAGGCGTTTTCTGGTAAGAGGCCTGATATTTTCCATTTGAGGATTTTTGGTTCACCTGTTTACATTCATGTGACGAAGGATGCCAGGAAGAAGCTGGAGCCAACCGCAGAGGTTGGGATATTTGTGGGGTACACTGATACACCCCACAACTATCGTGTGTATTTTCCAGAAAGTCGCAAGACTGTTGTGCGATGGGATATCAAATTTCAGGAGGAGAAAGCTATGAAGTGCTCGCTTGAGAGGAAGCCACACTTGCATGTAGATGAGGAGCTATTAGTTCCTAAGGATGAGCTTCAGGATGTGGATCAGCCACAAGAGGAAGTTCATGAAGTGGTAGAGACCACTCATGCAGCGCCAACCATCAGAGGGCGAAAGCGCACTACAGAAGCTGAGCGACTGGCTCAAGATGTGGAGAAGGTTGTAGGACCACCTACAGCACAGCATAGACAGAGACAGTCACCGGACTGGTACACTGGATAAATGGCTCTTGTGAGAAAATGTGTCAGGACAGAGCCATCCTCTTTCGAGGAAGCTGTGGAGGACCCCGCATGGGTAGATGCCATGGTGGAAGAGTATGATTCGATTGTCAGAAACAGTGCATGGGAGATTGTCCCAAGGCCGGAAGGGAAATCAGTGGTGGGTTCGAGATGGATCTACAAAGTGAAGCAGGCGGCTGACGGAAGTGTGGAGAAGTACAAGGCAAGATTTGTTGCCCGAGGCTTCTCACAGATAGAGGGGATCGATTATGAGGAGACCTTTGCACCTGTCGCAAGGTATTCTTCCATACGGACGATCCTAGCTCTCTCAACGTAGATGGGGTGGCACATTCATCAGATGGATGTGAAGACTGCGTTCCTCAACGGATTCATTGAGGAGGAGGTGTACATAGAGCAGCCCGAAGGTTTCGAGATCTTCAGCAGCGAGTCGCATGTGTGCAGGCTCAAGAGAGCGCTGTATGGGTTGAAACAAGCACCTCGTGCTTGGTACACACGGATAGACAGTTATTTCACCGGACTTGGATTCTCGAAGAGTGAGGCGGATCCTAACCTATACCAGATTGTGGTGGAGGGTAAGTTGCTGATCATTGTACTTTATGTAGATGATTTGATTTTGACAGGTGATGAGCTGTTGATACTCTCATGCAAGGAGGATCTTGCAAAAGAGTTTGAGATGAAGAACTTGGGCCTCCTTCATTATTTCCTGGGATTGGAAATTTGGCAGCGCAGTGATGGACTGTTTGTTTCTCAGGGTAAGTATGCCCGGGAGATACTGGAGAAGTTCAACATGCATGGCTGCAAGCCTGTTGATACTCCTCTTCCTAGTGGATGGAGGAAGGAGGATGCTACTTCGACGGAGGTAGTGGATGCCACTGTTTATCGACAGTTGGTGGGGTCGCTTATGTATCTGGTCAATACACGACCCGATATATGCTATGCTGTTAACCAGCTGTCACAAGCTATGGTTAAGCCTACCAAGCTCTTCTGGAAGGCAGGCAAGCATGTATTGTGTTATCTTAGAGGCACATCGGGATATGGCTTGTGGTACAGACATGAGGATGAGGTGAAGCTGTGTGGCTTCACGGATGCAGATTGGGCAGGGAGCCCAACGGACAGAAAGAGCACATCTGGAGGGATCTTCAGTATCGGGTCGACAACAGTTTCTTGGTACAGCAGGAAGCAGAGATTCGTGGCACTCAGTTCAGCAGAGGCTGAGCATATGGCAGAAAGCTTGGCTACATGCGAGGCCATATGGATGAGGAAGATCCTGGTCGGGTTGTTCGGGTCACACTTGGATCCTACTGTGATTTATTGTGATAACCAGAGTTGCATTAAACTCTCGGCTAATCCAGTATTTCATGATAGATCCAAACACATCGACATCAGGTACCATCATATCAGAGATTTTGTGCAGCGGAGAATTATGTTACTTTCATATATTCCCACAGAGGATCAGGATGCTGATATCTTGACGAAGGCGCTCACCAGGAGAAAATTCGAATACCACAGAGGCAGGATAGGGGTTGCAGATAATCCATATATTTTTGAGAGGGAGTGTTGAAAATGCAACAAGATGATGGAGCTTAGTGAAATGAAGTCGCCTTCACTAAGTGGGCCCGCAGGCTATTTTTGGCGCAAAGTCTATTTTTAGACATATGGATCATGGTCTATGAGTTGCGGGATGCTATTTATGGATGATTGGTCAAGTTGGTAAAAATAGATGGACCTCTATTTTTAGACATTGGGCGGTTTCTATTTTTAGACTGCCGGGCTAAAAATAGAACAGTCAAATATTATTAACCCTTAATAATATTTAGACTATAAACATTATCTTATCCTCTTGGAGCACTTCAGTTTGATGCTCGGATGTGGCACATGCAGCTGACAGAAGGAAATACGCTTTTCCTAAGGGTTAGTTGAGCTATTGCATGGTTGACTTCAGTTAGAACTCATGTGGCAGAGTTTGGTGGAGTTGATGAGACAGTTGGTGGAGTTGTGTTCGGTTTAACTTAGTTGAACTAGTTGTATTTATTCTAACTGATAAATACACTAGTGATGAGTGGTGTGAATTAATTATTAATTAATTCACTAATTATTAACTCATAAATCAACTAAAGAATACATCAGTTAAATGCAATGCATGGACAGTTCAGTGGAGACCAGTGTTAGAGGTGGGTGAAAGGGTGAGTCTATTATCAGTTGTGACTATAGCTGTGCATGAGATTTTCACACATGTTGATTGAGATTTCCAATGAGAATTGCGCAGTACAAGCCAGTGGGATTTGAACTTGGATCTCATCATTATTCATCTTGGATTGCGCAGTAGAGGCAGGCAGACTTGTGGAGGAGATTTGAACTTGTGACTTGTTCATATCCGAGCTAGTTTGTGTGTAGCATGTGAGATAGTGCTGAGAGCTGTGAGGAGCTTTGTGCTATGTATTGTTACATGTTCTCTATCATTATAATATACAGATAGTTGGGGGTTTTCAGCTATTATCTTTCCCCATTACATACTGTGTTATATGTGTGCTTGATTATGTTTTAATGTGCGCATGCGACTGCTTCTATTTCCGCAAATTGATGATCAATTGTAGAAGAGGTTATGTATTATGCATGAAGCTTAAATAGTGTGTAATAAGGATAATCTCGGTGAATAATTCAGCTATTATTCAATTTTCTACAGAATTTTGGAAAAAACATCCTAGTGCGGGTGTTCATTTTGTTTATTATGGATAAGAAAATTGGCAAAGGAAATGACAAAGGCTTGGAAAGACAAATGACATTAATTGGCATTTTATTTATGAAAATAATGGAAATTAGGAGAAAAGGAAGGTGAAAGGTCACAAGATGCATGTGAGGAGGAAAATAATGGAAAATGAAGAAAATAAAGGCCTCATTAATAAAAAGGCTTATGAGGATCTGTTGGTACCTTTGGTTAGTGTAACCTTTTGTCAGTTCAGTTTTGGAGCTTTCTCTTTATTCTCTCTCTCCCACTCTCTTGGACTCTTAGATTTTTCTTGGAGCACTTCAACATTAGATCAAGAAAGAAAAGAAGGCAAAGGAAAGCAAGAATCAAGCAAGGAAGAGCAGGATCAAGTGGCTACAACGGGCTTCTTTGTAGGTATCGAGTTACATGTATGATTTCCTTGCTAGTTTTGGCATGCATAGTTATGCATGTGTGTTCTTGGTTCTCTTGTTGTCATTGCCATGGGTTTTTCTAGGTGAGACAATGTTTTTCAGCCTAGCCTTTCCATTTCCGGATAGCCATGGTATGATGGGTTCTCATGATTTTGGTTGAGCTGGAGTTCTGAATGGATTCGAAACTGAGTGAGATGGTCTCTGAAAGAAATAACACGTGGCCTAGTGACCCTTGAACTAGACTGTGGGTTGCGGTAAAGACGGATTTTGTGTTTCCTTGGTGGGCCTAGGAATCGTCGACCAATGAATGGTGGGATATACGATAAACCCTAGAGGTGGGTGCTCTCCATTAGGCCTATGAATCCCAGGATGGGATATATGGTAAAGCTTGGAGAGTGGAGTCTCGGTTAGGACCTAGTGATATGGTGTGGATTGAGGTAAATAACAGAGGATGGAGTCTCAGTTAGGGCCTAGTGATATGGTGTGGATTACGGTAAATATTAGAGACTAGGAGACATGAAAATTCCTCATGGTGTAGGTGGAAAAATCTAGTGGTATCCATGCTTGTTTATGGCTTAGTGATCCAATGGGGATTACGTTTGGTATGGTATGGTTATTGTTTATTGCCTAGTGATCTGGTGAGGATTATGGTAAAGCTTGACTCTATTGATGAGGGTGAGGTGGTTTAGCCTCGGGAATCCCTAGTTGATTTTGTCGGTTTTTAGTCCCACATTCATGCTTCGAATATGGCACGAGCGTAATTGGATGAAAGCAAGATTTGGTTCAGCCAATCTACGATCGGGTGGTTCATGAAGTCCCAAACCTGGTTAGATTTTTCATTCGTTAATAAGAGTTCATTCTTCATGGTATTTCATGACTAAATGTATTGGTTCATATGTGGATTCTATGATTGTTGCATCCTTATTATTTATGTTGGTTATATGATGGTTATGAACATGTTTTATGACAATGATGTTGTATGGATCTCATCATGTTTTGATTTCTAAATTCATGAACAATGAATATATGACCTAATAGATGATAATGTAGCTAATGTGATGAGGCATCAATGCTTCTTAGCAATTCTCAGATAAGTATGAGACCTCTATGCTCATATATGTTGTTATAACCCGTAGAATGCATATTTGTGACATGTTTGACGAAATGTCTGTCATGACTAGTAGGGGTGATCCAAATTTATGCAGAATGCAACATAATACACATATAACCACAAATACAAATATGCAGCAAAAAAAACACTTCATTTCATTAATAGCAAAGAACTGAAATTTGTTTATAGACCGAATGTAAATAAACTAGCTAGGGTGCTTGTAGCTTATCTATGAGAAGAAATGTGGCGGCTAAATTCCTCTGAACTATGTTACAATGAGGCTCGAGGGGCTACTTATTATTGAGAAACAATATAAAACCATAAACATCCAAAAACCTAACCCTAGGAGATGAAGCGCCAAAACTATGGGCCCCGTTTGGGTAAATTGGTACATCAACTTCCCGGGGACGTAACTTTGGCATACGATCTTCGTTTGACGCGCACCATACCTCGTTAGAAATATCTGTCCAAGGACTACAATTTTTTTTGTGAGAAACATCAAAGGAAATTCCATGTTGCTCCTGGTTTTCCAAAAAAATGACGTTTAGGGCCTCAAAACGGCTCCAAAAGTTCAGGACCCAAAAAACTGCTTAAAATAGTAAATTGTGCTACAATTAAGGAAACCGAAAAAAAATAAAAGAAACAAGGGTGGGGCCCCAAGTGGAGTAGGTGGGTGGACACCAATATCCACCTGGATCATTCCTCCCCGATTAGGAAGCAATGGTTCCCATTGCGTTGAGTTCCTACATGAGATGAGGAAACTTTTGTTGAACTTGGTCCCTGGTGAACCACTTGCCTTGGTGCAGGAGTTGGCCAGATTTGACAACCTGATATGGTTGGATCTTCTACTGGTGATTTTTATTTATTTTCATGTCCATGATACGATCCGTGGTGGCCTGTTCCATGCAGTTTGGGTTTAACTCTGTTGGTGTGAGTTGTTCTGCAATGTCAGAGGTGTCCAGTAGAGGTGGGAGGTAGGGTCGAAGGTGGTCCACATTGAACACTGGGTGTAGACCAAAGAATGGTGGAATACTGAGCTTGAAGGCATTGGCCCCTACAACCTTGGTGATGGTGTACAACCCATATCAGAGCGGGCAAAGCTTGATGTGGGGTCCAGCGAGGCGCTCCTTCTACAAATGTAGCTAGACTTTGTCACCCACTTGGAAGTTGTGTGGCACTCGATGTTGATCATGTCATTGCTTGTACTTAGCATTGGCTCTGTCCAATATGTCATGAACCTGTTGGCAGATGTGTTGAATGTGCTCAATGAAGCTGTTCGATTTGTCAACTTTAGACTGGACATGATTCGAATCGAACTAAATAGTCGCAAATGGCATGGCTACGTCAATGGGACATAGTGGTTGGAATCAAAATCCCACCTGAAAGGGGCTGCGTCTGGTTGAGCTATGGAAAGCCTGGTTATAACTGTGTTGTACATAGGGAAGGCCCTCATCCCATGTGCATGGATGCGTTGAATTGTACATGCGCAAAATGTGTACGATCATCTTGTTGATGACCTATGTCTAACCATTAGTTTGGGGATGGAAAGTTGTGGACTTGGTGAGCTTGGGATCCTAAAGTGCACTGACACTCGTTCAAAGAATATTTTAGCAGTGGCTTATGCTGTGATATTCTTCTCGTAGACCACCATAATGGCCATCTTCGATAATTTGTCAAAGACCACGAAAACATAGTCGTTTCCATGCTTAGTATAAGGAAGGCTCGACATGCAATCCATGAAGATGAATTCCCAAGGTCGACTAGGGGTAGGTAGTGGAGTATATAGGCCTTGCTTCTTGATGGTCGGTTTGGAAATGACGCAAGTAGTGCCGGATTTGATATACTTCCCGACATCTTGTCGAAGGTTCAGCTAATAGAAATAATTCTGTTGTACTGCCACTATTTTCTCGACCCTGAAATGCCCAACGACTTGACTGTATTGCACTTTCCAAATCATCTTGGCACGCTCGCTTGAAGGAACAAAAAGGTTTCCTAGGTGACATAACAGTGCATCCTGGAGGTGAAATTTTGGAACTTCTGTACCCTCTAAGAGTGTCTTGTATGTGTGGCCGAATTCTGGATCGCTCTTGTAGAGAAGCGTCCAATTAGAAGTCTCGTTCCCACAAGATTTGAGAACGGTGGTTAGCGCCATGATCGGTGGTCGGTTGAGGTAGTCAGAAACATTATTGGTGCTGCCCTTCTTATACTTGATGTTCAAATGAAGTTGTTGCATATATGTGGACCACTTCTGATGGCGATCGTTCTGCAACTTCCCTTTGTGTCTGTATGAATTGTAGGGGTCGGTGGTCTGTGTGGATGACCGTTTACTTCCCAAAATGTAATGCTTCCATTTTTGACAAGGCTGCACAATGGAATACATTTCTTTGTCTTAAGTGGATACTTGAGGACTGTGTCAGACAACGTCCCATTGTGATTTTGTTTAAGATTGCAACAAGAAACAATGAAAGTGGAATCCGGAAACATCATTCCTTAATCATAGTAAAAAATAATCACCTAAACTAGGTGGGGCCCACACAGGCTATTTTTAGGTGATATATCTATTTTTAGAATTTGGGTCAAAGTCTATTTTTAGTAGTAATCTATTTATAGATGGTTGAGCAAATTATATGGATGGATGGGCATCTAAGTTTAGAATGCATGTGCGAAGTTGTTTCGTGGGATGCATGTCTAAAATTAGAATGCATGTTGATTTTTGTTAAGCCCTTAACAAAAATTAGACAATAAATAATTATCTATTTTCAATGAGCACTTGGAACTAGTTAACTGAAGTGGCAAACTAGTTAGCTAAGTGGATTTCGAGTTGGAGTGGTTGGTTGGTGAATCATGCAATGGATTTCATTGTAAATGAGTGATACAAATTTGTAACAGAGTTGGATGTGTAGTTATGTGAGTTTTTATTTAGTTTAACTCAATTAAAAGAGTTAAACTTAGTTGTGCTAGTTGTAACTAGTTGTAACTAAAGATACACTAGTGAGAGATCAATGAATTAAATATTAAATTAATTCACATGGAGTGATCTCACTTGCAACTGAAGAAATACCACTGTTAACTACATGCATGTCAGATCCAGTGGAGACCCAGTTGAGAGATAGGTGAAAGGGTCTGGTTTACTATCTGTTGTGACTATAGTGGTGCATTCAATGCATCTACACACACATTGGAGATGCTAATGAGGATTGCGCAGTGAAGGCAAGGCAAGATTGAATTCATTCAGGGTTCTTCTTCAGCAGGGATTGCGTAGTGGAGGCAGGCTGTCAGGAGGCAAGAAATTGGTGCATAGATATGAAAGTTTCTACATGACAGTGTGTGACGATTGTATATCGTACTGAGAGCTCTATGAGCTAAGCTTTGTATGATATTGTTACATGATTCCATGATATACATAATATATGATAGTTGGGGTTTTTAGCTTTAAGCTTTCCCGGTAAAACATCTTGTTATGTGCGATTGATTTTGCTTCATATGTATTTGGAAATTGGCCATTTAATTTCCGCAAAGAATTAAGTGGAAGGATTATGTATTTAACATAAAACTAGAAATTGCACCACATGTTGAAAAGGAAATGCTGTAAGGAGGTGACAACATATGAAAGACTAATAGATAAAAAATAATGTTTTTTTCATTCTTTTAATTCAAACTTACTACAACATAGGAAAGAGTAGAAAATAAAAATTAATGTTTTTTTCATTATTTTAATTCGAAATTTGATCTTGAGCACACAAAGCTCACCTCACAAATGTAATTCTATGCTTCACAAGGTACCTTTCAACCTATGTGACGATATGTGATTAGGATATCATTATCAAAATTTGTCTGAGTAAAATTCAAAGAATTATACAATGCTCAAGTAGTAGCAATCCTAACTTCATTGTTAATATCAGATGAATTCATTCCCTGCACAACCACTATAAGGATGTTATTCACCTAATTTTGGGCAAGACTATTCGCAACAACCTCCTCACAAAGATATCGAAGAGTTTCAAGAGTGGCATGTTTGGGATGCACGGGTGGTTCCATTTGTGGGTCACCCATGTTGAGTAATAAATTGTGGGAGAGGAATGAGCAATATTCATTTATAAAATAAATATCATACTTCTCCAACATGCACGATGATAGTGTCCATTTCACGTGTTAGTGTCTCGTGACTTGACCTTGATTACTGAAAAGTCATGGGAATGATGTGAAATTATTCCTCCTATCATAGTTTTGAAGCTACTCCTAACCACTTTGACAACTATTAAATTTTGTCTGAATGAGGCAAGAGTGAGGAAAGAGTAAATTATAGGCTCATTCCATCAACAAGTATCATTATCAAATTTGTTTCTAGATATAACTATACATATTTTCATTATTCTTCATTATTCTTTTTTAGTTCTTGTTAAGAATTGTCACGAGGTGGATCTGAGGCTTCCCTATTCCATTTGCATGTGCATGGATAAATAGTTGCTATCTTGAAAAGCTACTTTTTTATCTAAAGCTACTAACAATATTGATATCAATTCTTTAAAAAACGAAAGCTCATTTTTTATCTAAACAATAGGCTTTTATTAGTAATGATCAAAATATTTTCTTTTAAGACATGGATGCTTCATGAATGTTAGCTAATGAAAAAAATTACAAGAAAAACAATCATCAAGTCAACCAATCTATAACCTTCCAAGTAGTAAAACTTCGTCTTCAACACTTTTATTTTTCCAAATAAACATGTTCAACATCTTTTCAATAAAATATTACATACACCTATTGAAATCTTTCCACTCTATATATACTTGTACCTTGCATAGATCCTCTTCCAAGCCAATTCAAGACCCTCTCAACATGAAAGTCAGAAAAGTTAATCACTTGAAAGAGATTGATAACTCCATAAAATTTGATCAGTTGAAAGAGAGGAAGAACCAAAAAGAGGATGAGATTAAACATAATGAAGTTTATGCAAATCTATGAGTTTCTACAAATTTTTATGGGGTTCGCAGAAGAAAGTAGTAGCTTATAATCTACTACAATAACCTAGATCCTGTGTAATAATCCTTAATGTATGCAACATTATCTCTCAAGTAAGAATGATCATACGTCATAAGCCTTGTTCTGTGTAAGGTTATCTTTCTCAGGCAATTGAATGAGAAAATAAGTGGAGGAAGAGAATTTATGTTAGACAAGACAAGGTTGAAAAATATAGGTGGACACCATACTTCGAGTACCATCTTCAACCAAAGAGTTTTCCCCAGTTTTAATTATTGTGGAGTCGAGGGTTTTCTCTAATGATGTGGACTTTTATTTTGTAGGGACATGATAGAATTTTGAAGCTTCATTTGGCGTGTCATGTGTTCCTAGCCAATGTTTTTTCTTCGTCCTAAGATTTCAACTTAAAAAGTGCAGAATGAAAAAAGACGTTGGCTAGGAACGCACAACATGATCGATGAAGATTAAACAATATATGAGGCCGCTCCAAAAGAAATGAATGGATCATTAGTGAAAACCCTCAACTCCAAAATAGATCAAATTCAAGGAAACTCTTCGGTTGAAAAAAATACCATCAGAGTGGCATCTTAATCTCTTATTCAACCTTGTCATATGCAACATAACTTCTCTTCTTATGCATCTCATTTGGTTCCTTTACATGTAGAATATAGGATTATCACGCAGGATTGGGGTTACTGAAAGTGATAACCTTTCACACAATAAGGCTTATTACATAGGATATCAGTTATTTGAGTAAATTATAACCCCCTACTTTCCACTTTCTTTCCACTCTATATATACTTGTACCTTCAATAGATCCACTTCCAAGTCAATTCAAGCCCCTCTCAACATGAACATCAGAAAATTTAATCGCTTAAAGAGATTGAGAACTCTAAAAAAAGTTCATCACTTGAAAGAGGGGAAGGACCAAAAAGAGGATGAGATGAAATGTAATTAAGTTTATGCAAATCTATGAGTGTCTACAAAATTTTAATGGGTTAGCAGAGGAAAGTAGGGTCTTATAATCTACTTAAAAAAACTCAGATCATACGTAATAAGCCGCGTAATAAGCTGTACTGCATGCAAGTTTATCTCTTCAAGTAAGCATGATCTTGCATAATAAGCCTTGTTGTGTGAGGTTATATTTTTAAGGTAAATGAATGAGAAAAGAGGTAGAGGAAGAGGATTTATGTTAGACAGAGCAAGGTTGAAAAATATAGGTAGACACCATATTTCGAGTTTGTTTCATGCCTACTCTGGATAAATATTAGGTAGTTCTTAGTGAAAAAATAAAAACTAATGACATTTATCATTTATGTTCATCATACTTCATCTATAAATATATGAACTTATGTACTTTTAATACTTTAATTGTTATACTTTTTAAAAGTTATATATATATATATATATATATATATATATATATATATATATTATCAAATTTGGTTAAAATTGAATAGAAATTAATTAGTAGTAGTTTTTAATACTTTAATTTTTATATCTTTTAAAAGTTTTTGATATATATTTTTTTATCAAATTTGTTTAAAATTAGATAAAAATTAATTAGAGTAATAAAATTAATTTGTAAATTTTGCACCATCTAAATTATTTGAATAATTTTTTTAAGCAGAATTCATTTATTTATTTAAAAAAAAAATCATCTCAGCATTAAATTTTAAATTAAAAAAAAAAAACTATTTGACCAAACACTCTCTCTCAATTCTTGAAAAACTATGAATTTGGTCTTTGGAATAGGCGCCATGACACAACACCAATATGAATTAGGCCTTTGGAATAGGCGCCATGACATATTTAATGCGCTGTCTAATTTGATTTGATTTGATTTGATTTTATATATGCAGGTCACCACATTCAAATGGGGAGGGTTCGTGTTGGGCTGGGGATGAACCAATGCATGTTCGATGGATTCCGTTGCTGAAGGCCAGATCTCTCCCAAAAATACTTTTAACATAAAATCTATAAGCATGTGTGTTGAGCTAGAAGCTGGTGGAGTGAGAGGAGTTTTAGGATAATAAAGTTTTTGCAAATTTTAATTACATATAAAATAGTGCACAATTTAATTATGAATAGTGTTTTTAATTATTTAATTGTTATTAAACATATAAACATTTTATTTTTAGTTTGTAAATGTATTTTTATTTTATTAGAAATAAAAAAATTATATTTAGTTTGTTTTAAGATGATTTTTTCATATTTTTATTAATTCTATTTATTTTTATACCTTTTAGAGATAATTGCTAATAAATAAATATAAATATAAATTAGTATTTCTAGGACTTTATTGAAATCAAATATCACGCTAACAACCTACAACGAACTGGTAAAGATAATGGACATGACTTTTCATTCTCCGGTATGGTGTGCTAAATAAAACAAAACAAAGCCAACACCTTTATCCACACAAAAGCATGACAGTCCGCCTTAGAAATTTAAGACAGGAAACCATTAGCACTTTTGGGCATTGAACCCAGTCAGCGCAGGTTGAGACACACATCTTATTGTTTTTTTCGCCCTTGAAATATTCTTTCAGGTGCAGGCCCTGGATGAAGGGGGCGGAACAAAGGAGGATTATTGATTTAAACTTACGAAAAGTGCTACTACTTGTAAATTTATTTTAAATATTTTACAAATATTAAATTTTAAAATTTTAGAGGTTGGAGTTGGTGATAAAAGTTGTATTTATATTGTTTGTTTTAAAACTTTCATAAATTTAAACACATATAAAACTACTTACAAATTGAAACACAAATAAAACCGAATTTTTTTGGACAATCTAGAAAATATCAAGAATCAACACTCCATAACATTATTAGTATGGATTTGCAACACCCATTCCTAAATGTCACTGCTGCATAAGTGACATAATAATAATAAGTTTTCTCACTCTTGAGGAAATATATTTCACAAATGAATAGAAAACGAGAACGAAAAGCCTTATATTTTGTTAAGAATGACAACCATAAGAGTCAACACACTAAGGATGAAAAGAACACGTAAGAAAATGACAACCCATAAGCATATAGTGGACGAAGGATGAAAATAACAAGTAATACAATTCGCGCGAGCAGACATAGCTGGAAAGAATTTGTCCAACAACCTTCCCTTAGTAAAGAGAATGTGTTCGTTCTTTCGAGGAGAGGAAAATTTCTGTTTTTTTCTTACATTTTTAAAACTGGTAGACAGAAATTGAAATTACAATAAAACTGCATAATTCCAATAAGATATGGGACAAACCATAAAAATGTGAATTTTTGTATTTTACGCTATGCCATTGGTAATGGATATTCTTGATTTGACCCCCTGTCGAAGAATTTGCAATCCCACAGACCTACATGCACCACAATATAATAATGGTTGCCATTTTTATATATGAATAGAGAACCAATTGAAATTTTAAAATGATTATAATTACCTTCCGAGCAATAGAGTGGTGGCTAAATTTATTATAATAATTACCTTCCAAGCATGAGAGTTGTGGCTTGTGGGTTTGTTCCAGGACCATCTTGGAATGTTCAGCGATCCATAATCCTGAGACTGATCTGATATCGTCGGTTAACCACAAACCCAACATGAGATCCACCATGGAAATGCCACATTGTGTTCAATGTCTGATTCACGAACTGAGCCATGGTTATATTGTCATCGATGTTGTTTGGCAACAGCGGCCCAATGAAGCGGAATTGAGGCCAGATGGTCAAATCATTAGTTGTGCTGGATATATAAAGTTCTGCAGAGACGGTGTGTTGAGGATTTTGACTATTACCCTCAAGCTATCCACGGATCTCTGCACGTCCAGATAACTAATAACTATCAAGTTTGCTAACTAATAACTACCAAGCCGGCTAACTAATAATAATAATATTGCATATTAAGATTTATGTTTTATTTTTTTAACTATTTTATTTATTTATGGCTGAGCATTCTTCAATCGTCTAACATTGAATCTGACGGTCAACAATAGTACACATAAGAAAGTAGGGGAGTTGTTTTCAAATAATAACGCCTTACGACGTAATTAATTTGTTAGATTAGGAGAATCCAGAAATACATTATTGTGTTTATAAATTTCTACAGATATGCCACTGGATGCCCCTGTTGAGTAAAAACTGCCCTAATAGCATAGTCAGAGGCATTTGTTTCGATCTCAAATGGTTGTTGCAAGTCTGGTAATGTGAGGATTGAGGCAAAGCAGAGGTGATGTTTAAAATCTACGAACACCTTCTGTTGAGATTCTGACCAAAATAATTTTTCTTTCACTCCTCCCTTGGTGACTTGACTTAAGGGCCAAGTGATATGAGAGAATCCAAACATGAACGTGCTATAGAAATTAGCAAGACCTAGAAAGATGCGAAGCTCTATTAGAGTGGTTGGGGCTGGCCAATCTCGAATGACTTGGATCTTGGTTGGATCCACATGCACCCCTCACTCATCAATAATGTATCCTAGATACTGAACTTGGGTCATGCCAAAAGTGCACTTCTCCAAATTGGCACACAACTTGTGTTGCTGCAGTGTTTGGAGGACTTGTCAAATGTGGTGGAGGTGCTTTTCCCAAGACTGGCTGAAGATCAGGATATCATCCAAGTACAATACTACAAATGAGTTTGTGAATGGTTGCAAGATGTTGTCCATCAGCCTCATGAAGGTTGCGGGAGAATTCATCAACTTGAAAGGCATGACCATCCCTTTGAAAAGGCCCTTTTTGAATTTGAAGGTAGTCTTCCACACATCGATGGGTTCGTTTGGTACCCGGTGATACCCAGACTTTAAGTCGATCTTGCTGAAATATTTCGCCCCTTTGAGTTGATCCAGAAGGCCATCAATCTGTGGGATCGGGTACCTATTCCAGACATTGATCTTGTTCAGCGCCCGATAGTCAATACATAGTCTACAAGTCCCATCCTTATTCTGCACCAACACGATCGGGTTCCCACAAGGCGATGAAATCGTCTGGATGTGACCTTTCTACAGTAGCTCCTGAATTTTCCTCTTGATTTCATCGTTCTCTAGAATAGAGCACCGATAGATCGGTCCATTGGGTAGTTACACACTTGGGGTCAGATATATTGGGTGCTTGACCCGACGGTGCAGAGGCACCCCTGTAGGTGAGGTGAAGATGTCCCCGTACTCCTCCATGACCTTGTCCATATATTGTTGTCATGCGGAGGAGCCCTGTGTGGAGGTCTTGGTCACAATATTATTCTTTCTCTGAGGGCGAATCATTAGGAAAACACATTTCCCGGTTTTGGAAATGAGCTTACTGCATTGTTTTGCAGTAACCAAAGAGATAATGACAAGCGGTGGTACCTCTGGTATCCTGTACAAATTATTGCCCAAAGTAACAAATTTAACATCGCGAGGCCGAGACTCATACACAACATGTCGCTTCCATAAGTATGGTTGGCCTAATAATACATCACAAACATCAAGAGGAGCAATGTCACATAATACCTCATCCGTGAAGGGTTTAATGTTGTAGGGGAGGTGACACTACTGGCTGACGTGGAGATCCTGTCCTTGGTGAAGCCAGCCGATAGTGTACAACTGTGGGTGTGTTGTGGTCGGCAAGCCCAACCACTTCATGACCTCTGCTGAGATGAGGTTATTTTGGCTCCCACTGTCAACAATGAACTGTAGCGAGGAACCCTTTACCCACATTTGGGAGTGGAAGAGACACTCCTCCTCCTTTGGATATTCAAGTTCCTCCTTCTGGATCTTTGTGGTGGCAATGGTGGTGTTGGGATCTGCATCGATAATCTTCTTCCCTTTGTCATTTCCCTTGCCGGGTTCTGATTCAGAGTCGGAGCATGCATCAGATTTAGAAGCCTTCATCTCAGACACCAGTGAATGCTTGGCTCGACACTCACTTGTGTTGTGAGTGGAGCTCTTATGGAACTCACACCACTTTCCTGTGTCCTTCTTCGGCTTCACGATGTTGTTCTTTGCTTGTGGCTTCGGAAGGTTGTCTTGGGTCGCCATGCCTTGGATTTGTCCTTTGTTCTGTGGTTTGGGGGGCACCTTTCCCTTGCTTTTAATTCACATATCCAAAGTCTCGCTTTTTCTTTTTGAATTTATGCTCAATCTTGGTAGCATACCGGTATTCCATACCAAGTGAGGAGATGTCGAGGAACTCCATTTCCTCTTGAATGTATATATGCAAACAAATGCAGTACTTCAACACCAAATGTTTCTCTGAATCTTTGATACCCAAATTTGTGTGCAGGGCATGGAATAGATTTGTTAGCTCATGCACATCTTGATCCCTTTATTTCCATAGCGTAGTCCATTGTATGTACTTGTCCTCATAGCTCCCCATGGGATAATATTGTTCCTTGATGGCATCTTAGAAATAATTCCAAGTGAGTAAAACTAAGAATAGAGAGGGTTTCCTCTCGTCCTTTTTCTCATAGTAGGTTTCCCACCAGTCCTTGACACGGGGGGTGGCTTTGATGAGTGAAAAAATAATCTTCTCCCAATTGAAAAAGTCATGAACTGAGAAATATCCTTCTAATAGATTCAACCATCTATCTACGACGTCTAAATCTATTTGACCATCAAGTATGGGAATGTCAAAGTTTACTTGTACCTTAAAAGGAGTTGCGCCTCCAGAGTGGCTGCTAGATGCAGATGCACCGCCAGTGGGCAGTCGTTGAAGAATCTCGGCAAAGTTATCCATCATCATGTTCCTTTGTTTTTCGAGGGCCTCCTTGAGCAATATTTTGATAGGATTTCCTGATCCCTCATTTTTATTTTCGTCCCCCATGGGAAATCGTCGAGGTTTGCGAGGTTGATATTGCAAAGGTTCAGCCAGATCGAGCCCTAACTCCTTATACCCCGACCTCGCTGCG
This sequence comes from Pinus albicaulis, assembly GCA_034641835.2. Lineage (NCBI taxonomy): Eukaryota > Viridiplantae > Streptophyta > Pinopsida > Pinales > Pinaceae > Pinus > Pinus albicaulis. Next base: position 1,787,164,760 of record CM076575.1, read on the forward strand.
GAAATGAAAAGAAGGATCGAGAAAGAGTAGACTGTTGTGATACCACTGATCCAAATTTATCTAAGAACACAACAGAATACACATATAACCATAAATAAAAAGATGCAGTGGAAATAACACTTCATTTCATTAATATCATAGAGCTGAATTTTTTTTACAAATAGAATGGAAATAAAATAGCTAGGGCACTGGTAGCTTATCTATGAGAAGATATGTGGTGGCTACAAGCCTCTGAACTGTGTTTTTTTTGGGGTAATTGAGGCTAAACTATATTAATTCGAAAATAAAATATTACATATGCTACAGGCTGAGTTGGTTAATCTATAGGCTAAGTTGGTAAGCTATGCTTAACCAATCCTAGCCTTTGTTGCTTTCATAGTTGCGCATGTATGGGGTTTCCTTCTTGGAGGAAACCAACCCTGAAATAACATCAGACAGAAGATTACAAAATGCGCCATGGCACCAATGAAAGTAAAGGTTCTGTGATAATAACTGGCATAACAAAAAACTAAAATATGAGATGCCACACAGTCATGGGTCTTTTGCATCATACTCGGTATTTGGATCTTTTCCTCGATACGACAGGCATACTCTTGCACAATGACCTCCTCTTCAGCAATTGGTCGACGCGGAGGCCTGGAAGCAAGTGCGTAGAGGATGGGAGCAACCGGGTTGTCAGCATTCGGTACTCGCGTCCAGGTGCCCTCCGAGTCCATTATCCAAACATAGTTGTCTTCCCCCTCTGCCTCCCGTGCTGGAAGAGGCTCGGTTTTACAGGGTCTGGGGTGCTCCTGGTGCGCAATGGTGAATTTCCTTGGTCCACTTCTGCCTCTTTGTGCCTTGCCAACAAACATTGCGCAGTTCGTAAAGCGGACTACGAAACCATCACTTAATTTTATTTTGGAAGAGGCTATCATGGTTGAGAAATACTTGCACATGATTGGAGTCATCGTAGACGATGAACCAACCAATGACTCCAAATATACAAGTAAAAGGTCTTAGGCCTCAGTAAACAAGGTCAAATAGAAAGAATTGTTTGATCTTGAGAGCTTCACGCGCATGGTGAATAATCTGTTAAATGAGTTGGTAGAACTTAAACAAAGGTCAAGTAACAACACTATCAGTATAAAATCTCCGCGATTCAACTCGTTCTAAAGGACTGCAAATTTAGGTAGCAGCACTAATCAACTAGAAAAATATGCGTAGAGTTCAAACGTAGCATTGAATCTTGACAAGTTGGGCATGGGCATATACTATTCATATAATTAAGATTACCATTATGAGAAAACATGCCCACAATGGAATCACGCTATGAACTCTATTGCTATGCATTTATGTGACGGGTTACCTACTGATGAGCAGACCGAGACAGAAGAAGAAAAAGAACAAGATGCTACATTTGATGAGACTCCAAGTGTTGGGCATGCATTAAACATGTTCAACTGCATACTTACAACCCAAAATAACTTAACCGAGAAATAGCCTCTGAGTGACCCCCTAGCCTAGAAGCAGACCATTTGTTACAACTTGAGAAGCCAAGGGCCGACTACTACAATAGAGTTGACAAAGAAAAAAATCAAATAAGCCTTGCTAAGGAAAATCAACCCGCTAGTTAACTCAACACAAAAGACTCAGAGAAAGTCCGGGAAAACGGTCTCAACAAAACTACTTCTGCAAACAATAAAGATAAGATCATCACTCCAGAAGTTATAAGTCAAGCTACTTCCTAAGAAAATCCAACTGTCCTTCTCGTTGTGGACTATAACTTAGTTGAATACATGAAGAAGGCTCGTGCGAACATTTCACTGTTTGAGGTAACTAAGATCACGAGCCAACGAGACATTCATTTATGAGAAATTTGACACTCCTCCCTATGTAATCTTCCCCCTTGAAACAAGGGGTCATGTATGTCTTTTGATTCTTTTGAATCGATACTTCATGTCTTAACATTGGAAGAAAACACACTCTACCCTCCCTTTCTCTTAACTTTCAAAATATTCAATTTCAATGTACACAATTGCTTGGTTGATTCTGGTGCATCACTAAATGTGATGCCATTGTCTATAGAAAATAAAATCAATGCAACATGGAGAAAAATGGATGCATAGATTATTTAGCTCGGAAAAATTATTGTCCATGTTGTTAGTGTCGGTATCTTCATCCCTCCGTTAGTGATCAAATTCTCTTGTTGCATTGCATATTAGGTGTCTCGTTCAGTCAGATGCATTCCATTAGGAGCATGGATCATCTGACGGTAGTTTCCTGTTGTACATTTTCCCTCATGTTCTTTACCTGCTGGCACATTTCCATTTATCAAGATCATCTGCAGTCACTTTTTGTCTTTAAATTTGCAAGAGTCATTTTTAGGGTTTCAGTTTCATTAGGTCTAGGATTTCATCAAAAAGGTCTTCAAAATGTCCAATAACGGTCAGCAGGTGCATTAGGAGGTTGAATAAAGTTCTAGTACCAATAAATTTCATAATCGCATGCTCAGAAATGTATTTTTCCTCAAAACCCTGTTTTGAGGAAAAACATAAGTATTTTAGGTTTTTATGTATAAATTTGATGTAATTTCAGTTCTCTCATATGTAAATAACTTCAATGGAAACCCTGGTCACCTTGCCAGGGTTCAGCAACTCCATCCCCTGCAAGGCAAACCAAAAAATCAAATCATTCAGCTCATCAAGGTAAAAATGAAGTAAACCGCCCAAATAATAGAGTTGAAAGAGTAAGTCCCAATGCAAACATTATAAAAGTGGGTTTTATGAGTGGAAAATTAAAAGCTCTTGTATATAAACCCTTTGATCATCTTAAAAAAGCTCATTGGCATTCAAAGAAGAAAAATTGAACAAGAGAAATTCGTGTTGGAGAAAGGGAGTGAGTTTGAGGGAAAATTGTGCAAATTTCAAGGGTGCAACGCATTGAGCTTGAAGTGCGGCGCATTGGAGCACCCTCCATAGTGCAAGAAACACACAGGCGCGACGCACTGGGTTTGAGGCGCGGCGCACAGAGCTTCAAAGCTCGATTTCACCTTAAACTTCCCCAAATTTTCCAGATTTTCTCAAAATATGTCGTGTGTAAGTAAGTTAAGATCCCCTCCATTGCTAGTGAAGAAGTTTTCTTAATATTCATGGTGGTTTAGTGTGATAGAATTCAAACCCTACCTCCTTCTAAATTTGCTCAAAAACAATTGTCTAGGGCTGAATTTGTGTCTTTGCTACCAAGTCTATTCCATCACTCCCTTACTTTTTGACTCCTCCATTTATTTTTCAGTTTCATCCACTCATTCCTTAATTTCCATATTCCTAAAAAATCATTCACCCCTATCCCCAATTCCCATTTTCCTAAACCCTACTCACATCCCTAAAAATATTACTCCCATCCCTAAACTCTGTTCACACATACATTTTTACACTCTCTTCCATACACTCTACCCATTTCATTCCTCCACGACATTTTCACACTGTTATCCACAAAACCATTCATGTACAACCACATTTTTCAAAACCAAAGGAAAACAATGGAAAGAGACAGTGATCATGGGTATGAGCAAGAGATTGAACATGATCGGGAATCCTAGCTTGAGAGAACAAACTTGCACTTGGGAAGGGATGCTGGAGAAGGCCAACAATGAGAAAAATATGTTGAGGAACATGGCATACCACTACTTGGCGAAGAATAAGGTGTGCAAAGCAAGAATCAGGAACTTGAAGGCTAAGTTGAAGAAGGCATCGAGGAGGCGAAAAGAGCATGATAAACTTTAGATATTAGCTGAGGCTTCCTTGGCCCAAAAAAGCACTTAATGAAGAAAAATCAGCCCAAATTTCAAAAAATTTGGGACATTTTTTGCAATTTTGAAAATTTTGGCCTAAAAAACAGAGCTTTCTGCTCTATGCGCCGCGCCACCTGGCACTCGCTTTTGTTGGGGGACTCCTTTTGATAAAAACTCAGCATTTTTGGATTTTTCATGGAAAAATATGCATTCCTACCAATGGCCAAGAAATTTTGACAGGTTTTGGGCTTCCAAAAAGGTCAAAAACACCCCAAAAATGACCTTTCTACTCATTTTTTGACACACAGGAAGCAGTATTGGTAGAACTCAGTTTTGGAGGGGAAAATGGAGGCCAAGTTTAAAAATTACACTTGTGCTAGAAAGTAGACAGGAAGACCTTTCCAACAAGCCCATTTGGAGAAAATTTGGACACCAGGAAGGCCTCCAAAAGCAGCTGCAAACAGGCGCTACACATAGGGAAATCAGGTGCGACACATTGGAGGGATTTTGCTCATTTTTGGTCAAAAACTCTGTTTTTCACCTAGTTTTTTCACAGTTTGACTTTTTCCTTCTAATTTTCAAACTCATGATGTAATTTAATGTGAAATGATGGATTTTGATGTAATTTTTCTAAATTTTCACTTATAGAGGTAGATTCATCCATCAAAAGGTAGTTTGCAATTGAATGAATCAGTTTCCTAGTTTTTAGAGGCAAGTTGTTCCACTGCCTACTTTCTAGTTCTCAGTTTAGATTTTGTTGGAACAGCTCCTAATATTATGAGCTCGACCCCTAGAGGCTAGGATGAGTTGCTGTTTTCCTATATCTTATGTTTTATCAGTCATTAGCATAAGTTGGACTTTTGGGAATGCTTTGAGCATCATTGCACATTCATCTCTGCAGTTTGGCAAAGGAATAGACTAGGGTTTGCAACACTCTCTGGGATTCATGTGGCATCTTGCTTTGATATTGTGTTTCTCTCTATAAATGTAAGTTTACTGGTGTTTATGTATGCCATTTTCTCTCTTGTTTCTTCTTAACTTAAACAAACAAGGATAAAGGTAGAATCCATTGAAATTGCAGTGCTCTACCTAGGGTTTGTTTGATCATCTATGTTTTCATCTATTTGAAGAGGATCCCTGAAGGTTCCTTGCCCTCTTCAACTCCTCACCTGTCTAAGCTCTCCATTTCTTTCAATTTGAAGTGTCAAGTCAATTTCCTACCTTGCCCCATTGAGATCTCTGCAAAACTGAGCCTCATTTCCCAGACCCAAGTCTGCCTTTCCATTTGAACCAACAAAACATCATCAAAATCAATCAAATTCTTTTGCACATAGACCTATCCTAAAATCAGTCTTCACATCAAGTCATCTCAAGCCTCATTGATCATTTTTTGTTGAGATTGACAAGGAAAGAGCCCTCTCCCGATATGGTAGGGCTAGCTACCAGGTTAAGTGTGGTTTGATGTTACCCTAGATTATGCCTTTCTCAGCCTGAGGTAGATTTAGGCCCTAACATAGTGGTGACCATACCGGGGAAGAAAATTTTGTTGTTTGCTTTATAAACTACATACGAAGCCTGAAGTTATGCCAGGTAGCCTTCGAAACGCTCTTGATTTGCATTAGCGAAAGTAGATGAATGCTGCTTCAGTCAATCTCCGGTCTAGTTTATGAACTGAACATCTGGTTTCCTCAGTAAAATCTAATCAAGTTCAGATTTGATTGTTGATGGTGGACAACGATCAGACATTAGAAGGTTGAAATCATCCACCTGGCGACTTCATTCACTGAAAAATCCAGAAATCAATGCTTCATGGTGACTCCACTGTAGGAAGATTAGTAGCTTTAATATTTTCAAGATGGCAAGGGTTGTAAGAAGATATGCTCCCATGAGCCGAGATCACATTCCAGGTTTTCCGAACAAAATGCATAAGGTGGATTGGCTTCAGAATTTGCCTATGTTCAGAAATGTGGAAGGTAATGACGCTGCTCTTCATCTGGTGAAATTTCACATCCATGTGCATAAATTAAATATCGATTTTCCTGAAGACTGTTTGATGAAGATGTTTATGGCTACTCTGGAAAATGAAGCTCGATCTTGGTATGAAAGTTTGCCACCCGATTCTATTTATTGTTTAAAATATTTTCATACAATATTCTTTGAAAGGTATAAAGAATCTTGTCCATCCTTAATATTAGTGCAGAATTGTTGTGAACATGTTGATAGTTTCATTGAAGATCTTGAGAATTTTTATGGAGATGATGAATTGATGGACGAAGAAATCATCGAAGCACTGTATGAAAATCCATTTTAGCAGCATACAGAAAATTTAGAGGATACTTGTCAAGACCACCAGGTTGAAGATCTTTGTACAGCTGAAAACAATGAAAGAAGAGGTTTTATTGTAGATCTGATTGAAATAAAGGATGAGATGCCGGAAAATGATGTTCCAATCTCACATAGTGACAAAGTTAAGTCAGATCTAGAGTTAATATGTGATGAGGAAGAACATGTTGTTCCAGATCCCATAAAGGAGAGTTATATTGTTAAGGTCACCTCAAATGAAGAAAACAGAGTTATAGACCCGAGTGTTCTCATTCCATCAGAAAAGAGTCTCCATGAGGAGGTAATCCATTCCCTCTATGAAAAACAAGATGAGATCTTTGTTCAAGTAAGTGAAAAAGTTCCTTTGGATGAATCTTTGGTAGATGATAGAAATGTTAGTCTTGGATTTCAAGAGTCATCTGAAGTTTCTTCTCTTATGATTAATGAATGTGATAAGGAACATGATAATCTAGTTGTTATATCATATGAAGATGATCAAAAATATATTCAGAGTATAGAAGACCAGAGCAATCAGAACAACCATTCAGATTCTTCTTCCTATGTTTCATGTTTTGAAATTTTCTTTCAAGAGGGAATCTGCTCACCTACTTGTTCATAATTTTTCGAAGACTAGGAACACACTCTTACTGAGGTATATTATGAAGAGAGTCAGAATCAAGAAAAAAAGACACCTTGTCTCTTCAGTAGAAGGAAAGTCTTCATGTTTTTCAGGATCCAGTGGAAAATCTATTACAGTCAGCAGTGAAAGTAATCATTACAGTGTTCGGTGATGAAGGAGATAATGGTCAACTATGCTTTTGGATGCCCAGTTGCAAGTATCTATTGTTGTCCAGAGGATCTCATCAGGAGAATCAATCAAGAAGGCATCTGCTTGATTGGTTACATTGGCATTTTGATATAGCCTAATGGTATATTGTCTTGTAAGAAACACAGATGGTCATGTACTGCCATCAAGCTTTAAATTTTAAGTTTGGTCTTAGTCACTTTTGAGTTAGTTTGTTGAGTCAGGTCTTTCAGTTGATTTCAGTCTTGAAATTGAGTAAGTTTTGAGTCAGATTTCAGTCCTGAAATTGAGTCAAGAGTCTGGTTTTGGTTTGTCCAAGTTATTGACTCCATAGCCCAATGGACGAAGGCACTACCTGCTTTCCCAAACATCTGTAGTTCTTGGCACCTCCAAGGAGATACCATCCCCATTGGAGCCAATGTTAGTGTTGGTATCTTCATCCCTCCATCAATGATCAAATTCTCTTGTTGAATTGCATATTAGGTGTCTCGTTCAGTCAGCTGCATTCCATTAGGAGCATGGATCATTTGACGATAGTGGCATGTTGTACATTTTCCCTCATGTTCTTTACCTGTTGGCACATTTCCATTCATCAAGATCATCTGCAGTCACTTTTTGTCTTTAAATTTGCAAGAGTCATTTTTAGGGTTTCAGTTTCATTAGGTCTAGGGTTTCATCAAAAAGGTCTTCAAAATGTCCAATAACGGTCAATAGGTGCATGAGGAGGTTGAATAAAGTTCCAATACCAATAAATTTCATAATTGCATGCTCAGAAATGTATTTTTCCTCAAAACCTTGTTTTGAGGAAAAACAAAAGTATTTTAGGCTTTTATGTATAAATTTGATGTAATTTTAGTTCTCTCATATGTAAATAACTTCAATGGCAACCCTGGTCACCTTGCTAGGCTTCATCAACTCCATCCCCTGCAAGGCAAACCAAAAAATCAAATCATTCAGCTCATCAGAGGTAAAAATGAAGTAAACTGCCCAAAAAACATAGTTGAAAGAGTAAGTCCCAATGCAAACATTATAAAAGTGGGTTTTATGAGTGGAAAATTAAAAGCTCTTCTATATAAACCCTTTGATCATCTTCAAAAAGCTCATTGGCATTCAAAGAAGAAAAATTGAACACGAGAAATTCGTGTTGGAGAAAGGGAGTGAGTTTGAGGGAAAATTATGCAAATTTCAAGGGCGCGATGCATTGAGCTTGAGGTGCGGCGCATTGGAGCGCCCTCCACAGTGCAAGAAACACACAGGCGTGGCACATAGAGGAGGCGCGACACACTAGGTTTGAGGCGCGGCACACAGAGCTTCAAAGCCCGATTTCACCTTAAACTTCCCCAAATTTTCCAGATTTTCTCAAAATATGTCGTGTGCAAGTAAGTTAAGATCCCCTCCATTGCTAATGAAGAAGTTTTCGTAAGATTCATGGTGGTTTAGTGTGATAGAATTCAAACCCTACCTCCTTCTAAATTTGCTCAAAAACAATTGTCTAGGGCTGCATTTGTGTCTTTTCTACCAAGTCTATTTCATCACTCCCTTACTTTTTGACTTCTCCATTTATTTTTCAGTTTCATCCACTCATTCCTTAATTTCCATATTCCTAAAAAATCATTCACCCCTATCCCCAATTCCCATTTTCCTAAACCCTACTCACATCCCTAAAAATATTATCCCCATCCCTAAACTATGTTCACACATACATTTTTACACTCTACCCATTTCATTCCTCCACCATATTTTCACACTGTTATCCACAAAACCATCCATGTACAACCACATTTTTCAAAACCAAAGGAAAACAATGGAAAGAGACAGTGATCATGGGTATGAGCAAGAGATTGAACATGACCGGGAATCCTGGCTTGAGAGAACAAACTTGCACTTGGGAAGGGATGCTGGAGAAGGCCAACAATGAGAAAAATATGTTGAGGAACATGGCATACCACTACTTGGCGAAGAACAAGGTGTGCAAAGCAAGAATCAGGAACTTGAAGGCTAAGTTGAAGAAGGCATCGAGGAGGTGAAAAGAGCATGATAAACTTCAGATATTGGCTGAGGCTTCCTTGGCCCAACATAGCACTTGATGAAGAAAACTCAGCCCAAATTTCAAAAAATTTGGGACACTTTTTGCAATTTTGAAAATTTTGGCCTAAAAAACAGACTTTTCTGCTCTATGCGTCGCGCCACCTGGCGCTCGCTTTTGTTGGGGGACTCCTTTTGATAAAAACTTAGCATTTTTGGATTTTTCATGGAAAAATATGCATGCATACCAATGGCCAAGAATTTTTGACAGGTTTTGGGCTTCCAAAAAGGTCAAAAACACCCCAAAAATGACCTTTCTGCCCCTTTTTTGACACACAGGAAGCTGTCTTGGGAGAACTCAATTTTGGAGGGGAAAATGGAGGCCAAATTTAAAAATTACACTTGTGCTGGAAATTAGATAGGAATATCTTTCCAAAAATCCCACTTGGAGAAAATTTGGACACCGGGAAGGCCTCCAAAATCAACGGCAAACAGGCGCCACGCATAGGGAAATCAGGCGTGGCGCATTGGAGGGATTTTGCTCATTTTTGGTCAAAAACTCTGTTTTTCGCCTAGTTTTTTCAAAGTTTTACTTTTTCCTTCTAATTTTCAAACTCATGATGTAATTTAATGTGACATGATGGATTTTGATGTAATTTTGCTAAATTTTCACTCATAGAGGTAGATTCATCCATCAAAAGGTAGTTTGCAATTGAATGAATCGGTTTCCTAGTTTTTAGGGGCAAGCTGTTCCACTACCTACTTTCTAGTTCTTAGTTTAGATTTTGTTGGAACAACTCCTAATCTTATGAGCTCGACCCCCAGAGGTTAGGATGAGTTGTTGTTTGCCTATATCTTATGTTTTATCAGTCATTAGCATAGGTTGGACTTTTGGGAATGCTTTGAGCATCATTGTACATTCATCTCTGCAGTTTGGCAAAGGAATAGACCAAGGTTTGCAACACTCTATGGGATTCATGTGGCATCTTGCTTTGATATTGTGTTTCTCTCTATAAATGTAAGTTTACTGGTGTTTATGTATGCCATTTTCTCTCTTGTTTCTTCTTAACTTAAACAAACAAGGATAAAGGTAGAATCCATTGAAATTGCAGTGCTCTACCTAGGGTTTGTTTGATCATCTATGTTTTCATCTGTTTGAAGAGGATCCCTGAAGGTTCCTTGCCCTCTTCAACTCCTCACCTGTCTAAGCTCTCCATTTCTTTCAATTTGAAGTGTCAAATCAATTGCCTACCTTGCCCCATTGAGATCTATGCAAAACTGAGCCTCATTTCCCAGACCCAAATCTGACTTTCCATTTGAACCAACAAAACATCATTAAAATCAATCAAATTATTTTACACACATACCTAGCCTAAAATCAGTCTTCACATCAAGTCATTTCAAGCCTCATTGATAATTTTTTGCTGAGATTGACAAGGAGAGAGCCCTCTCTCGATCTAGTTGGGCTAGCTACCAGGTTAAGCGTGGTTTGATGTTACCCTAGATTTTGCCTTTTCAGCCTGAGGTAGATTTAGGCCATAACACATGCAACCGGTGAACTCAAAGATGTGATCACCCGTTTTTTGTTTTCGATGGACGAGTTCACCAATGCGTAAACATAGTGGTTGTGGACATACCAGAAGCATATGAAATATTTTTAAGTAGATACTGGTTAAGTAAGTTTCAAGGGTACTTTTCTACAGACTGGTCACACCTATGGATTCCGTATAAGGGCATAACCAACCACATTTAAGTAGATTTAGAAAGATACATGAAACACAATGTGACTCCCTTGAACAAACATAATGAACCAATGGATTTCACAAACCTTGTGTTCGAAAATTTCTTCCTGGAGACACAACTGGGGTGCTACCTTGCAAAACCATCCCCAGTCCCACCAAAAACACAGTTGGAGATCCTTCCTAGTCCAACTAGTTCAAATGACTTATGTACAATTAATAGCAGCAATGGCATTACTATTACTAGTGTAGTTCACAACCCTTGTAGATATGATTTGTGGACTCTTTACTTTGATGGTTGAAAAACATAGGAAGGATCTCAATCTAGTTTCATTCTAGTAGACCCGCTGAGGAGAAAATACTTAATCTCAAGCCGCTTGGAGTTTGAGTGCACAAACAACACTACTGAGTATGAGGCACTTGTTTTGGGCTTACAAAGAGCCATTGACCTCATTTTTACATCCTTAAAATAAGTATGTGTTTCAGAAATAGTGGTACGATAGGTGCATAATACCATTCATTGTGTTTCACTGAATTTAAAGCGTTATCCACAAGAGGTGTCAGTATAATTTATTGGGATAAATTAGAGCATGTATTTTAATGTAAATATGGGGTCATAGTATTAGAAGCACACCAAAGTATATGGATCTTAGATCTCGCTAGTTCTATCCTATTTGCATGAAATAAACCTAGAACATCCTTAACAATGCTCAATTTTTGTAGGAAAGAAGGTACTAAGCTCCCTTAAAAGAGGTCTTCCACAGTACCCCGCAAGTCAAATCAACAATCGAGTTTTTAAAGTATTCTTAATGACAGAAATCAAACACACTTGCATGAAGGAAATCACACTTGCTTGAAATATGATCTATGAAATCAAATGAAAAAGTGAACGATGATATTATTCAATTTTAGATAACAAGGAAGAGGCTCTTGTCTCAGAGGTCCTTGTTTTCCTTCCTTATTTCTTATATTCATTCATCAAAACCATTGTCACTTATCTAAATTACCAAAGCATATAAATCTAATCTAGGAAAGCATAGGAAAAAGTGAACACTGATTTCAATTCAATCCTAGTTCACAAAGAAGAGGCTCTAACTTAGAGACCTGCTTTTTCCTTATTTATTAAAAATAATCATTCAAAAGAAATAATTTTCAGTAACTAAATGGCCATGGCATGTAAGTGATTTTATACAATGATCATTCACAATTGATTAAAACTGAAAATATGATCTTAACATATGAAATGAAAATACTATCATATATTTACATCAATGCAAAAATGTAAATAGAATGCTTCCTTGATCTATTTGAAGTGAGTTCAATTCTCCTAAAAGAAAAGTAACAAACTATTCCATAAAAAAAATTTACATCTAAAACTATAGAATGTAAATTTATGTAAAAGAAAGCTTTACTGTATTTCATCATAAGTTGGATACATGCTCCAAGAGTCCTCTCTTTGGAATGGAGGAGACACTCTTATTTATACATAAAATTGAGATAACTAACAAATATTTGAGATCCACAAATCTCTCCTAGCTCCACAAATCTCTCATGTGATTATAACCATGTGCTAACACTTAGAAAGTAAAATCTCTACAAATCCTCTCCCAAATCCCTAATATCTTCGATAAGAAATCTTATGAAAACTTCCACGATTCTTCTCCATGAAGTATGATTGAAGGAATCTCCCAAATCTTCATCAAAATCTAGAAATTCGAATTTGAGGCTTGCTGTTCAAACATCACTTTGTTGAAGTCTTCAAATACACCTACAAACATCATGAAACTCATCCTACTTTCATATGTAAGTGAACACACGTTATTTTTCCAATATTTAATCATAAATTCACTCAAAAACACTAAAACAAATGCATTGGAAAATTATAAGTCTAAACTCGATGTAATCATGAAATTAGTTTATGGGAAATACAAATATGGTTTAAAAGTGAAGTGAAAGTGAAGTGAAAGGTTTGTAAAAAGATGGTATTTGGCCGACCCAACAAGAGGTATGGCATTTAATTTCACACTTTCAAGATTTCAATATCATTTATGTTCCTAGAATGTGGAACATAACTGTGGATGCATTAGCCAACACTACCGCTAGGTTTTCACCACTAAGGGAAATTTTTTCTGTTGAAATTCTTTATAAACCATCCATCATGATAATTTCACAAATTTATGCATTTTTTATGATGACCAATAGATACTACATTTCATGGCAAGTGCCAATGTATTCAAAGATGCAACAATCAACAAGGACGAGCATGAAGAAGCGTTGCATGATGTAGCGAGCAAGAATAAAAGAAATCTCATCCCCAAGTGTGTGGTATCTTTGGGAAATCTATATGACCTACAAAATCACTTCCAAGGACCTGCCAACGAAAAAACTCATAGTTCCATGCTGTCGCATTAACAAATTAACTTGGGAATAGAAAATGATCTGAAATATGTTAATCTCGGTACTTTTTGTACACCAGAAGAGCGACAAGCCTTCATCCGCCTATTCGAATAGTATCGAGATGTATTCATGTGTACATATGATGAGTTAAAAACTTATGACACATGAATAATCCATCATGTTATACCAATAAAGGAAGGGGCCAAGCCATTTCAACAGAAATTGAGAAAAGTGCATCCCACGCTTGAACCTCTTATCCAGAAATAATTAAGGAAGTTGTTGGCTGCTCATATCATCTAAAAGGTGCGACACTCAACTTGGGTGTCAAATTTGGTCCCATTCAAAAAAAAGTCCGTGGAAATTTGCTTGTTTGTCTATTTCCAAAATCTTAATTGCGCCTCAGAAAAGGATAACTACCTTGTGTCGTCCATGGAAATTTTCTTACAAACAATATCAAGGCATGAGATGTTTTCTTTACTTGATGGGAATTCAAGATACAACTAGATTTTGGTCATGGAACCTGACTGGCTAAAAGCTACTTTCTGAACAAAGTGGTGAATGTTCGCTTTTAAGAGAATTCCATTTGGGTTGATCAACACTAGTGCCACATTTTAACGAGCTATGGACATAAAATTTTGGGGATTGATTGGGCAGTGTGTAGTGGTATACCCGGGCAACATAATTGTATTCTCCAAACAAAGGTCAGGTCATATACGCCACTTGAAGAATTTTTTCGAGCGATGTCGCAAGTATGAGATATATCTCAACCCCAAGAAAATAATTTTTGCAGTGTCTGAGGGTAATTTCTTGGGCCACATTATCACAAAAATTGGGATTAAGGTAGACCTTGATAGGGTCATAGCAATCATGTAGATTCCCTACCTAGTGAACAAGAAGGGCATGCAGTCCTTCCTAGGGAAGATCAACTTCCTACGTAAATTCATCTCCGACTATGCTCAGATTGTAAAAGCAATACAAGAGATGGTAAAGAAGGATGTTATTTATAAATGGGACAAAATGGAAAAGGACATGTTTTCCCACATCAAAAAGGTGATCGCAGAAGCACCCGCGCTATACAACCTAGATTTCAACATGGATTTTTTTTTTTTGTGCACCTTCGCTTCTAACACATCTCTTGCCACTATACTTAACAAAAATATTATCTGAACAATGAGCATAATATTTATTTCATGAGCGCAAGTCTACAAGGACCTGCTCTAAGCTACCCCACCCTAGATATACATGCTTATGTAGTATACAAGGTGGTGAAGCAGTTCCGACCCTATTTATTGAATAATAATTCTATTATCTTTGTTCCACACCCAACAGTAAAATCACTTCTTATTCAACAAGAGCTCGGTGAAAGGAGGGCAAATTGGATGACTGGTTTGCAAGAATATGACTTGGAAATCAAGCCAGTTCACATGATCAAGGGCCATGGTCTTTGTCGACTAGCATCAGAAGTGGTAGATGCAAAGAAAGAATAAGACCCCTCAAGGTGGGAGCAATAAATTGATATGTATGATATCGAGCGAACGTCCCCCAATACTAGCAAGAAATCTTGGTATGCAGATGTGTGCCAATACCCTGAGAATGGCATCGAGCCCTCCCAATTTTCTGCATGGAAGAAGAGGGCACTAAGGCTAAAAAATTTATCCTATCAATTAGTGCATGGGGTGCTTTTCAGAAAGCACCATAACAAAGTATTTATTAGGTGTTTGGACGCACACAATTCCAAGAAGGTATTGTGATATCCATGATGAACCAACCAGGGGGGATTTTTTTAGGATAAACAATGACACATAAATTTATGCATGCCGATTTCTATTGACCCACACCATTCAAAGACGCTCATGCTTATGTACACAAATGTTAGGTCTGCCAGAGGTGTGTCTATAGGAATAAGAAGTCAACGCTCCATTGAAACCTACTGCAGTGGAAGAACCATTTCAAAATTGGGGCTTGGATATTATTGGTGAAATATTCCCACATTCATCAAAGAAGCATCACTACATTCTCACTGCTACAGATTACTTCACGTGGTGGACAAAAGAAGTTCCACTAAAACAAGTGAATTATTAGGAAGTCATAAATTTTACACAACAACACATCGTTTCCAGGTTCAACGTTACTAAGTCACTTTTTTTTGACAATGCAACACATTTTTCATCATTGAAGATTTATGATTTTTCATTGGAAAATGAAATCATATTGAAGCATTATGCTAACTACTACCCCTAGGGGAATGGTCTTACTGAATCCATGAGAAAAAAAGTGATCCTTATCATTAAGAAGACCATATTCTATGAGCAGAGGAACTAGCACTCTGCTTTGGTAAATTCTCTATGGTCTGACTGATTCAGGCCTAAGCCCTCCCTGAACACCTCCCCTTACTTCCTAGTATACAGAAAATAAGCCATCCTCCCTCCCAATATTTACTGTCTTGCTCTCCAACTTTCCCAAGAGTCCCAAGGAAAGCCATGTTTTTTAGTGCAAAGTAGGACGGATATCCTTCATAAGCTCTAGGAAGAAAGATTGAAATCTAAAGAAAAATTCCTTCTTCACCAAAGCCATATCAAGAGGTGGTTTGACAGAAAGTCTACAGGGAAGAACAATTTTAGTGTGGGTGACGTAGTCCTGAAGTGGGATAAAGCCCATGAAGATAAAGGAAAACACACTAAATTTCAATCCCTGTGGATTGGAACTTTAGAGTACATGAGAAGCTTGGCCAACACACCTACCATATTCAATCACTTGAAGGGAAGATTGACTCTCTCCCTGTCAATTTCCAAGACCTCAAACATTATTTTCAATGACCATCAGGGGTTGTGTCCTACGCTGTGTACATAATTTTATATTGTATTTTTTAATCTTTTGTCGTTGTTTGATTTATTTCTTGTTTTGTCATGTGAATAAGTGTTGTCCTTGTCCATGTGTTGGTTTCTTAGATTGTGCGTGGTTGAAGTCTAAGGAGTGTTGTGACACTTCAACATTTGGTTAGACTTTTGTCTGTCTTCCTTGTGTTGGTTATGTATTTTTTTTGATGAAGTTCTGACAGAAATTACAACCCATCTGTAAGGAGAGTTTTGGGCAAACCATGAACTCCTCTTTATCCAAGAAACATTGTGCCCTTATTCGGTATTTTATGATTCAGTGATTTCATTCTTATCCAATCAATAGAAAAGGAGAAGGGGAAAATATAAACGAGAAAAACTAAATCATAGGTACATATATAATTCTCCGAAGGAACAACCTCTCATGCTCTCAATAATTCGAGATCCCTCTTCTGCCCAAAACAACTAAGTGCCAATGCACAATTCTCTTTCAAAAATAAATAAAGGAAAAAGAATAGAAATGCTTCTTACACAAATATGTGAAGCAAGAAACTCTGTTGAGGTATTGTTTAGGCTCGATAGAAACAGAGAAATTTTTGTGTTCCGGAAGTGACTCTGTCGGGTACTGTCCATGCCCAATGGCAATGGGGCAACACCAGAGATGAAAAATTATACTATGAAAATATTAAAGTTGCGAGATTCATTACTCTTCCCTACTTGAAACATCATGATAAAGCTGAATATTTGTTGGGTTAAATTGAAATGGCATGACATGGAATTATTACATTCACGGGGTAAATTTGGAAACCAAAGTGATATGCACGATGAATCAATGCTCCTAGAAGAACTAAGTCCCTGCACAAAAGAAATTAACCAAGACAAAGAAGCTGGAATTCTACTAGTGTGTCACCAAGTGTTGTAGCTACTACAACCCCCTCCAAAATTTTGGATTATACCAAACTTTCAGAGCCTTCCTTGGTCTTGTTCATCTTTGTCACAAAATTTGAATTTCATTTCATTGGTTTTCTCACAATGTTATGATCCCTTTCGTAGGATAGGAAAAGTGTCATATTTTGGCATAATGACTATTGTGTTGCATGTATGAGCTTGTTTTAATGGTTACAAGAGGTCCCCTTTGTGTGAATGAGTTGATAGAACCTTGTTAGTGTTTGTCACACTCATTTCCAAAGTCTTGAGCATTGTCACACAAGTGTCGTCACAGTCGTCGTAAAGTCTATATTTGATATCACACTTGTCGTAATCGATCGTAACGTTGTCACACAAAGGGAAATGTTTTGTTTGCATGAGATGCACACTACGTAGTCTCAGTCCTCTTCCAGTGACCTTGCTGCTTAGAACTAAAAATTGCATATTACTGGCCTCCCAATACTTCTCCATTACATAGTGTTTATGACCAAGACCTGACCTTGACCTCCGGAATTGCGTAGTCATGGCCTCCAACATGGCTTGAACTGTGAATTTCACAACTTCCAAACACAAGCTCATCCCATAAGCCTTATAATTTCACAATGCATAGTCACCCATGATTCCTTGAACTCCTAAACTATGCAATAATATTTCCCAACTCTCATCCCTGTAACCTTTCCCCACTGACTCCAGAAATTACGTAGTCATGTCCCTCAACCCAACCTGAACTACGCACTGCGCAGTATCAAGGCTCAAGGCTACCCCTTCCTACCTAAAATATGCAACCACATAGTCACTGAGCCTCCTTGTCCAACCTTTCACTTTTTCCAGGCTTAGTTCATGGATCAGAATGCATCATCTTAGGCTAGGGGTTTGCAGATTGATGTCGTCCCATCATGAATGGATTGCAGGAACATGTACTCTATCATGTCATGGAAAGATGATGAAGGAACATAAGAAGGAGGGAATCATGCTCAAAGACACTCTTGCAATTAAACCCAAAAGATGATTGATCAAAGGAAAGCGAAAGGACACCAGTTTGCGACAACCATCCAAGACATGAGATCATTGAAGACTCCTTATCATCAAGATATGCAAAGGAGAAAATAAATCTCTCTCATGAAGACACTTAACTCTCAGTAGCAGTAGTGGCTTGATATTTCCATGTCATCAAGCAGTCTACGTTAGTAGTGTCATTTCATGTCATGTCATGAGTGGTCATACGCCACATCACTACTGTACATCATGTATATTGTATTCAAAATGTATTGTAAAGTGGAAGTCCAAAATGAATATAAAGAGTCATGTAAGCCGAAAAGTCATGGGAACTCAAATAGTTATGAGGGTAGTAAAAGAGTCACTTTTGGTTATATATACTCCCTCACTATATGAGAAACATACTTTTCACCTTGGCTCCACCAACAAAGCAATAGAGAGAAAAGCTAGTCCCTTTGTGGAGTAAGGAGTGGCTCCAACGCTCCACTATTAGAGCTAGTGATTTTCATTGTACATATGTGTCTTGGAACTTTTACTTAATAACATAAGCCTATCAAGGCCAACACGTTCTTCATGCATGAATTATGAATGTTTTTAATACTATTCTACATATGTTTGTACTTCATGTTTTATTTTCAGATGTACTAAGATAGTTGAACTATTTGGGTTATTTTAGTGCTTATCTTATTGAGAATGTGATGTAATGGTTGTAATTGTTGTCCCATCCCTATGGACTATTCCATAGGATAATAGACAAAATATTTTGAAATTGTTGTGTGGAATTCTTGTCCCATCCTTGTGGACTATTCTGCAGGATATTAGACAAATATTTCTCAAGTTGTAGTGTGTAATGACCATCACATCCCCTTGTGGACTATAATGCTGGATGTTACACGAAATCCTTCGGTTCAAGTTTGTCTCTTCTTGAGTGGTACTACTACCTCTCTCTTAGGGGCTCACTTATCTTCCTCCCCCCACAATAGAAGAACCTTGACACACTTGCAATTGGACATTCACCAGGCACATCCCCCTTGCTTTTTGAAAGTACATCTGCAACACTCTCTCTCTCTCTTGCTGACAACAAGAGTCAATGCATATATTTAAGAACAAGGCAACAAGTCCTTTGTTTCATAGGGGTCTCCTTGTTACACAAAATTTTATCACTGTCCCTGTACTCCTTGTTCCCGAATCTCGGAGGACCTTAATAGTGATCCATGTGTACCTTTTGTTATTGCCTAAATCTACCTCAGGATGAAGGAAGGCAGAGTTCAAGGTAACATCAAACCATGCTCAGTCTGGTAGCTAGCCCTACCAGAACAGGAGAGGGCTCTCTCCGGGTCAATCTTAGAAAAAAGTGATCAATAGGGCTTGAGATGACTGAAATAAAAACTAATTTTAGGCTAGGTATATAAATAAAGGAGTTTGAGTTTGATTTTGGGGGGTTTTGTTGGAAAAAAGGGAAAGGCAGTTTTGGGTGCAGGGATTAGGCCCAGTTTTCGCAGAGTTCTGATTGGGGCGAGGAAGGCAAGTGTTTCAATGCTTAAGATTGATTGAATGGATGGATCAGACTGATGGGGAGATGAAGAGGGAAAGAGGGTCTCAAGAGTCCTCCTCAAACAGACGAAAACATGTAAAATTAAACAAAACTAAAGGCAGAGAAAAGCAAGCTACTGAATTCTACCTTTAACACTGATTTGCTTAATTTAAGAAGAAAGGAGAATGAAAATGGTAGACATAAACATAGGCGAACTTAAAAATACATGGAGAAAAACACCATCAAAACAAAGAGCCACAAGGATCCCAAAGAGGGCTGCAAACCCTGGTATATTCCTTTGCCAAAATTGCAGAATGAATATACAATGAAGTGCTGAGCAATCCCAAATGTCCAACCCTGAAAATGTATGAGAAAATAGATAATATAGACGAGCCTAACCCATTCCCATGCCTCTAGGGGTCGAGCTCACCATTCTAGGAGCTGTGTCAACCATATCTAAACTAAGAACTAGAAATTAGGCCATGAAACAACTTGCCTCTATATGCTAGGAAACTGATCCATTTACTCACATTTCACCTTTTGGTGAATGAATCTTCTAGAAAAAGTAAAAATGTGCCAAAATTACATCATGGTCATGAAATTACATCAATATAGATCAAGAGTTACATAAAAAAGTAAAACTGGCCAAAACTAGGCGAAATTCTGAGCTGTGAAGTGAAAAATAGGCAAAAATCCTCTATGCGCTGCGCCCAAAATCTCTATGCGTAGCACAACTTTGGAGCTGTTTTTGGGGCCCTTCCTAAGTCCAAATTGAGCTCATGATAGCTCGTTAGAAATCCATGCCTATCTACTTTCCAACCCAAGTGGAATTTCTATATGTGGTGTCCATTTTCCCCTCCAAAAGTTCAATCTCCCAAGACTGGTTCCTGTGTGTGCAAAAAGTGACAGAAAGGCCATTTTCAAGGTGTTTTTGACCCTTTAGGAAACCCAGAACTTGATGAAATCCTTAGGAAATTCCTAAGCATGCATAAATTTTCATAAAAAATCCAGAAATACCAAGTTTTCCTCCAAAGGATCTCCCAATCGTAAGCGCATGCAAGGTGGCGCTACGCGTCGGGCAGAAAAACCTGTTTTGTGACCAAAAAATTCAAAAATGACAAAATTTTCTCCAAATTACTTGAAATTTGGACTGAAGGTCCCTCATTAAGTACCATGCTCAGCCAAAGAAGCTTTGGCCAATATTTGGAGTCGATCATGCCTTTTGCGCCTCCTCAGTGCCCTTCTGGCATTATTTGACATTCTGAAGACTAAACTCTAGACCTAAAAAACTCTAAAAGACTCTTTGCTGACCAAGAAACCATCCGTGACTGTAAATGATTGTAAAATTAACTTTGATGAATTTTTACGATCAGACATGGACCAATAGGTACAAAACATGAGGGATATGAGTGAAGAGACCCTTTCATCAGAAGATCGATGCTCCTAATGGAATGCAGATGATCGAACTGAATGAGACACCTAAAATGAAATGCAACAAAAGAGATTTTTGATCTCTGACAGAGGGATGAACAGACCGACTCTAACATTGGCTCTAATGGGGATGGTAGCTCCTGGGAGGTGCCAAGAACTACAGATTTCTGGGAGAGTAGGCATTGCCTTCATCCATTGGGCTATGGAGTCCATAATTTTAAAAAACCAACCAAAACACTTGACTCATTTATTGAATGAAAGTTTGACTCAAACTGACTCAACTTTGACACTGAAATGACTGAAAAATATGACTTGACAAACTCAAACCAAAACTACAATCCACCTTCAGAATTATAGCCTTCACTTCGTGCCCCAAACTGAAGAAAAGATCACAGCACACACTTGCAATGAAACTGAAATAAATGGTACGGACAATGACAATGTAGTCAGCAGAAAACATCTCAAAAATGATACCGCTTGAGCAGTCGACCATTGACCAGCCCTCCTGGACAATCTTCCCCGTTCATCTCCTTCAGAAGAAAAGCGTTCTGACCTCGATATGCAGCAATTTTAAAGGGTCCTTTCCAGAGATTTTCGAACTTACCGTGCTTACCTTTATCCTCATTTCTGGCATCCCATTTCAACACCACTTCTTCCAGTTGAAATTTGTCCGCCTTTGCTTTCCTGTCGTAGATTTTCTTAATTCTCTCCTGCAGCTTGAATGTGTTTTGAAAAAATTCTTCCCTCGTCTGCTGCAAATGGATCATTTGATTTATTCGTCTCTGCATATGATCTTCTTCACTGTCAGCTTCCTGTAGAAGTTTGACCACCGGAACTGCAAGAGAGGTAGGAAATACCATATCAATTCCATAAACTAACTCAAAGGGGGACATACCAATGGATTTCTTCTGACTCACTCGATCTGCCCATAGTGCATTGACCAGCTTTTTATGCCAACTCTTCTTGTTTATTTCCAGCAACTTTTTAATGATATTGACCAAAGATTTGTTGGAAGACTCCGCCAATCCGTTTCCTTGTGGATGATAGGTGGTTGAATGTCCCAAAATGATTTTATACTTGTCACAAAACTCAATCATCTTTTTTGATTTGAAAGCTGCTGCGTTATCAGTGATTAACTTATTCAGGCAACCAAAACGAGACAAAATGTTATTCTCAAGGAAAGAAATGATTACCGAATCCGTAGCTTTCCTGGTGGGAATTGATTCAATCCATTTCGTGAAATAATCTGTCACTGTTAGGATCCATCTATGCTGTCCTGAAGAAGCAGGATGAATTTCGCCAATGAAATCCAAACCCCACTGCTGAAATGGAGCACTCACCTCAATAGGCTTAAGCGGCAAAGGCTGTAATTTCTGTCTTCCTTCAAAAATATGACACTCATGGTAGCTTTTGACAGTCTTATACACATCAGCAAACAATGTCGGCCAATAGTATCCCGCTCTCAAAATCTTATTGGCCGTTGTTTTCCAAAAAAGGTGACCACCACAATCTCCTTTGTGAAAATCCTCCATAACCCACTTTGCTTCTTCTTCCACCAAACAGTTCAAAAAAACACCACCGAGATCTTTCCAATAAGTGAATTATTCAAAACACAAAACTTAGCAGCCTTCAATTTCAGAGTTCTACTTTTGTTTCTAGCCATGCCGGGTGGTGGTGACAAATTTTGAAGCACATATACAATATCTGAATACCAAGGAGACGTCACAAAGATTTCTGATACCTGAATTGATGAGATTTCCTCATTATCTTCAGACATAGCAGCAATAAGATTGATGTCCAAAGTGTGAAAATTCGATTCAGCCATTAGCTTTTCTAGCCCTTGTCCTTTGATAAGCTTTGTAGGCTTTATCTCCACATCATACTCCAACAAGGCAACAATCCATCTGCCCCATCTCCCTTCCGGATCTGTCTGCACTAGAACATCCTTTACAACAGCGTTAGGAACATAAGCAATAATATGAGAATGAAAAATATATACTTGAAAATCTTTCAATGCCTTCACAAGAGCAAGAGCTTGCTTTTCAATTATATTTCAGGGCTGCATCTCTTATAGTACGGCTGAAAAAAGCAATTGGTTTTTCATGTCCATCTCTTTTCTGCATTAATACTGCTGCCATAGTATGCTCCGAAGAAAAAGAGAACAAAATAAAATCCTGAGTGTAATCCAGGCTGATCAAAACCGGAGCTGATGAAAGAACCAACTTCACTAGATTGAAAGACTTAACCACCTCTTCACTCCACTTTACTACACTATCCTTCTTAAGCATGTCTGTAATCTCTCTTAGATGTTCAGCAAGGTTAGGCACAAAGCGGCGTAAAAAAATCATCTTACCATTAAAAGACTGAATCTCCTTCTTATTCCGGGGAAGATCAATTTTTCTGAATTGCTTCAACTCGAGCTGGGTCAATACGGATGCCATCTTTTGAAATAATGTGACCAAGTAGTTTGCCCTCATCCATGGCAAACAAAATCTTCTTCGGATTAAGTGACACACCATACTTTCTACATCGCTGAAAAACAATTTTCAAATGGTAAAGGTGCTCTTCATCAAAATTGGAAAAGACTGTCAAATCATCAAGATACACAACTAAGAAAACATCTTTCTCATTTGCAAATGCCATATCCATTGCACGCTGAAATGTCGCACCAACATTCTTTAAACTGAAAGGCATTTTGGCATAATGGAAAGTTCCCCACGGAGTGGTGAATGCAGTTTTGTCTCTATCATCCTCATGGACCAAAATTTGGTTATACCCGGAATAACCATCGAGTAGTGACATACGAGATGCCCCAACTACTCGCTGCAATATGTGACCCATTTTGGGCAATGGATAATTGTCTTTCAAAGAAACCTTGTTCAAATTCCGAAAATCAATGCACAAACGAATCTCACCTGTCTTCTTGCGTACGGGCACCAAATTGGATATCCAATCTGAAAATCTTATAGGAACAATGATACTAGCCTTGTAAAGTCAATTCACCTCCTTTTCAATCGAGGGCAGAAACTTCGGATTTATCCTTCTCAACTTCTGCCTTAAGGGCTTCTGATTTGGCTTAATAGGAATGGTGTGCTGAATTATATTGGTATCATACGTCTTTAAATCTGAATAGTCCCAAGAAAAAGCATCAGCAAAAGAAGACAACAAACTAACATATTTTGCTTTTACCTCCGGTGGCAATGATTTGGATAACTTCACCATCTTTGGATTTTCAGCTGTTCCAATGTTCACGTCTTCAACTCCCTTTTCAGTTGGCTGCAAGGTTGGCTTTCTAGCTACGTCATCTTGATCAAAGAGCTCTTCTAAAGGTATCAAACCCTTAGGAATGACATTATCTTTCAGCTGCAACACTTCCATCTGATTTATTTGCATATCAACCTCACCATCATCATACTCCATGTCAATTGAAGTATCTTTGAATTTACCTTTGTTCTACAGAAATTCATCAATTTCATCATCATATTGGAATACTTGCCAAAACCTTTGATTATCCGGGACAGTTGGACGATGTTTCACATGGATTTTGAACTTGTTACTTGAGTTCATTGGGATCTTCAAATTACTAGCTTCCTTGGCAAGAGCATCTGCAATACCATTCTGAATGCGAGGGATACAAGTCAAAGTATAATCTGAAAACAACTTCAAGATGTCAAGAACAACATTTCGATAAGCCCGCATCCGAGGATGCTTCACTTGATACTCACCCTTCACTTGCTTAATTACCAACTCAGAGTCACCATAGACTGAAATTCTCTTAGCATTCAACTTCCTAAGTATTTTCAGACCAGCAATCAAAGCTTCGTATTCTGCCTCATTATTCGAACAATCAAATGCTAATTTGTAAGAACAAACTCTCACATTACTAGGTACCTTGTTTGGGGCAGAAAAAGGACTGCGTACCCAAATACCAATTCCGGCACCATCACTTCCAACGGCACCATCGAAATCCATAGTCCATAAACCTTCTTCATCTTCTTCCAAGTGCTGAAATTTCGTTTTCTCTGTTATTTCTGCTTGCTGTCCCTCAACTTTCGGCTGCTGTCAGAAGGCTGATTGCTTAGCGGAACTCTCAAGTTCTTGTCTCTATTTCATCAAAACTTCTCTGAAATTTTCTGTGATCTCCGGAATTTCCTCTGCTTCAACTAACTGACTATCTACATCATTGAAACTATCTGAATACAAAACAAAAGACTCTAAATCTGTATGTACATA
This sequence comes from Pinus albicaulis, assembly GCA_034641835.2. Taxonomy (NCBI): domain Eukaryota; kingdom Viridiplantae; phylum Streptophyta; class Pinopsida; order Pinales; family Pinaceae; genus Pinus; species Pinus albicaulis. Next base: position 1,787,189,775 of record CM076575.1, read on the forward strand.
ATTAATTGGATGATTTACCGGTTTCTCCTTGCTGGTGATCATATACTTCATCTTCTGTTCCCGATATAGTTTTCTCATCTGACCGAACACAGGAAGAGTAGCATAGGAGAAATCAAGTTGTATGGTTCCCTTCAACTTCGCTCCCCAAGATCTGGAAAGAAGCATGCCAAATCTAGGAGGAATGTTTGCCACAACCACATCCATCAAAACATTCTTCGCCGGAATCTGATCTAAACTTACCACCAAATATTTAATAAGCCCAATGCATCTTACTCTGCTGGAATCAAAAGAATATAGATCATGATACTTCCGAGTGACATCCAATCCCAATTTCTCCATAATCGCCTTCGGCATGAGATTGTGAGAAGCTCCAAAATCAAACATGGCATTATGTAACACAAAATCATGCAATCTAAGGCTGATATAAAAAGGCGACACATCACTATCGGAAGACTCACCATCCAATGCTAGTCCAAATATCAATTCAGGTTGATCATCCTCCACATTCAGCATATCAGACATTGGATCGAAATTCAAAATTTTAGATATTTGACCCTTGTAGCTGCTATTTTTCATTAACTCAGTCAAAGGAATGGAAACTTTCAACTTAGCAATCTCACTCTCTAAGTTAAAAGCTGAAGTTTTTTCTACCTCCTTGGCTGGAGCATCCTTCTTTTCAGCTTTCTCCTTCGATACATTTGGCTGATTTGATCTTTCACTTGCTGATGGAGACTTACTTGTAGCGGGATCAGCTACATCTTTTCCCTTCTTTGTGCAATGGGTGCATCATTATTTGGTGCTGAAACTTCCTTTCTCTTTTGGATTGGGTTGATAGGGACGTCTCTGTTTCTAAGTTAATATTGTTTCTGCTGGGCTGAAAAAGCATTCATATAACCTCTCTGATACTCATCCGACTCTTCTTCAAGAGCTGTCTCATTTTCCAAGATAAAATCCTCATCCTTTTGTACAACTGAACTTTCTGCAAAATCCTCATCTTCAGTGATAAAGTTTGGCATGTCATTAGGTGTAAAAAAGTGATTTTCTTCTCCAATTACATTGTCTTCATCATCTGATTCGGGACCAACAAAATTCTGCTGTAAAGGAGTCTTTACCTGCTGTTGTGCTGGCAGTTCTTGTGCTCGCTGCTCTCGTTGTTTGATCCTGAATTGAGGTTGCTGCTGTCCACAAAAGTTGGGATTTATGATCTGCGGTTCTGGCTTATCAAGTGTAATTCTTTCAAACATATTCTCCACTTTGCGAAGTAATGGATCTGAAGTAGAAGCTTCTTCCTTTATCGCAACTTTCTTCTCTGCTTTCAATCTAGCTCTCTTGTCATTCAAATTCGCTTCAACACTCACCGCAATCTTCTGCATGTCCTCCAAAGTGGGCAGATCTCTTTCTCGTAATGAATAGGCCATGTCCGGATCAAAACCATCCGGGAATTTAAGCAAAGCTGACTTCTTAGATGGCCTTAAAATCATCAGGAATTGCATTATAAACCGCATTAAATCTGATACAATAGTCTTGGACTGACTCACCAGGATTGTGCTTGATCTTGGTATATTCAGAAGTGATTTGAAGAGGATATTTCTTTATTTCCCACCGATCTAAAAATTGTCTTTGTAGCTCGGCCAATGTAGCAATACTTCTAGGCTGCAAAGCTCTGAACCACTTACGTACTTCACCTCCAAAAGTTTGCACAAACAATCTCATGGTGACATTCTCTTCATCAATTTCATGGAGATCAAAGAAGTCTGCCATTCTATCAATATGCTGCTGAGCAGGAAAACTCTAAGGAGTACCATCAAACAATGGGATCTTACTTTGATAATCAGCGGGCATGGCATCCAAGTTTTGGGGCAAGACAAGAGGTGAAAATCTAGCGGCCATTGCTCCTGGTGGATTTATAATCTGTCTTGGAGAAACGGGTGGAGTAGGAGCAGTAGATGTACGAGGTGTATGTTGTGGGGATGGAGGAGAAACTACTGCAGATTACTGATCAGATATAGATGGTTGCACGGGAATGGTAGGAATGAAGGGAAGCTCGGTATGAACTTGTGAACTGGATGTAACTACCGATGGACCAAGAGTTTCAGATGTAGATTCAATAAACTCAGGAATATTCGTTGCCAAAATAGAGTTTTGAATGTTCAAGATGTAGCTATCAATGGATCTATTAGCTTGTTCGATCTCAAGATACTTGATAAACTCGGGATTTATGACAGTAGAACCAATAGCACTTTCAGATTTAGTTTCAAACAACGACAACTCGAATTGATCATCAAACTCAATATCTTCAAGGAATTCAAATAAAGTAGGGCATGAATGAGATTTGAAAAGAGGGATCACGGGATTTTCTCGACGAAGAATTCTTGAAATTAGGTTGGGATTCTCATACACTGGAGGTGGATCAGGATCTGGATTTTCTCTTGTATGTCTTCTGGAAGCTAGTGTGTTGGATTAATTTCAAAATCAAAGGGACAAAACCAACTTGTTCAACCTATCAAATTCTAGACTCATCACCCAAAATTCCAGAACGATCTGATATACTGGGGTAATTCACAAGTCAAGTGTCACGTTCACAAGCTAGACCAGAGATTGACTAAAGCAGCGTTTATCTACTTCTGCTAATGCAAAGCAAAAGCGTTTCGAAGGCTACCTGGCATAACTTCAGGCTCCGTCTGTAGCTTATAAAACAAATAACACCAACAAATAACACCAACAAGTAAACCATTTTCTTCCCCAATATGGTCGCCACTATGTTATTGCCTAAATCTACCTCAGGCTGAAGGAAGGCAGAGTTCAGGGTAACATCAAACCATGCTCAGTCTGGTAGCTAGCCCTACCAGAACAGGAGAGGGGTCTCTCCGGGTCAATCTCAGTGAAAAGTGATCAATAGGGCTTGAGATGACTGAAATAAAAACTAATTTTAGGCTAGGTATATAAATAAAGGAGTTTGAGTTTGATTTTGGGGGGTTTTGTTGGGAAAAAGGGAAAGGCAGTGTTGGGTGCAGGGATTAGGCCCAGTTTTCGTAGAGTTCTGATTGGGGCGAGGAAGGCAAGTGTTTCGATGCTTAAGATTGATTGAATGGATGGATCAAAATGATGGGGAGTTGAAGAGGGGAAGAGGGTCTCAAGATTCCTCCTCAAACAGACGAAAACATGTAAAATTAAACAAAACTAAAGGTAGAGCAAAGCAAGCTACTGAATTCTACCTTTAACACTGATTTGCTTAATTTAAGAAGAAAGGAGATTGAAAATGGTACACATAAACATCAGTGAACTTAAAAATACATGTAGAAAAACACCATCAAAACACAGAGCCACAAGGATCCCAAAGAGGGCTGCAAACCCTGGTCTATTCCTTTGCCAAAATTGCAGAATGAATATACAATGAAGTGCTGAGCAATCCCAAATGTCCAACCCTGAAAATGTCTGAGAAAATACATAATAAGACAAGCCTAACCCATTCCCATGCCTCTAGGGGTCGATCTCATCATTCTAGGAGCTGTTTCAACAATATCTAAAGTAGGAACTAGAAAATAGGCCATGAAACAACTTGCCTCTATATGCTAGGAAATTGATCCATTCACTCACATTTCACCTTTTGGTGAATGAATCTTCTAGAACAAGTAAAAATGTGCGAAAATTACATCATGGTCACAAAATTACATCAATATAGATCAAGATTTACATAAAAAAGTAAAACTGGCCAAAACTAGGCGAAATTCTGAGCTGTGAAGTGAAAAATAGGCAAAAATCCTCTATGTGCCGCGCCCAAAATCTCTATGCGTAGCACAAATTTGGAGCTATTTTTGGGGCACTTGCCAAAGTCCGAATTGAGCTCATGATAGCTCGTTGGAAAGCTATGCCTGTCTACTTTCCAACCCAATTTGAAGTTCTGGATTTGGTGTCCATTTTCCCCTCCAAAAGTTCAATCTCCCAAGATTAGTTCCTGTGTGTGCAAAAAGTGGCAGAAAGGCCATTTTCAAGGTGTTTTTGACCCTTTAGGCAACCCAGAACTTGATGAAATCCTTAGGCCATTCCTGAGCATGCATAAATTTTCATAAAAAATCCAGAAATACCAATTTTTCCTCCAAAGGATCTCCCAATCGTAAGTGCGCACAAGGTGGCGCTACGCGTCGGGCAGAAAAACCTGTTTTGTGACCAAAAAATTCAAAAATGACAAAATTTTCTCCAAATTCCTTGAAATTTGGACTGAAGGTCCCTCATTAAGTACCATTCTCAGCCAAAGAAGCTTCGACCAATATTTTGAGTCGATCATGCCTTTTGCGCCTCCTCAGTGCCCTTCTGGAATTATTTGACATTCTGAAGACTAAACTCTAGACCTAAAAAACTCTAAAAGACTCTTTGCTGACCAAGAAACCATCTGTGACTGTAAATGACTGTAAAATTGACTTTGATGAATTTTTATGATCAGACATGGACCAGCAGGTACAAAACATGAGGGATATGAGTGAAGAGACCCTTCCGTCAGAAGATCGATGCTTCTAATGGAATACAGATGATCGAACTGAATGAGACACCTAAAATGAAATGCAACAAAAGAGATTTTTGATCTCTGACGGAGGGATGAATAGACCGACTCTAACACCTTTTCCATCATGAAAATATGCTAGTACATCCCTTTCAATCTGAAGAACAAACTCTTTGTTGATCATTCCTGGAGTAGCTCCTTAAAAACCCATCTTTTTGGAGTAGCGCGACCCTTCTATGTCTCACCAGCACATATGACCCATCCTAAGCTTGTGAACAACATCTATTAGTGCTAGTATGGCCTATGATCCATCCTAAGCTTGTGATCAACATCGATCAGTGGTTGTCATTGATGTCAAGCCAAGCAGCACCAGGGGCTACCCCGATCTTGCATGGGAATTTTGACCTACCAAAATACTATATTCCGAGTCAAGGATATTTTTAATGGTTTCTACTTGTTGAGTGTTTCCGTAGATATATGGCACGACACGTAATTCTTCGGGGTTTGAGAGATATTCATTTTTGAAGTTAGTAACCCCAGTTAGTGGGCTAAAACCCCATGGGGTTGTGGCATGAAACTAATCATTGGTTGTAGTCATTGAACAATCAAAAATTAATAATTTTAATGCTCCTAAATCCCTCCGATGTTCACTTTTTGAAGACCCTCTGAACCTAAGCATTTATATAAATTGTGATCATCATATCCTCCTCATGAAGGGATTTCACCACTTGAAACAGGTCATCATGGAATTTTAGCTATAACGTTTTTTCTATGAAGGTTCAGAAGCTGAAATTTTTATCATGCAAAGAAAAAATCCCAAGGAAGCTCGTGTAAAATTTTTAGATCCTGGTTTGCAATATTTTCGGAGATATGATCTGTGGAAGTTAGGGTTTTTGCAAGCTCCTGAACTTCATATCAATGAGGTGACCTTGGGAAAATCGTCATAACTATCTCTCTGAGCATCATATTGGAATTCTGTAAAAATTGGAGGATAGTGCATAGACTTTAGTTTTCTGTGTATCAATTTCACAGCTAAAGGAGGAAACCGTGACATGTGGCACACCATACAAGTTCTCTCTATTGAACTAGTCCATAATTAGGACATTGTGAGAGATTGGGCATAACTTTGCCTTGAAGAATCAAAATTGGGTCAGACCTATGGCATTGGAAATAAGACTCAGAGGGCTACTACATGACCAAAAATCACATATTTTGGATATGAAATAACATAGATTCATCAGATTCAATATCGAGCTCCTAGAAGGCAAGAAAAATATAGATCATGTGCTGTCAAGGGTTGCAAAGAACCAGACTTTCTAGGGCAGCAAAGCAAAGAAAGGTGCAAAAAAATGATGCAACAGAGGTAAGCTCCATGTAAATATATTCTATATATGCATGTTCATATCTTAATTGCATTAGGTTCTTTGTGTTCTAATTTGTTTTTTTTTGTTTAGCACTGACACATGCTTTGTAGGATGAGGTAAGTTTTGCTATTATCATGTCATGGGAATTTCCTTGAAGAATTTTTGCAGTAATTATATATTCATCAAGATAAGACTCAATGCATGATTTAATGTTTTGAAGAGTGAGAAAGGGTAGCATGACAGGAGCAACAATCAAGGTGCAGAATAAGAACAAGAATTTCACCACATGAAGTCTTCAAGTGGTCAACACTGCATACAATCATTGTAAATGTATCATTATACTGAGTCATTGTAAAAGCATCATTGTAAAATTTGTACAAGTGTCTATCTACCTTGAATTGAAGAGGCAGTATCGGGAGTTCTAGGATCATCATTAGGTGGTTGTGTCATAGTTGGGGTTATGGTCTAGTGTGTCTTCTTCTTCTACATCATTCTATATCATTGTAAAGTGGACCATTTTCCTTGGTACGAGAGTTCATTCTTCTTTTATTCTTCTATAGGGTGGTAGGGTGGTGCTAGGCTAGTGCATGAAGTCACCAACATGTTCAATCTTGTGAAAAATTCAGGGTGGTAGGGTGGTGCTAGGATGAGTTGTAGCTCATTGGGTGTTGGGGCATCCGTTCAGTTGACTACTGAATAATCTCGGGCATTGGAGCGTCCATCCAGTGGGAGCTGGAGAAGAATGATTTTCTAGATTCTAGGAATTTGTAGATTTCTTTTCAATTGGAGTTGAATATTAAATAATTATTAGAAAAGCAGTCAGGTGGTTTTTGTCCTCGAGGGGGTTTCCACCTTAAAAACTGTGTGCATTTGTGTTCCTTTTTTTTTACTACTATCATTGTACAAGCGCTGATAATAATTGAAGATTAAATAATGCTCTGAAAGATTAATAATAATACTAATTGAAAGGAATACTGATTCACCCCCCCTCCCCCCCCTCCCCCCCCTCAGTATTTCCAACAATTGGTATCATAACTTGGTTCCTTCAATAACAGTTTAAAAGCTAGAAGGAGGTCATGAAGCATACCAAGAATGGTGTACCTCTGTTCAATGAAAATAATTATGCATTTTGGAAAGGAAGAATGGAGGTATATCTCTTGGCGCATAGTTACGAAGTATGAGGCACTATTCAAAATGGATTTACACCAACCACAAATGAACAAGGTAAGAAGAATTTGGTAAATGATGCAAAAGAAAAGAACATTATTATCAGTGGACTTATTGAATCTGCTTATCATAAGGTGTTGGGTTGTAAAACCACCAAAAAAATATGGGACAAGCTTGAGAATATATATGCAGGTGACTCAAATGTAGAGGAAGAAAAGCTTCAAATCTACAGAGCAAAATTTGAGCAACTCAAAATGAAAGAAGATAACAACATTGCTGCATACTTCCAACATGTTGATGAAATAAGCAACACTCTGGAAGGATTGGGAGAGCCTATTGACAAGAAGACTATTATACAAAATATTCTTAGAACGTTACCAGGAAGATTCAACCCAAAGGTATCGGTCTTAGAATACAATTCAAATTTGGAAAAACTCAGCAAATAGGAATTACATGGAGTTCTCATAGCATATGAAATGATACTTGATGAAGAAGAGGGCACTTCGCATCTAGAAACTGCGTTCACTGCATATAAGAAAACCAATAAGGAAAAACAACCTTCAAAGGCAAAGACCTGCACCTGCAAGTGTGAGGAAAAGGAAGATGATGAAGAAGGTCTTTCAGACAGAGAATATGGTTACTTTACGAGAAAACTAAAAATTGGTAAGGGAAAATTCAAAGGTAAACTTCCATTGATATGTTTTGGCTATGGTGAGGTTGGACATTTCGCATCAAAATGTCTGAACAAAAGTGATGGCAACTCAAAAGGAAAGAAAGGCTTTAATAATTTCAACAAGCAAGGCAAGAAGAAAGGTTCAAAAGGAACTTTCTCTTTAAAGAAGATATCTCATCATCTGATGAAGCTAGTGACAATGAAGAAGAAGCCAATGAGAGAGTATTGTTTATGGCCAAGCACAATAAACAAGAGGTATCAAACAATGAAGAAGAAGGGTTGACCATAGAATAATTTTCTAAGGAGGAAATCAAGCTTATAAAAGAGCTCAAGGATGAGAAGATCCGTTCTAATACTATTGAAGAACAAGTTCATGGTATCAAAATTGAAGTTGAAGAACATAAACGTATTGAAGAGTCACTTCAAAATAAGTTGGAAGAAAGCAACCAAGAAAGGGAAACATTAGAAGCCGAAGTAGTCTCACTGTGTAAGGAAGTGAAGAAGGGAAAAAATATCCAAACTATGCCAACACCTCAAGGGCATTGGAAGAACTCATCGACAATCAACCATCTTACAATGACATAACTAGCCTTGGTTACAAAGAAGAATAAGTGGGACCTTCTACAACAAAATACAATGAACCTATGAGATCTGACAGACATGTAGGCTTCATTGGACAAGATTCACAAGAACAACCTTGGAAGACAATTCCCTGACGAATATTTCCATCTAGGTACAAACATATTTTTCATGGCTATTGTTATTCATGTGGAAAATTTGATCATAATGCTGTAGAATGTCGCACGTACCCTAGGAACCAATACAATTCCACGAGATCTGTCAAATATGAACCTCCCAGGGCTCAACGAAACATAAATAGATTTGTAACTTTTAGAAATAATATTGAATGTTACAAATGTCGAAACTTTGGACACATAGCCAGAGACTACAAACTTAAAAATCCTCCAGAAGAATCTTCGAAGCCATAGAACGATCGAACATGGAAGAAGAAGAAGACTGCTAATTGTGCTCTCACTCTCAAGGCTCAAAACAACAAAGATGTGTGGTATGTTGATACTGGTTTCTCAACGCATATGACTGGAGATAGGACGAAATTTGTATTTTTGAAAGAGAAGAAGGATGGAACCGTGTCCTTTGGAAATGATGGATCTTCAAATGTTATAGGATTAGGTACCGTCACTCTCGGAAGCAGATATGCTCTAGAAAAGAATGTTCTATTGGTTGAAAACATAAATCACAATATTCTCAGTGTTTGAAAAATGTGTGATCAAGGACACACAATGCTATTCAACTCCATAAAATGTGAAATCAGGAAAGGCAGGTATGGTAAAATTGTGACTATAGCAAGTCGAGATCCAAATGACATATATGTTATGGATGAAGCAACTAAAGCATGTCTACTAGCTAAAGAAGATGAAAGCAGGTTATGGCACAAACGAATGGGACACATAAACTTTGACAATCTTGTTAGGATAAGAAAAAAGGAAGTAGTAAAAGAAATGCTAAAAATCCCAAAAGTCAAATTTAAAACAAAAGAACACTTTGCATCACATCCATTGGAACTGATACATACTGATCTATGTGGTCCTGTTAGAAAAAAAGGCTTAGATGGAGAATTCTATTTGATGTTAATGTTGAAAATGCAGCAAGATGATGGAGCTTGGTGAAATGAAGTCGCCTTCACCAAGTGGGCCCGCAGGCAAATTCTGGCGCAAAATCTATTTTTAGACTATGTCTATTTTTAGACATAAGGAGCATGGTTCGGGGATTCCAGTTTGAGATTCTTGAAGTATGTGTCATGTTGGTAAAAATAGATGAGACTCTATTTTTGAGGTCAAATAGGTCGAAGTCTATTTTTAGACTGCCTCTCCTTAAAACAGGGAAGTCAAATATTATTTACCCTTAATAATATTTAGACTATAAACAGCAGTTTAATCTCTTGGAGCACTTCAGTTCGAGCTAAAGAAGTGGCTCATGCATCTGAAAGAGGAATCACGTGGTTCCCAAGGGTTTGATGGCATCATGCATGGTTGACTTCAGTTGGACTTCAGTGGCAAAAGTTTGGAGGAGTTAATGAGACAGATAGTGGAGTTGTGTTTTGTTTATTTTAGTTGAACTGGTTGAGATTAGTTTAACTAGCTAATCAATTAGTTATGAGTGGAGTGAATTAAATATTATTTAATTCATTAATTAGTAACTCATTATTCAACTCAAGAACACATCATTTCACTACAGTGCATGATCAGTTTAGTGGAGACCAGTGAAAGAGGTAGATGAAAGGGTGGAGTTAGCTATCAGTGGCAACATCAGTTGTGCATGAGATTTGCACCACACTTGGAGGAATTTCCCATGATGATTGCGCTGTCAAGCCAAGGAGATTCGAACCTTGGATCTCTATATAGACAGGCCTGGATTGCGCAATAGAAGCAAGGCAATTGGCGGTGAGTTTTGAACCAGTAACCTGTTCAAAACCAAGCTAGTTTGTGTGTAACTTTATGAGAAAGTACTGAGTACTTGTGAGGAGTATTGTACTGAGTTTGTTACATGATTTATCCATTATAATATACACAATAGCTGCGGGGTTTTCAGCTATAAGCTTTCCCCATACATACTGTGTTAGTGTGTATGATGATTTGATGTGTTATCGCTTGATTTTATTTCCGCATGTTTGATGATCTGAGTGGAAGAGATTATGTGTTGCATATAAATTCGAATTGTATGTGATCGGGATAGTCTCGGTGGATAATTAATCATTATTCAGCAAATTTCTACATGGTATCGGAGCTATTGAAGCAGAGATTGATCATCACAGTGATTACAAACTTATTTTGGTAGACAGAGTCTGCATGCGGGCCAGGTAGCCTCCGGATTCATCTTTCTTCGGAAAGTGAAAGGTCTGGTAAACGCCCCTTGCAGTCGATCTCTGTGCTAGAAATAATTTTTTCTCACGATCTAGAGTGGCTGAGCTTTGAGGTGGAATTCGAAGTTTTGCAGCAGTTTTGTTTTCTTGGTGCCAGTGTTGAAAATGTCTTTCAACGGTTTGCGGCTCGAATATGCTCTTGAAGGAAGTTCGAATTATGTTGCATGGAAGGATCGCATGGAGGCAATATTAGAAGATAATGGTCTGAAGGATTTCGTAGATACGGATGTCCAAAAGCCCACTGATCCTGCTGAAGTCGATGCATGGCAAAAGAAGATGGCGAAATGTTGAAGGATCCTGTTGGAGGGCGTCAAGGATCATATTGTATCCAGCCTGCATGGAAAGGCTACTCCATATTTAATGTGGAAAGCTTTGATGGATCTATTCCAGAGTAAGAGCGACCAAAGGAAGCTGGCGCTCAAAGATAAGCTCAGGAACATCAAGATGGAGAAGGGCGACAGTATCGCCAAATACCTCACGAAGTTCACTCAGTGTAGAGATGAGCTGGGAAGTGTGGGGGTGACTGTCGAAGACGAGGACATGGTCGACCTGGCTCTCCTTGGTCTTCCGAAGGCTTGGTACTCATATCAAGATAGTGTCAATGGTCGGGAGAAGCTGCCGGGATGGGAGCGCCTTTGGGCGGATCTCATGCAGGAGGAGATAAGGAGGACTACTCGAGATGGATCTTCATCAAAGGGAGCTGATGAAGAAAACTGCGCTTTGGTGGCCAAAGCAAAGAAAGGGAAAGGTAAGAAAACCTCTCATTCTGGTGCAAAGGGCAAGAAGCAGGATATGGCGAAAGTGAAGTGTTTTCACTGCCATGATCACGGACATTATGCTACCAATTGTCCAAAGAAGAAGAAGAACAAGCAAGCGGAAAGATCTGCAGATGGAGAAGCTTTGGCTTCACAGTTCGAGCTTGACTTTTCACTGATCGCATGCTTGGTTTCAAGTGTGATGGGATCGGTGTGGTTCTTGGACAGCGGTGCGTCATTTCATATGACGGGAGATCGGGATTTGTTCTCAGATCCGGAGGACAAAGATTTGGGTGTGCACATCGAGATGGGCGATGATGGTAGATACAGTGCGACTGGTATCGGTACCATATCCTTTCAGAGGGAGTCTGGTAAACCCTTTGTCTTGAAGGATGTCATGCATGTACTTGGATTGAAGAAGAACCTGATTTCTGTGGCGATGTTGGAGGATAAGGGGTATGATGTGGTCTTCAGCGAAAGAAAAGCCTTCTTGCGCAGTAAGACTACTGGAGAGACCCGGAAGATAGGGGTTCAGACCAAGAACCTTTATCAGTTGCAGGTAGATGGCTGCGCAGCTATGGCATGCAAGGCGGGAGAAGTGGTGAGCCGGGATGATGAGGGCGAACTGTGGCACATGAGATTGGGCCACCTTCACCATGGAGCTTTGAAGATTCTGCAGCAGATTTCTACTGGACTTCCTAAGGGCACTCTTGCGCAGTCAGATCAGTGCAAGGGGTGTACTTTAGGGAAGCATGTGAAAGCCACCTTTCACGAGAAGGATAGTCGCGCCACGACGATCCTTGAGAGAGTTCACACAGACGTGTGTGGTCCTTTCTCAGTTGCTTCGACAGCAAAGCACAAGTATTATGTGATCTTTGTTGATGATTTCTCTCGAAAGTGCCGGATCTTCTTCATGCAGAAGAAGAGCGATACATTCCCGAAGTTCTGTGAGTTTAAAGCACTGGTCGAGAAGGAGTTGGGGAAGAAGGTGATTGCTCTAAGGAGTGATAACGGTGGTGAATTCATCTCGGCTGAATTCAAGGAGTTCTGCAGCGCAGAAGGGATTCGGAGAGAGCTCATCGCACCCTATAACCCACAGCAGAACGGGGTGGCTGAGCGGAAGAACAGAACGATCGTGGGTGCTGCACGGGCGATGTTGCATGATCAGGGCCTACCCCTTCACTTGTGGGCCGAGGCATGCAATACAACAGTGTATGTGCAGAACCATTGTCCTCACAAGGTTCTTGGCATGAGTACACCAGAGGAGGCTTATTCTGGCAAGAGGCCTGATATTTCCCATTTGCGGATTTTTGGTTCTCCTGTCTACATGCATGTGACGAAGGATGCGAGAAGGAAGATGGATCCAATCGCTGAGGTTGGAATATTTGTGGGGTACACTGATACACCTCACAACTACCGGGTGTATTTGTCAGACAGTCGCAAGACTGTTGTGCGACGGGATATAAAATTTCAGGAGGAGAAAGCCATGCAGTGTTCGCTTGAGAGGGAGATACACTTGCATGTAGATGAGGAGCTGTTAGTTCCTAAGGAGGAGCTTCCGGATGTGGATCAGCCACAAGAGGAGGTTCAGGAGGTGGAAGAAACCACCTAGGTAGCGCCAACCATCAGAGGGCGCATGCGCACTACAGAAGCTGAGCGACTGGCTCGGGATGCAGAGAAGGTTGTAGGAACACCTACAGCACAGCGCAGACAAAGACAGTCACCGGATCGGTACACTGGATACATGGCTCTTGTGAGTCAATGTGTTGTGACGGAGCCATCCTCTTTTGAGGAAGCTGTGGAGGAACCCGCATGGGTTGATGCCATGATCGAAGAATATGATTTGATCGTCAGGAACAGTGCATGGGAAATTGTCCCAAGACCGGTGGGGAAATCAGTGGTGGGTTCGCGATGGATCTACAAAGTGAAGCAGGCAGCTGACGGGAGTGTGGAGAAGTACAAGGCGAGATTTGTCGCCCGTGGCTTTTCACAGATCAAGGGGATTGACTATGAGGAGACCTTTGCACCTGTCGCAAGGTACTCTTCCATACAGACGATCCTTGCTCTCTCAGCGCAGATGGGGTGGCACATTCATCAGATGGATGTGAAGACTGCGTTCCTCAATGGAGTTATTGAGGAAGAGGTGCACATAGAGCAGCCTGAAGGTTTTGAGATCTTCAGCAGTGAGTCGCATGTGTGCCGACTCAAGAGAGCACTGTATGGGCTGAAGCAAGCACCTCGTGCTTGGTACACTCGGATAGACAGCTACTTCACCGAGCTTGGATTCTCCAAGAGTGAGGCGGATCCAAACCTGTACCAGATTGTGGTGGAGGGGAAGCTGTTGATCATCGTACTGTATGTAGATGATCTGATTTTGACTGGCGATGAGCAGTTGATACTTTCATGCAAGGAGGATCTTGCACGAGAGTTTGATATGAAGGACTTGGGCATCCTTCATTATTTCCTGGGATTGGAGATTTGGCAGCGCAGCGGAGGACTGTTTGTTTCTCAGGGCAAGTATGCCCGGGAGATTCTGGAGAGGTTCAACATGCAAGGTTGCAAGCCTGTTGACACTCCTCTTCCTGGTGGTTGGAGGAAGGAGGATGCTACTTCAGCTGAGGTAGTGGATGCCACTGTCTATCGACAGTTGGTGGGGTCGCTTATGTATCTGGTCAATACACGACCCGATATATGCTATGCAGTTAACCAGCTTTCGCAAGCTATGGTTAAGCCTACCAAGCTCTTTTGGAAGGCGGGCAAGCATGTATTGTGCTATATCAGAGGCACATCGGGATATGGTCTATGGTACAGATAGGAGGATGGAGCGAAGCTTTCTGGCTTCACTGATGCAGATTGGGTAGGGAGTCCAACGGACCGGAAGAGCACTTCTGGAGGAGTTTTCAGCATTGGGTCGACAACAGTTTCCTGGTACAGCAGGAAGCAGAGATCCGTGGCACTCAGTTCAGCAGAGGCCGAGTACATGGCAGCAAGTTTGGCTGCATGCGAGGCTATTTTGATGAGGAAGATCCTCGCAGGTTTGTTCAGGTTGCATTTGGAGCCTACAGTGATCTACTGTGATAACCAGAGCTGCATCAAGCTCTCGGCTAATCCAGTATTTCATGATAGGTCAAAACATATCGACATCAGGTACCATCATATCAGAGATTGTGTTCAGCGGAGAATCATGATGCTTTCATATGTTCCCACGGAGGATCAGGATGTCGACATCCTGACGAAGGTGCTCACCAGGAGCAAGTTCGAATTCCACAGAGGCAGGATAGGGGTTGCAGATAATCCATATCTTGCTGAGAGGGAGTGTTGAAAATGCAGCAAGAGCTTAGTGAAATGAAGTCGCCTTCACTAAGTGGGCCCGCAGGCAAATTCTGGCGCAAAATCTATTTTTAGACTATGTCTATTTTTAGACATATGGAGCATGGTTCGGGGATTCCAGTTTGAGATTCTTGGAGCATTGGTCATGTTAGTAAAAATAGATGAGACTCTATTTTTTAGGTCGAAGAGGTCGAAGGCTATTTTTAGACTGCCTCTCCTAAAAATATGGAAGTCAAATATTATTTACCCTTAATAATATTTGGACTATAAACAACAGTTTACTCTCTTGGAGCACTTCAGTTCGAGCTATAGAAGTGGCTCATGCATCTGACAGAGGAATCATGTGGTTCCCAAGGGTTTGATGGCATCATGCATGGTTGACTTCAGTTAGGACTTCAGTGGCAGAAGTTTGGTGGAGTTAATGAGACAGCTAGTGGAGTTGTGTTCTGTTTATTTTAGTTGAACTGGTTGAGATTAGTTTAACTAGCTAATCAATTAGTTATGAGTGGAGTGAATTAAATATTATTTAATTCATTAGTTAGTAACTCATTATTCAACTCAAGAACACATCAGTTCACTACAGTGCATGATCAGTTCAGTGAAGACCAGTGAAAGAGGTAGATGAAAGGGTGGAGTTAGCTATCAGTTGTGACTATACTGTTGCTATTTGCAACACACAGATAGGTGGAGTAAGCCCATGAGGATTGTGCAGTTCAAGCTGGTGGTTTATCTATATAAAGAGGCCATCCCATAGCATTGAAACAAGCAATAGAGGCAAGGCAATTGGCGGTGAGTTTTGAACCAGTAACCTGTTCAAAACCAAGCTAGTTTGTGTGTAACTTCATGAGATAGTACTGAGTACTTGTGAGGAGTATTGTATTGATTTTGTTACATGATTTCTCCATTATAATATACACAATAGCTGCGGGGTTTTCAGCTATAAGCTTTCCCCATACATACTGTGTTAATGTGTATGATGATTTGATGTGTTATCACTTGATTTTATTTCCGCATGTTTGATGATCTGAGTTGATCTGAGTGGAAGAGATTATGTGTTGCATATAAATTCGAATTGTATGTGATCAGGATAGTCTCGGTGGATAATTAATCATTATTCAGAAAATTTCTACAGTTAATGATAGATGACTATACCAGTATGACAACCGTCAGTTTCCTAAAGAAAAAATATGAAGCATTTGAGTGCTTTAAGATGTACAAGGAGTTGGTAAAAAATGAAACTTATTTGAAAATAAAGTTTCTAAGATCAGATAATGGCGGATAATTCACTTCCAAATTATTTTAGCAAGACTATGACAAAAATAGAATAAAAAGACAATTTTCAATAGTACAAACACCTTAGCAAAATGGATTTTCTGAAAGAAAGAATATAACCGTATAGGAAATGGGTAAAACAATGTTGAAGGACACAAAATCGAATGAAATTTTTTGGGTTCAAGCAATTGATACGACAGTCTTCATTATCAACTAAAGTCTTCTCAGAAAGAATTCCAACAAGACCCCATATGAATTATGGAAAGGAAAACCGGCTAATGTAAAATATTTCAGAATCTTCGGAAGCAAATGTTATATCAAAAGAGAAGATCAAAATTTGAGTAAGTTTGAATCACGTGTTGATGAAGGTATCTTTTTTGGTTACTCATGCAAAAGAAAGGCCTATAAATTCTATAATCTACGATGAAAACATATAGTAGAGAGCATAAATGTTACATTTGACGAAGATGGTTTTCTAATGAATAAGGATGAGGATCTAAAACCTTTGAAACTTGAGACAGAGGCTAAAAAAGACATAGAGAAAATTATAGAACAAGAAGCAACTGTCAACCAGAAAGAAGTAAATAATGATCATCAAGATAAAAAGGAACAACAACAAGAAGCCCCTCCAAAGAGAACACAAGAATGGATTCAAAAGAACCATCCATCAAATCAAATCATTGGTGACATAAATGAAGGTCGACAACTTCGTTCATCACAAAAAGCTCACATTTATTTTCTAGCAACCTTTGAGCCTAGTAGTTTTGAGGAAGCCAACCATAATGAACATTGGGTAGCAGCTATGAATGAAGAATTGGATCAAATCGAGAAGAATAACACCTGGGAATTAGTTCCATGACCAAAAGATAAAAATGTCATTGGGACTAAATGGGTGTTCAAGAACAAATTGAATTAAGATGGACAAGTTACCATAAACAAATCAAGATTGGTTGCAAAGGCTATGCACAAGTGGAAGGAATTGATTTAGATGAAACATTTTCACCAGTTTCCAAAATGGAATCCATCCGAATGTTTCTCGCCTATGTGTGTTCAAGAAAAATCAAAGTCTACCAAATGGATGTTAAGTCAACATTTTTGAATGGCGAATTAGAAGAAGAAGTTTACATCGAACAACTTGAAGGTTTTATACTATCAGAAAAAGAAGACTATGTTTGCAGGTTCAAGAAGGCTCTATATGGTCTCAAGCAAGCTCCTAGAGCATGGTATGCTCATATTGATGGATATATACATCAAGAAGGGTTCAAGAAAGGTATTGATGATATCAATATTTATGTACAAATAGATAAATATAATTTAACAATCGTTGAGGTATATGTGGATGATATAATATTTGGTAGCAATGATGATCGACTAGGTAAGAACTTTGCTACAAAGATGCAAATTGAGTTCGAGATGTCTTTACTTGCTGAGCTGACATACTTCTTAGGGCTTCAAATATCTCAGCAAGAGAAATGAATATTTATATGTCAAGCCAAGTACATCAAGGAAATGCTCAAGAAATTTAAAATGGAAGATTGCAAACCCGTCCTTTCTCCGATGGTAACAAGTTTCAACTTGAGCATAGACGACTCATCTAAGGATGTGGATCAGGGTTGTACAGATCTATGATTGGTAGTATTCTATATGTAATAGCCTCTCGGCCAGATGTTATGCAAGTAGTTGGACAAGTAGCAAGATTCCAAGCAGCACCAAAAGAATCACATATTATTTCTGTCAAAATAATTCTTCAATATCTAAAGGGCACAACAGAATATGGCTTGTGGTATCCCGAGGGTAAAAATATCATTATTAAAGCCTTTACAGATGCAGATTGGGCAGGAAGCATTGATGATCACAAGAGTACTAGTGGAGCAACATTCTATCTATGTGGTTTTCTCATATCATGGTTGAGCAAAAAGAAAACCTCAATCTCGTTATCTATAGTGGAAGCATAATACATTGCAACGACAACTTGTTGTAATCAAGTCCTTTGGATGAAACAAAATTTGCAAGATCTTCAAGTACAATTCAGTGAGCTTATTCCCATATTCTATGATAACACTACTGCCATAAGCATCTCCAAGAATCCTGTCATGCATTCAAAAACAAAACACATTCCGATCAAATATCATTTTTTTAGAGAACAAGTGGCTGAAAAGAATATAAAACTTGAATAAGTTGGTACAAAAGAAAAAATCACTGATATCTTCACTAAACCTTTACCTCGTGAAGAATTTGAATATCTTCGCCAGAAGCTTTGGATTCTCCCGAGTTCTCATTAGATTTTCCTTATTCAGAAAATAAAGGGGGAGTGGAAGTGTGTACAGGTCCGTAGGATGGTTGTGTGTTGGGGGGAGTTACGCTTTGCCATTGATGTCAAAGGGGGAGAGAATGTTTTAGGAAGAGGTGTCATGATCGGAGGGGGAGTACTTGTGTTGCCATCAATGCCAAAGGGGGAGATTTTTTATCAATGGTTGTCATTGATGTAAACCCAAGCAGCACCAGGGGCTACCCCGATCTTGCATGGGAATTTTGACCTACAAAATTACTATATTCCGAGTCAAGAATATTTTTTATGGTTTCTACTTATTAATATGTTTCTGTTGATATATGGCATGCCACGTAAGTGTAAGCCTTCCACTTGGTGCCTTAATATCAAGATATGCAATCAAACGAAGTTTGTTGAGATTGGGGCCTTTATATCGGATCAGAACTGCCTTCTTTGATTTAGAAAATACTGCATTAACTTATCAGTAGATTGGATGGGAGTCAATACTTAGACCAGTTTATTTACCTTTAGATGCCTACCTACTAAACTACCTGCTTCATCTTTTCTCTTTGGACATGCCCCAAATAGCCTTGGCACTGGATGGATTCCCATAGAGTTTTTCGCCTTACAGACAAGTGATGACATTCACAGGCAGAACAAGAATAACACTTTCTTGAGGATGCTACTGGGTACCATTATAACTATTGTCCTAAGCATTGTCCAGTCAGATACAATGATTAATTCTATTGCTTGAGACGAAGAGACTTTACCTTTTAGTGTCTACTAATAACCCTACCCACATATAGACACATCTTACTTTTCATAGATTTATTCAACCAGGAATTAGAGGAGGTATGGCATCTATTAACCCTTTACCTTACTGTTACTTAATAATTGCATGCTACCTTTTATACCTTTACTTACTGCCTACTCTTATAAACCCACTTAGGAATCAACGTCGAATGAACGGGGGGAGGGGGGGGGGGGGGGGGGAGGAACGAGGCTTCCAGTAGAAGAGATGTTGGAGGGATAGATACAAAGTTCACCGACTTAGAGCTGTTGCACTGCCTTCGAGCACCCATTGAATCTAGGAAGAAATAAACATACTTTTACTTTTAGTGTCTGCTAACAACCTTATTTACCCATCTTAATACCCCTTACCCTACAGATAACCTCCTATTGCTGAAGCCAGGAAGGATAAATCAGGGGTATTAACTTATTATATATTAATTATTGAAACCTATTATGCCTTAGGACTTCTTCTTGGTTGTTACCACCGAGGATCCCTGTAAATATGATGAAGGAATTAGAATTGCATTCTAGGAATCCCCTACCCATCTTTCAGTTTTCGCTACCCACCTTCTATCTTACCACCTGAAGAAAGGGAATTTTATTTTATTTTATTACGCTTCTTTAATTAATTGCTTAGTCAGAACTTACTGCTACAGACCTTATCTTATAAGGAACACAGATGGAGGAGATATTCCATCACTTTCAATCTACACATTCATCAAGTTTGCTACAAGCGCAGAGAAATTATTATCAAAGGTTTCTAGAAGGATTCTCCAAGATTTCGAAGCCTATCACAACCCTCCAATGCAAAGGTGTTAGGTATGAATGAACTGAGAAATGTCATAAAGCATTTTCCGAACTTAAAAGATTATTAGTGCACCAATTTTGCGAGTACTTGATATGGAAAAAGACTTTACTGTGTGTACCGATGCATCTAAACAAGGATTGGGTGCAGTATTAATGAAGGATAGAGGTGTAATAGGATATGCTTCAAGAAAATTAAAGCCTCATGAAGAAATTTATGCTATGCATGATTTAGAGTTAGCCACTGTAGTGCTCGCTTTAAAGATATGGAGACATTATTTGGTAGGGAGAAACTTTATGCTCAAAAGCGACCATCAAAGTCTACAATATTTGTTCACCCAAAGAGACTTGAATGCTAGACAAAGATGATGGAGTGAATTATTAAGTGAATATGATTTTGGAATTTTATATATAAAAGGAAAAGAGAATGTAGTAGAAGATTCTTTAAGTAGAAGACCACAACTATTTTCCCTCATACCTATCAAGGTAGACTTAAGAAAACGAGTATTAGAACATCTTGTAAGAGATAGCTGGTACTTAAAAGTAAGGTATGGGTTGGATAGTAACCATTCAAAGGAACCTAAGTTTGAAGGATATGATATGGAAGATGACAAAATTTTACAATTTCATGGAAGAATGTATATACGAGATAGTGGAGATCTTCGAAGCACCATGTTGAAGGAAGCCCATAGGGCAGTGTATTGTGCACATCCAGGAGTAAAGAAAATGCATGTTGATACAAAGTAACTCTTCTTTTGGACATACATGAAACATGACATTTTCCAATTCGTCATTAAGTGTCTTGAATGTCAGCAAGTAAAGGCTAATCATTGTCACCCAACATGCCTCTTACAACCTCACGACATTCCTATGACAAAATGGGAAATAATTTCTATGGATTTTATTGTTGGGCTGCCACTTACACCGCAAAATCATAATTCCATTTTGGTTGTGGTGGATAGATTAATGAAAAGCGCCCATTTTATTCTTGTAATAGATAATTACGAAGTTGTTGATATAGCTCAGGTATTCATAAATGAAATTATTAGATTTCATGGAGTACCTAAGAAAATCATATCAGATAGAGACTCACGATTCACGTCAAGATTTTGGATGTGTATGCAATTAGCCCTAGGAACTCAATTAAATTTAAGTACATCTTATCATCCTGAGACTGATGGGAAAACAAAAAGGGTAAAACAAGTACTGGAAGATATGCTAAGAATGCATGTTATGGACCAACAATCACACTAGGAAAAGTATTTACCCTTAGTTGAATTCACATACAATAATATCTATCACAGTTCAATCGGGAGGCCACCATTTGAAGCATTATACAAAAGACCTGTAGAACACCATTAAGCTAGGAAAAGTTAGAAGACCGGGTAATAGTGGGGCCATAATTAATCCAAGAGATGGAGGAACAAGTAAAGCAAATTAGGCAACGTTGAAGGAGGCACATGATAGACAAAAATGTTATGTTGATGCTCATAGGACAGATAGAAGCTATAAAGTAGGAGATCATGTTTTCATCCACATCAAACCAAATAAAAGCACCATACGGTTTGGAAAAGGGACAAAATTATCTCACCGATTTATTGGACCGTTCAAAGTTTTGGAAAAAGTTGGACTTGTCACTAATCGTCTTGCACTGCCACCCCACTTGCATAAAATTCATAATGTATTTCATGTATATGTCTTACGACACTATATTGCTGAAAAATCTCATAATATTCAATGAAAGGAACTGCAGGTATCAGATGAGGGAACCATCACGGTTGAACCATTATGTATACTAGAACATAGGGTTCGACAGCTCAGGAATCGACTAGTAGATCAAGTGAAAGTCCAGTGGAAAAAATATAGTCCTGGATCGGCTACCTGGGAAGATATAGAGGCCATATGTCAAAAATACCCCAACCTGTGCTAAATTTTGAGAAACTAAAATTCTTATTTTTATATAACTACTCTATTTTGGACATTTGAGAAATGAATTTTATTTTTCTAGTACATGGATACCATAAATATATGATGTTTATTTGACTCTGTTGATACATAATATATGTTATTATTTAAATTTACTGGTACATGGATACCAATATAAAATATGTCATTTAATTAACATTGCGGAAATATGAAATTTAGATCATAGATTATGCTATAAATAAATATATCTAGAAATTTATTTCATTTTTGCATGATTGAAGAAATAGAAATAAAAGAATAACTACATTTTAATATGAAATGACTAAATATGTTAGGTCATAGATAGCAACATGTATGAATTACACAAAATTGTTATATGAATGCAAATTTTTTTGAATATATCAATGCATATGTTATGATGTATGGACAAGTGTTTAAATTGCAGATATTCATGTTTGAATTTAGTAACCCTAGTTAGTGGGCTAAAACCCCATGGGGTTGTGGCATGACACTAATCATTGGTTGTGGTCATTGAACAGTCAATAATTAATAATTTTTATGCTCCTGAAATCCCTCCCATGTTCACTTGTTGAAGACCCTCTCAACCTAAGCATTTATATAAATTGTGATCCTCATATCCTCCTCATGAAGGGATTTCGCTACTTGAAACAGGTCATTGTGGAGTGTTCGCTATAATTTTTTTTTCTACATGTTAGGTCCCTGTAATTTGTCAGATTAGTAAGACCAAATAAACAAGGGTAACATCAAACCAACTTTGGACTTCTAGGACCTAGCCTTCTTGGACTCAGAGAGGGCTCTCTCTATATTTGTGTTTGTGAATGATATGTCTTTATGCTTTTGTTTTATGATCTTAGGCTAGTTATGAAGTTCTAAGGATTTGTTTGTTTTGATTGAATTGATTGATAGGTTGATAGATCAGTGGTGTGATTTTTTGAGGGAGTGTTTCAGCTGAATAGATAGACCATGAGAAAAATCAATCCATTGGGCTATGGAGTCATAAAAGGATTTAATAGTTCATCAACTCAGCAAGGGATTTCATAGGGAAAGCTAACTGTATCAAGTGGATTTCTTAGATTAGATGGCATATGAAATGAAAATAAGTTGGGAAAATATTAAAACTAAAGGGAAATTAAGAATCCTTTAACATATACTAGAACAAGGAGTCTTTAAGATCACTATGATTAAGAAAGAACCAAAGGACATGGCACACTAGAAACTTCTTTGGCCTGGCTTTATCAAGTAAACTCTAAGACAACAATCCAACAAACCCTAGAGAGCAGGGAACTCCTAAATTCTTCAATCAGACTTCAAAGACCTTGAAAGTGACTATTCAAGATGGACCAAAGGACGGGGAAAACCATAAAATTTTTTAGCCTAAACCCTAATAAGTAAACTTCAAAGAAAGGCCTTAAAAAAAATGTTTCAAACTACACCAAAGGACAGGGCATACCATAGACTTCTTTGGCTTGACTCCATTAAATAATTTTCAAGACAAAAAGCTAAGTGGAACCAGAGAGCAATTAAGAATTCTCCAATTAGACCTTGCAGAGGAAAACATTAAGATAAATAATGCAGACAAAAATAGGGTGCCAAGACAACATATCCTACTCTAAAATTTATGTTCTTTCATCAGAGAAATAATGGAAATAATGGAAAACATAAGGAAAACATTGACAAAGAAGGAAAAATTCACCATTAATATAGCTCAAGAATCCTGTGAACATGCTTGTATTACTGATGATCAAAACAGTTACATTACTCCATGTACAAGAGATCTCTGCAACTCAAAGCTTTCTCAAATCCAGCCTAGTAATCCATCAACTAGCTCAACAACTAATCAGTCCAACAATTACTCAATCAACAAACAAAAATATTAAGCATACATGGAGTATTTATCTGCAAAATGAGAAGGTGAAACCCTAGCTAGGGTTTTATATGTCATTTGTTACATAGTTAAATGCATTTTGACCTTTGAGACCATGCAAGGCCCAAGGCAAAATATCTAAAACTCATTCATTGCAATAATAACTTCTAACATAACTACTGAGATAATTTTGGAATAAGTTTGAATTTAAGGCTTCAAAATATCTTCTACAATAACTCCTGGTAAGGGAACAAATCCAAGGTACAGGGGCGCAACGCCAGTGCAAACGCGCAGCGCCAAGACTGAGAAAATGGCTTGTTTTGCAGCTAACTTTTGGAGGCCTTCCTAGTGTCCAAATGAGCTCCATGATGGCTCATTGGAAAGGTCTCTAAGTATATTTTCCAAATATGCTTTCATTTCATAGAATGGTGCCCATTTTACTTGTAAAGAATCACTTCTCCCAAGACTGCTAAATGCGCAGTGCCAGTGCCAAAAAGAGGGTAGAAAGGTGATTTTTTGGTAGTTTTTGGCCTTTTTGAGGGACCAGTTTTGCTCCAAATCCTCTAAAAATTTCGGAGGTTTATGTAATTTCCATTTGGAACATGAAAATTCTAACCTTTTTCCATTTGGATGGCCCAAAAAAGAGCGCAGTGCCAGTGGCGCTGCGCGTTTGGCCCAATTTCTGCAAGTCAAACTGTCAAAAATTCAAAATGTGCGCAAAGTGCCAAAATTTGGAATTTAGCTTGCTGATTAATGTTTAGAGTCATGGAGGGACACATCAACAAGGATATTGAGCTTCTCTTTATCTTTTTCCTTGGCTATGGTTTTTTTCAATTTGTTCTTCAACTGTCTGATCTTGGCATCTTTCTCTTGGATGATCAGCCTTGAGTTGTCATGGTCATCTAGGTCATCCAAGTCCACCAAGTCAAACTCTCTATCTTTCTCATGATGAAGGTATTCCTCTTCTTCCATGTTGCAGTTGTGTTTTGGGGAAGGTAATGTCCTGTGGCATTAGTGGTATCTTCAAAATATTCTGTAGTTTCCACCATAAAATTCAACTCATTTTTTCCACCTTCTCTGGACACCTTTTTCAAATCTCTAAGTAACTGTAGTTCTTTACAAAAATAATCGGTGTTGTATTCTAAGTTCTCTATAGCTCTTTCAAGTTCATTCATTTTTGTCTAGTTCACCTCACCTCTTTTCCATATTCCTTCAATATTTTCCGATAGACTTTCTACATGTTTGGCCTTGTGTGCTTCCTCCACTTGGAATTTGTGCCTCATAAACAATGCCACTGTCTTCTTCCTCTAACATTTTTAAAATATATTGTTATAAAACCCTAGGGTACAAGGGAAATGAGATGAGGGGAAAGGAATGAAATGACAGCTTTGAAAAATGAAGGGAATGAGTGTGAATGAAGGGAATGAGTGAAAGGGAATGGGTGTTGTGAAAAAATAGATGAATGAAAACCCTAAAGCAATGTAATTACCCTTGTTTATGACTGATATTGCTTTTAGGAGGATGAAACAAGGGTAAAATAGTGATCACAAGCTTGTAATTAGGGTCTTCTTTAGGGTTTCTCTTCAATTCATTTAAGAATGACAAAATAGCTAAGAAGCAAGGTTTAAAATGTGTACTTATTGCTTTGAAGGCTATTTGGAGGACCTTGGAAAAGTTTGGAGAAGTTTTGAAGTGATTTGGTTTGCAAGAACCTTCAGAAAATTTCTTTGGCAAGTGCGCAGTGCCAAGGTACAGGCGCACAACGCCAAGTGCTGAACGCGCAACGCTAGGATGAAAAAATGCAACATTGTCTTGTAGACCGCTTTTTGAGGTCTTATTAGTGTCCAAATTGGGCCCAATATAGCTCGTTGGAAAGCTCTTGAAGTATAATTTCTAAATATACCTTTTTTTTTCTGATTGGATTTGATTTTACCTGTCAAAAGTTGATTCTCCCAAGATTGGTCAAAAAATGCGGAATGAGGGTGAAAAAATGCAGAGTGTTGGTGAAGGAAACTTTTGGAGGCCTTCATCAACTCCAAATTGAGCTCATGATAGCTCATTGAAAATATCTCTCTGTCTAGTTATCATTTGACTCATCAAGCAAGTCATTTGGACACTCCAGATATGAGAAAAATTGATTTTCCCAAGGTCACTCCAGAAGTGCAGCAAACCTATTGTAGCACCTGTAAATTTGACATTTCTCTAAAAACGTGATACCTGTGTAAAAACTGAAGGAGGTTTTTATTCCTTGACTGATGAGGGAAAAAATCTCTCTCACTTTTGTTAATTTCATCTTTGTTTGGTCAAAAACATAGTTTGAAGCAAAACTGGCCCTATGTGTGGCAAATGCTTTGTGCCTCGGAATGACTTCTTAGAAAATGATGGAGGCATGATGTTTATGAGTTGGTATAGCTTCATACTTGCTGATATTACCTACCATATGGATCCTCTGCTCCTATGCCTCTTTTTCATAGCAAACCTAGCTCAGTGGGAAAGGAAATTAGGGTTTAGTGCTCGCGAACAATGATGACTTGGGCACCCTTTGAACAAGACAACTCCCTTTGAAATTTGATCAATTTGCTGAAGTAATTTTTTTTTTTATTTAAAATTTGATATGTTGGCATGTGGAACTCTGAGTTGGCTTTGAAAAACCCACTTTCTAATGTTTTGAAGTCTTCTTCCTTTTCTCACCGATACTCTTTGACACTTTTTGCTTTACAGACTGGAGCTGGCTTTTCTTTTACACACTAAGGCTTGACATAATGGCTTTGACAGCTTGTTGATAATAATCAATCCTTCTCATATGTGTGCTGACCTCATTAGAATGAAAGGATGACCTTGAAAAATGCAAAACCCTAATGACCTAATGGGACTTCTTTTTGACCTATTTTTGAATGAAATTTTGACTTAAAGGACTTTCAAGTGAAAAGAGAATTTCCAAAAGTGTTATTGTGCTCAAGGGGACATGAGAATGAGTTAGCAACAAGAAATATTAGAGGGGGGATGGAGTTTATTGACAAGGGAAAATGGGGAAACGATGTTTTAGGTAGGAAAGAAGGATGAAAATGAGAAGTATAAGCCCATAATGAGTCTTTTAAGAGAAACGAGGTGACTTTGAGATGGAAAACTGATAAATAGGGAAAAAGGTTTTATGAATATAATGAAGGCTGTGAGATTTCTGAAACTCAAGATATTCAAGGAATATTGTTTTCAGAAAACTATAACCATTCTATAGTCATCCTAAGATAGTGAAAAATATTGATGACTAACACTACGAAGGCCCATAAGCTCAAAATTTTATCACGCGAAGCCGAAATCCTAAGGAAGCTCGTGTAAAAATTTCAGATAATGTTTCACACTATTTTCGGAGATATGATTTGTTGAAGTAGGGTTTTTGCAGGCTCCTGAACTTCATCTCAATGAGGTGACCTTGGGAAAATCACCATAACTCTCTCTCTGAGCATCATATTGGAATTCTATAAAATGTGGCAGATAGTGCAGGGACTTTAGTTTTTGATGTATCAATTCAGAGTCGAAGGAGGAAACAATGACATGTGGCACGCCGCATAAGTTCGCTCTACTAAACTAGTCCATACTTAGGTCATTATGAGAGTTTGGGCATAACTTTGTCTTAAAGAATCCAAACTGGGTCAGAACTGTGGCATTGGAAAGAAGACTTAGAGGGCTACTATAGAACTAAAAATCACATATTGGGGATCTAAAATAACAGAGATACATTAGATTATATATCAAGCTCCTAGAAGGCAATAAAAAGTTAGATCATGTGTTGTCAAGGGCTGCAAAGGACCAGAATTTCTAGGGAAGAAAAGAAAAGAAAGGTGCAGCAAAATGATGTAGCAGAGGTAAGATCTAGGTAATTATATTCTGTATATCCATGTTCATCTCTTAATTGCATTAGGTTATTTGTATTCTATTTTTTTTTTTGTTTAGCACTGACATATGCTCAGCAAGATGAGGTAAGTTTTTATATTATCATGTCATGGGTATTTCCTTGAAGACATTTTGCAAGAATTATATATTCATCAAGATATGATTTAATGCATGATCTAATGTTATGAAGAGTGAGAAAGGGTAGCATGATAGGAGAAACAATCAAGGTGCAGAACAGAGCAAGAAGTTCACCACATGAAGTTTTCAAGTGGGCAACACTGCATACAATCATTGTAAAGGTATCATTGTACCGAGTCATTGTAAAAGCATCATTGTAAAATTTGTACAAGTGTCTATCTGCCTAGAATTGAAGAGGTAGTGTTGGGAGGCCTAGGATCATCATTAGGTGGTTGTGTCATAGTTGGGGTTATGGTCTAGTGTGTCTTCTTCTTCTACATCATTCTATATCATTGTAAAGTGGACCATTTTCCCTGGTATAGGAGTCCATTCTTCTTTTATTCTTCTATAGGGTGGTAGGGTGGTGCTAGGATGGTGCATGAAGTCACCAACAGGTTCAATCCTATGAAAAATTCTGGGTGGTAGGGTGGTGCTAGTGTGAGTTTTAGCTCAATGGGTGTTGGGGCATCCATTCAATTGACTATTGAAGAATCTTGAGTGTTGGAGCATCCATCCAGTGGGAGATGGAGAAGAATATCTTTCTAGATTATATGAAGTTGGAGCTTTATTTTCAATTGGAGTTGAATATTAAAGAATTTTTAGAAAATAATTCAGGTGGTTTTTGTCCTGGAGGGGGTTTCCACCTTAAAAACTGTGTGCATTTGTGTTTCTTTTGTTTACTGCTATCATTGTACAAACACTGATAATAATTGAAGATTAACTAATGCTCTGAAAGACTAATAATAATACTAATTGAAAGGACTACTGATTCACCCCCCTTGTTATTATTTCCAACACTATGACCCATCCTAAGCTTGTGAGCAGCGCCGATCACGCTAGTATGGCCATCACACCTGCACTGATCTACTTCTGGAAGATTTTTAAAAAATGGAAGTGAAGCTTCATGGTCTAGAAGCTTCAAGAGCTGAGAGATGGATGTTTTTTGGTCAGGATATGGATGAGATTCCTCCCTTAGGCCTCTTTCTCCTACAAAATATGAACCTCCCAAATAGATAAGCCATTTTCCCATCATAAGTGGATCCATTTCCCCTCCTCCATATCTATAAATTCATCATCCTCCAATGCCTCTTCTAGTTAGAACATAATATAAGAGCATAGCAGAGAAAGGTTTGAAGATTGTCATAAGCTTTGAAGGAGAGAGTTGAGCCCTTAGCCTTCTCACATTGAGTTGAAAACGAGTGCTTTGGAGACTTGCTCATATTCAAAACCGTTGAAGGAGAGCTTCGACATCAAGGCATATGTTGTAACTCCTCTTCTATTAATAATATGATACAACTGATATTTATTTTCCATTCTTGTTTATGTTTATGATAAATAATTCTAGCATTCCTTGATCAGTTAGATAGGTTATATTTGTATATGCATGTTGCAATTGTATTCTTCTTGTTGTTTCTTGGTCACTTGTGCAGGTAATTGAATGCTGGTAGCAACAGAAATCAAGTTCTAGAAAAGCGAAGGATCAAGGAGCCTCGACGAAGAGAAACATCACAACATAAGATCAAGGTAAGCCATCTCCTTCGATCTATGTTTTATTTATAATCTAGGAAAGTAGGTATTAACTTGTTCCTTTTGTTGCTAGACCCACTCTTGGGCTAGAGGGATCGTCTCTGTCCGTAGAGAGGATTTACCTGGACAACAAGTTGGTGACTCCACTGGGGACTCATTTCCTTTAGTCTCTTTCCAATCTTTGATTTTTTGGGTTTTTCATCCATCTTTTGTCGAATATCCATCTCTACTTTGTTTCTGGATTTTGTGACTGCTTACAGTCATCAATCCTTATTCTGAAGTGATAATTAAGCCTCACTTGATTTGGTCAAACCCTTTTGATTTTGGTCATTTTCCTTGATCAACGATATTATTTCTCTGACATATGCATTAATCAACACTAATTTTTCTAACAAAGAAGTGCTTATGCCCTTCCAGCGTGAGGTGAAACCTCACAGGCGCGCTGATTTCTGTGTTATTTCTTTTAGGGTTTCTCTTCATTGACTTGTAGTGTGTCTTACCCTTCTATATTTATTTCTCTGCCCAATTTTCACTTGTTTCTCTTCTATTCAGTGACTTGATTGTCTCAATCAGTTCATTTTTGGTCTCATTTATTTTTAACTGTGCATCCTCTTCATCCTAGGGTTTCTAGGTGTTTCAAGTTATTTGATTGATTACATGGCTCATTGGATTTCAGACTTGTCGTTGTGTCAGTCTTGTCATCTAACTCCAACCTTTTGATTTGGTTGTTTTGGTTTTTCAGTTGGCTTCTCTGATTATGGTTTTAAAGTGTCCATCCCATGTGCATTTGATTATCTCTTCTCTGTCACAAGCATATATCACATTGCTTGTTTTCAACTGAAGGATTTTTTTTCTTTGTGTGTTAGTTAGTGTGAAAAGCGAAGAGTCTTTGTTTTGAGAAAGGTGATTCAGAATACCTCTTTAGTGCTTCAACCATTTAAGTTTTGGGGCCTTTGGAGGAATTCATTTGGATACTCAAAATAAGTGTTTGTATTCTTCCATTTTGTGTCTTTTGCATTCTCTTCCTACAAACAAATAGAGTTTTGCATTCATCTAGTTTTCATCTCAGAATTTGTATTTCGTTGAAAGTGCATTAGATAAGTTGCATTGAGAAATCATTTTTTGAGGTTTATCATTGAAATTAGATTACTTTGTTTAATGATCATAATTTTAAACGTGCATTGAGTGCATTTATCATTCATTGAAGGAAAAAGGAAATTGTGCATAGATTACAATTGCATAGTTTTCAAAATTTTTTGCATAGATTACATTGCATAGTTCATATCTTTGAATTTTTTGTTCTGGATTGGGATAGTGCGAGTGATATAGTTAGGAAAAGTTTCATTTGCTGCATTGTTTATTGTTGCATCACTATTTGAAACTCTTCCCTAAACTAGATAGTATTCATCGAATTGAAAGAATTATTTTCTCATGTTAGTTGCATCGTAGGTGTTCAGGTGACAATTGTTTTGAGCCTTGAAATTGAAACTTTAATCAAGATCAACTTAAAATGAACCTTAATTAACCTAAGGAGAATTTGGAACCTAACGCACAACATTTATAGGTCTAGGCTAGAGATGTGTTA
Source organism: Pinus albicaulis (assembly GCA_034641835.2). NCBI lineage: Eukaryota > Viridiplantae > Streptophyta > Pinopsida > Pinales > Pinaceae > Pinus > Pinus albicaulis. The sequence goes on from CM076575.1 coordinate 1,787,220,631, forward strand.
GTCGTAAAACCTAGCAGTTGTCGTTAACAACCTGTGTTGCATTCTTGGAGTGAAACCCCATCCCACGTACGGAAGTATATATCACTTGCGAAACATATGATAAGTATATCGGGATGCTGTCATTGAATGGTTACACATTAGACAATGATAACACAGACTTGTGCTCCTCGTATCATTGAGTATATAATGAGAGACCCCACTAGGTTGCTATCTTTTAGCCACAGGTAACCGAGTCTGCCACCTCATAAACGTGATACAGCGAACACAACATTCAGGGAGATTGGTTGCCATACGTTAAGACCTCGGTAAATTCATTAGCTAAGGTGTATATTGCAGTTCACAGATACTTGGTAAACCCTCTTGCCTAGTTTGCCCCTTTTTGGTTTGTTTTGTGTTTAATTTCTAAAATTTATTGTCCACAATAACATTTTACCTGTGCTCATCTCCTTAGCTGATCTTAGGTTGGGATTAATGGAAATAGTTCCTGAGTTTACCAACCAAGGAATCCCCTCAGATGGGAATCTTGGTCCTTTTAATTCTTTTGGAAATGTTGGTGCTCCTTATATGGCAATGTTGTCCCTCTCGGGATTAACCGTTGGTCTATCGGTTTGGTTATTTTTGATCCCTGTGGTTTCGAATGTACAAAATGCTTCTCACCCAAGTTCTCCTCCACCTGAAAAATGTCAACACCATGTTAATATTAAGGTTTACCCCTCGCCTTCTTTGCCTATTTCTTCACCTTGTTCTTCCTCTTCGCCTGGTGAAAGTCTGGATTCTAGTTATCAGGTGGATAAGAATAAGAAGAAGAAGTCGAAGAAGAAGAAGGAAAATAAACAAGGGGGTAGCCCAAAAACCATTGCTACCCATGTGAATGATATTGAAAAACCTCCCACTTTATCCCATAGAGTCAAATTCCCTTGCAAACTATGTGAGGGTGACCACCTTCTTCGAAATTTTCTTGGTATTCCCTAGGTATTAGAAGTGTGGTCTGTTGACCCAATTCACCTTTCACCATCAGCCTCTGGACATCATGCTGGTGATGAACCTTCAGCTAGAGATTATAAGACTCATAAGAAACAGGGTAAGGTAAAATTTCCCTGTAGGTTATGTGAAGGGAGCCATCCCATTCACATATGTCCTTATATTGAAGAAGCCTCTAAAATGTTGGATACCCTTACGGCTTCTGATTCCTGTCTTCCAGTTGGTTACCAGAAGTTTTCTTTGAGACCTCCACTAGTTGATCGAGTGATTGATTGAGATTCATCTCTGGTTAATTCCACTCTCTCCGAAAGTCAATCTCACTGGTCCATTCCCGACCAACCATTGGTCGAGAAAAAGCTCGACCTGATTCCACCTATAGTGCATCAGGTCTTTTCCATAGAGAGTGAATCTTATACCACTCAGGTTCTCTTTGTTTCCACAGATTCCCCAAGATCTGAGGGAGATCATCCCATTCCCACGATCTAGGAGGGCGATCCCCCTACTCCCGTTCCTGCATTTCAAGAGGGTGATCCTCCTGCTCCCGTAATGCAAGGGGATATTCCTCCCATTCCGATGGCACCCCCTCCATGTAGTTTGGTCGCTTCCTTTGATTGGAGTTGATTGGCAGGATATTGTCTTCCTTCTTACGTGCCCTTCGAGATCACAGTACAGGCCTATAATGTGGATGTACCAAGCACAATTATAAATGAAGGCACATATGTTAGTATTCTATCCTCAAATACCTGGAAAGCTATCGTTTCTCCGCATCTTGTGCCTGTTACTCAGAATCTGTTGGCCTTTAATAGAGGAACTAGTCAACCGTTAGGGATCCTTCCAAAGTTGCCTATTACTTTCAGAGGAAATATTGTCTATATAGAAGTGATGGTTATCCAAGGCCCATTGGATTTTCAATTACTCCCAGGGCGCGACTATACTTATGTCATGGGAGCGCTTGTCTCTTCAAGTTCTTTCGTGTGATCTGTTTTCCACATGAATTTCGAATTGTGACCATTGATCAACTTTCATTCATTGGTCCTAATATGCTACCTATTCTACCATCATCCCTTAATGGTCCTTACATGCCAGTGGTATCTTCCCCACCACAGGTTAATTATGTGGAAACCTATTCCATACCCGCATCCCTTGATGGTTCTGTCAGTGATGTCGTGTACCATGTTCTAGGGGCATTAGATTCTGATATCCAAAGTGTTGTTCTCCCATGAGATGAGAATCTCTTGGAAGCCATGACCTCTTATATTTCATGATCAGGTCTTTGGAGCATAGTTCCTTTTATTATTTTGAGCTCCTTAAAAAATGAAACAAGCCCTTTAGAGAATAGTTCCTTTTCTTGTGTCAAGCTCCTTAAAAAATTAAACAAGCCCCTTTAGAGCAGAGTTCCTTTTCTTGTGTCAAGCTCTTTAACAATGAAAAAGGTGTCACGAGGATAGTTCTTTTACTATGTCAACCTTGTTAAAAAATGAATTAGGTCTCATGAGGATAGTTCTTTTACTATGTCAACCTCGTTAAAAAATGAAATAAGTTCCCTTTCAATTCGAGATTTTGATTAGATCTCGTAAAATCCTAGCCGAGTCTTTCACTTGGTCTCATAAATCAACCTTCAATCCATTCACATGTTGGTCTACTCAGGTGAATGAATTGAAGCTTGGGGCATGTACCTCGATTTGAGTCACCATGCTGGGGACATGCAAATTTATCTCAAGCATAGTTTGTCTCTATTTCAAGCTTGTGTAAAAATGAAACCAGTGTCAAGCATAGTTTATCTTTGTTTCAATCTTTTGTAAAAATGAAGCCAATTCCAAGCATAGTTTTCCATGTTTTTAAGCTTGTGTAAAAATGAAACCATTCTCATTTTACCTCTCGTGATTTCCATTTTATCAGCTTGTTTTTCCAGATGAGCCTTGGTTTTCTCATTCCATAGTCACCATATTCTTGGCTGATCATACGCCTTCACTTGGTTGTTTTACCCATTCCTGAGGAATCATAACGATGAGTGGTATTGTTAGCCATCCTCTTTACCTTTATATGTTCTGAGAAATTCCACCATAACCAGAACCAGTTACTATCCTTTATACCGCTCGTTCCTCTAGGTAGAGTCATGTTTAAGCTCTTTTCTGACTCTTGAAATATGAAAATATTTTCGAGTATTTTTCATTTCAAACTCGTTAAAGTAAACAAAATTTCATTTACCCAGTATACATTTACCCCTTTTTCGGGCTGGGATAAACTATTTATGAAAAAGGAATACCTTAGTCAATCATCACTAAGAGGTTATCTCGAACTTTGTTTTCCACCTTTTCGGATTCAAGGGATTATCTACGAAAAGGGCCCTATGGAGTTTTCTTTTCAACCTCTTTTCAAAATCTCTAAACATGAAAAGGCATCAAGTTTCACCTTTGTCGGACTCATTAAAATTTAATGACATTGGACTCGTCATCATGACGCTACCAAGTTCTTCCTTTCTAGGGCTTGTAAAATGTACTAGGATGGATTTTTCCAACGGAAAAAATTATATGAAAAGCATATTCTATCACCTTCAAGCTTGTATTCAAAAATAATTGGGGCACTCACCAGAAATGGTGGGGGGAAAAATGAAGTATTTATCAGTTGCGTCGGTAGTATGCCACTCTTGAACATGACACTTGTCTACAGTTTGTGTCGGGTAAGGGATATCCTACATTCATCACTTTTCCTCCATGGGTTTGGTAATCAATGATCAATATTGTCAACATGACCTCTAATTCCATTTGAGTCAAATAATGCCAAACTCTGGAGTCGTGTCACCAATATGTTCAAGAGAAGTTACTTCTGCAGTTTTTCATTTCCTGATTCACTGTTCAGTCTTGATTCACAACCATATTTTTCCTCTATCTCATGTCTATGATGTGGGATACATCATGGCCCTCCTTCGATGGATCGCTTCATCTCGAATTCAGCTCATTATCTGGGGAGTTGATCTAGAGACTCCTTTCAGAACCTTAGATCACGTATGCCTTAATGGCAGGTTTTTCACATTCGATGACAGGTTCACTTCATTGGCCTTCGATCAGATGATTTCACGAGTGTTAGAATTTATTTAGTACCTACATGGATTGTACTATTAGTACCTTGAAGGCCATCGTCCTTATTGGTGGTTTTTCTCACGTCCATTAATATTTTACATCATTGATTGGTAATCAGGAAATTTTCTTGCATGTTCGAATTCAACTCATTCATTCAAATTCCTGCATTTGTACTTGATAGGGTCGCTACAGAGTGCAAGAACCTATATTTTTTCAGATAAAGTCCAGGTTGCAAGGTGATACGAGTTATTCATGACTATATACATGAATCTTCTAGATGGATGGTTGCAACCATACCTGAGTCCATATTTCTAATCCTTCTAATTGCTGGATGGTTGTGTCCATGCCATGGATCCTATTACGTGATCTCTTTTACGGATGGCTGTGTCCATGCCTTATACTCATTTATTTATATCAGAGATTTCAGTTGTATATATGTACTTGATTCATAGGTTTTCCAACAATGAAATCTTGGTCTTGGCACGTTCTCGTAAAGCATTTCACCCCTCACTCTCATTCTGCCTTCATGCTTTAGGGGGTATCTGTTACACAAATTTTTTTCACTATCCCTATACTCCCTATTAACGAATCTTGGAGGACCCTAACAATGATCCATATGTACCTTTTCCATCATGAAAATATGCTATTGCATCCCTTTCAGTCTGAAGAACAATCTCTTCGTTGATCATTATTGGAGTAGCTCCTTAAAAACCCATCTTTTAGAAGAAACACAACCCTTCTATGTCTCATTAGTGCTGATGACCCATCCTAAGCTTGTGAGCAACACCGATTGGCACTAGTATGGACCTCACACCCGCACCGATCTACTTATGGAATATTTTTTAAAAATGGAAACGAAGCTTCATGGCCTAGAAGTTTCGAGAACAGAGAGATGGATGTTTGTTGGTCAAGATATGGCCGAGATTTCTCCCTTGTAACTCTTGTTCCCATAAAATAGGAATCTCCCAAAGAGATAAGCCATTTTCCCATCATAAGTGGATCCATGTCCCCTCCTCCATCTCTATAAATTCATCATCCTCCAATTCCTCTGCTAGTTAGAACAGAATAGAAGAGCATAGTAGGGAGAGGTTTGAATATTGTCATAAGCTTTGAAAGAGAGAGTTGAGCCCTTAGCCTTCTGACACCGAGTTGAAAACGAGTGCTTTGGAGACGTTCCCGGATTCAAACTCGCTGAAGGAGAGCTTAGACATCAAGGTGCAGGTTTTAACTACTCTTCTATTAATAATATGATACAACTAATATTTATTTTCCATTCTTGTTCATGTTTATGATAAATAATTCTAGAATTCCTTGATTAGTTAGATAGGTTATATTTGTATATGCATGTTTCACTTGTATGCTTCTTGTTGTTTCTTGGTCACTTTTGTAGGTAATTTAATGTTGGTAGCAGCGGAAATCAAGTTCTGGAAAAGCGAAGGATCAAGGAGCTTCGACGAAGAGCAACATCGCAACATCAGATCAAGGTAGGTCATCTCCTCCGATCTATGTTTAATTTATAATATAGGAAAGTATGTATTATCTTTTTCCTCTTGTTTCCAGACCCACTCTAGGGCTAGAGGGGTCATCTCTGTTCGTAGAGAGGATTTACCTGGACAAAACTCCTACACCAAATAGTGTGATGTATTATTGGGACTTCATATCCGAGAGATCCCCTGAATGTTGGTGGCTCCAGCATCATTAACATATACATAGGGGACTTGATTGACTAGGATATGCTAATGAAATTCCATTAAGTTTAATGAGAAAATGGGATAAAAATATCCCTCTCAGTGTCTAGGAGAGGAATGTGGGTCGTAGAACTTGACAAGGCAATTTTATTAGACATTTTAAAGATTTTAATGGAAAAATGTGCTGTATAAATACCTATATAGTGATAGTTTATGTTATTTGAATTCAAGCAGGATAGTAGATATAGATGTGCTACGGACGCTGGAAAAAAGAAGCTGACAATATGAAATATGAGAATGAAAATATGAATTCTGGGGAAAAAATGAAAAATGTGAGGGAAAAAAATGAGATTTAATGATGAAGTGATGTGTACGAGATGATGTGGCAGAGGTGACATGGTGATGTGACACGGGTGATGTGGTGCTGTGATAGGGTAATATGGTAGTGAAGTGTCAATTGTTCAACAAAATCACACTCGCTTGCCACAGACTTAGGGGAGCACCCACTGTGACAGGCGAGGCCTGCCAGTGGTGATCCAAAAGTTTGATCATAACCATTGTTTGATGGTAAAACATTTGATATTGACTCATTTATGGAGGCGCCGATGTCCATAAACCTCGAGCCATTCATGATGTTAGGTTTCTGCCATCGGGAGGGCCCAACCTCTCGAATAATGCCACCCAATGAATAAGCCCAACATTTAACCTTCAATTCATTAAACTCCGACAGGGTCCCACCAACCACACTTTATCTCGATGTTGCATTATCTTAATTTCAATGTTAATCCACCATTTATTTCTTCAAAATCCTAACACTATGATAAGTATGCTATTCGATTTTTTTTTTTTTTAATTATAAATTGCAGAATATCATTTTTATTTTTCTTTTTTCACAATTAAAATGTAGTGAAAAGTGAGCTAAAACATCTAGCTCCACCTGGGGATAATGTTTTGAAACAAAGCACTAAGAACCAAAGATTAGTGCCTTCACTTCGGGCATGGATTCATATCATAGCTTAGAACATTACAATGAGAAGCTCACTGGATACTTACAATGATCAAGCTGACATTTACAATACTAAAGTAAAAGAGCTCAATGCTGGAAATAATGTTTCAAGAACTTCCCATTGACAGACATCTGTAGTAGTTATCCATCCAAATTATCCAAAATAAAAGTATTATTGGATTTGAATTCTGCTATTTTTAATGGTACAAACCATAAAGGATAAAATTTACCATGTTTTCCCTTATCCTCTCTTCTCACATCCCATGTTAAAACTAGATATCCATGCTGAAAAACTATCTCCTTGAATTTTCTATAAAAAATTAGTTTCATTTTCTCTCGGTAGCTGATTATATTTTCAATTACCTTTTCTTTTTTTTTTCGTTTAACTCCACTAGATGGTTTATCCTTCAAGTCAATGCATTGGGTTCCTCCTCAACATCTTGAACAAGTGCAACTACTGCTTTTTCTAATTGAATAAGAAACAAATCTGCTGCTCCATACACAAATTCAAAAGGTGATGTACTAGTAGACCTCTTAGTAGTCACTGTATTTTCCGAGAAGGAAAAAATGAGTTGATAATCCCAATTCCTCTTATTTTCTACTATTGTTTTCTTAAGTATTCTTACTAGAGTTTTGTTTGAATATTATTCCAACCCATTTCCTTGAGGATAATAGGTAGTAGAATGGGAGAGAGTCGCATTGTATTTCTGGAAAAAAATAAATTAACTTTGCAGACTTGAACACTTGAGCTTTATTTGTTACTAATTGTTGGGTTAAGGTCCCCCTAGGGTCAATTTTTAGGTACAATTTTGGCTAAGTTTTGTTAAAATGTGCTGTGCGCAGAAAATTCAAGGAAATTTGGGGTGGCTCAAAGTTCCTTCATCATTGTAGCGGGTTAAAGGGAAAACATGGGGCTCAAACCACGGTTTGAGACCATGCTATTTGCACGTATTATTCCTAGAAATATGTATAAGTCTAGTCGAGTAAAAGATATATTGAATATGAGATCTAATCTTGTCTTATATGATCTGATTTTGGGAAATTTGTGTTAGTCTGGGTTGGATAGGCTCTTGCTGGATGTGTGTGCGGAGACCTAGTCCTGAGCTATGTGCAAGGACCCTGCTACTGTGTACGCAGGAAAATAATTATGTATTGATTAAAGATATATATATATATATATATATATATATATATATATATAGGTGAGTTTTGATGAATTGCAATCTACCTGTATGATTTTTATGCCTATGTGTTAGTGCATCAATTTAATTATATTTATGTTGGTATTAGTGAATGCACATTTATATGAAGTTACGAATATGATGGTAGATTCTTGTCTTCACGCAAGTATTGCATGATTGATTATGATCTATGTTAGAGGATAGATATCTCTAGTTTTGAAAGAGTTATTCCTGTTTCTGTTGAGTCTATCTGAATAAGGATAATTTCCTGCTTCAAGCACCACTGTAGTACAATTAAGGGTTTTTTTCTATGTTAGATCTGAATTGGGTTGAGAAAGTCACTACGCAAGACAATAACCATTAGATATGTTGAGGAGGGATAAGATCCACATGACACGCTCCCTTAGAGTGTGGAAACATGGTTCCAACACTTCCCCATTGTTGGGCAGTGAAAAAGGTATGAAATCATTATGTATTCTCTTATTCTTTTACTATAGACATAATCCTTTTTACCTTAGAAAGGTAATTTCTTATAAGAATTATGGTAGAATTGGAAAGGTTTATGTTTATTGTAAAAAGATGACTAAAGATTGCTTTTTTATTGATAAAACAGAAATTAGACGAAGTGAAAAGCTGTACCAAAGGCGAGGCTAAGATGAATGCAACTGTTGCTCCACCAGCGTTAGACCAAATCCTGCCAAAGACAAGGAAATCCGAACACATTGCCAAGCAAAAGGCAGGGGACAGCTCGGCTTCGGTCAAAGTTGTTGGGAAAAATACCGAGAGGGGGGGGGTGAATCAGTATTTAGGACTTTATCAATTTTTTTACTTTTTCACTCTCTAAAACCCATACGCTACTTTGCAGAATCCAACTAGCGTATACACGCGGATATGCTTCATAAAACTCGCGTATACACAGAGATCTAATTATGCCATTAGTTCTTCACTTATATCATTCCATCATTCATTCATTAGATGTTCAATAAACAGTAAACATGTGCAGTAAGAATAGAATAAACCATCACACATAAGCATCACACATGAACACCAGGATTTTAGGTGGAAACCCAAGTCTAGAGAAACCCCCGCCGCAGCTTGCTCAGCCTTCAATATTTTATTATAGAGAAAACATATTACAACATATGTGCCGGCGCGTACTCCTACCGCACGTGCACCCATCAAACTTGTTTACCACTCCCTCTCTCCCGGAAGGAGCTACAACCCCCCGACTCGCTATCACCTTCTCCCGGAAGGGAGCTACGACCCCCGATCTCATTTACTAGCCTCACTGAAGGGAGCTACGACCCCCCGATCGAAGGCTACAACCCTCAAAGACCTCTATGGACCATGTTTCATCAATTTTCACACCGGATCCAAAGCTTCCTTTAGGACAACTTATGTGCCACGTTTTCATCATATTTTCAGACTAGACCCACTCCACACATTTAAGCTCAATCATACAACCAAAATGATACATACAACTCAGAACTGTAGAATACAGATAGCAGTAACACAGCAGAACAGATCAGGCATTTCATACCCCATGCTTCAGCAAACCCTAGTTTTCATACACGCTTTCCTTTCACTGAACCCGCGTATATACGCGCCTTCTACCATACAAACCCACGTATACTTCTGTACATATTATAGAGATAATTTCACTGTGCATACGCGCTTTCTCTTCAGCAAAGCCGCGTATATCTTCGTCTTCGTCGAACTAGCGTATGATTCTTTCTATTACTTATGTTATTGCAATTCTTCGGTACGTATACATCATTCGTATTTTACTCCTTTACCTCGTACGTATGTTCGCCTCTTCCCAGCATCTAATCATTTCCATAAATATCTAGAAGATACAAATACATTTCGCATCTAGATACCCTTCTTCATCCTTGGTGCATCATGCATTCGCATCTATCATTCAATCAGAATCCTTTCATTCGTATATACTTCTAGAGAAGTATTCATTCAAGCCTGGACATTCCCACCTCCACACCTTGTTTGCACAATGAATTTCTTCTCTTTATATAGGTTTACCCTTTTTTCAATACCATGAGCGAAAACCACATTACTTCCGATGGTATTCCTGGACGGGGTCACATAGATGAATCATTACTCAATACAATGGGTCAATACCATGGTGGTTACCCCTGGTTTTACATATTTAAAGAGCTTTTGACCATACGCGACTTGGCACGTTGTTTCCCGCGTGCATACGCGACTTCTACTAGACAAATCTGTGTATTCCTTGAGACATACTCTTTTCATCATAGATCTATCACTTACTCAATTCCTTTCTTCATTACCTTCTGTACTCACTGTAGATACATCAGATTTACATCATTTAACAAGTTCATCAAGACATATTCTATCAAGCATAACTTCTCCAAGTAGGCTTCCATCATCTTCATCAAGTGGGTTGCCATTCAAGGACAACACTCAGCATCATATTGCCAACAAACATCATATCACATCAGATTTACATCATTTACCAAGTCCATCAAGTCAAGAATAACTTCATCAGGTGGATTGCCATCAAGGACAACACATGACAACAATCTCATGTCTTCATCTTCATTAAGTGGGTTGCCATCAAGGACAACACTCTGCATCATATTGCCAACAATCTCCCCCTTTGGACTTGATGGCAACCACGATGGTGTTTGGTTATCACAACAGATAGGTACATTAAGAATACAATGACACCATGTCACTCTCCCCATTTTTGATACCATTCTTTCTCTTCATTCAAACACCATGTGATACCATTCTTTCTCTTCATTCAAACACCATGTGATACCATTCTTTCTCTTCATTCAAACACCATGTCACTCTCCCCCTTTGACATCAAGGGCAAAGGGCGGATCAAAACCAACACACTCTCCCCCTTTTCTCCTCATGTAGAAGAAGCGTTCTGCAGATCTGATATATACTGAAGTGACCAAGCTCCTCCTGAGTTCATGCTGAAAGTTCATTCATATGTTTCAATGAAGTATAGGACTCTATGACCTTCCTATCACCAAGGACTCATACTTACATCAAAGATCCAACCAAGTGGATTTACATATGAGACTCAAATACCCAACCAAGTGGGTTTACACATTTCAATTCAACTACCCAACCAAGTGGGTTTACAAATTTGACTCAGCTACCCAACCAAGTGGGTTTACAAATTTGACTCAGCTACCCAACCAAGTGGGTTTACAAAATTTGACTGAATATTACAATTTTTGATCATGGGTCTCAACAGGACCTTTTCATCAAATTACAAATATGACCATTTATGACCAACACCAGAAAGTCCTCAAGAAAGAGATCATTTTTCAGAATCAACATAATGCCAACAATGCATTATACTCAGCAAGGCCAATGCTCCCCCTGAATCTATGCATCCAAGCATCCTTTCCATATGACTAAGGCTCCCCCTTAGTTTGTGCATCCTGAACACTTTCACCAACAAATCATCAAGGCATCTTTATCAAAACATTAGAAATAGAATTTATGAGAACTGGAACACCACCAGAGATACCAAACAGTATCAGGGATACCAAAAAACACTGCAGTTGTGCTGAAGAAAGATGACCCCAAACAGAAATTTGTCAACAACCAGACATACGCGGTTTTATGTGCATGAACTTGCGTATATACGCGACTGTGTTTCAGGAAATCCGCGTATCCAATACCATCTTCTATATTTTAACCAGATCTGATCCTCTGTGAGGAAAAGACAGTGTTCAGCTTCTTTCTGAGATATACAGATCGATAGAACAATGTAGTTGTGTCTTCAAGCGTCATCCAACGGTTGTAGCAGAAGCACATTAGTAACCAAGCCTTCAGATTCTTTGCATCATCAATACAATCTTTCCAAGAGAAATTATCATACCCGAACAACATATCCAAATATGTGTCAATCATCCATGTGGTCCAATATCACCATGATCTTTAAGATTTAACATGAAGTAACATATGTAGGAAAAAAGATCTCAACCATAGTAACAAACTCTGCATGATCTATTCTTATTTCTGAATCAAATGACTTCCAACTCATCCATGTGTGAGCACAAAAGATACTTTTCAGCAAACAGGGTTCAAAATCTCATCATAATACCAAGTCATCATCATTTGAGCATGAGTATCACAATAACCAATGAATAAGCAGTCATAGTGCCAACAATGCAATCATTAGTATTAAACCTGCTGCTCCCCCTGAATCAGTGCTCCTCCTTAACTTGTGCAACATCTCAGCAACGAATACTCTTCATCAAAAAGCAAACAAGACTCATCCATGATCTTCAACATAAGAAACCAAGTATCATATCATCATTTTTTAGAACTGAGAAAGTAAGCTGATACAGAGTCAATAATACAGTTATCAACAGTCAGACTGATGCTCCCCCTGAACCTCTGCTCCAGATCTTCAGTTATCATATAAATTCTCTTATCATCAATGCATACGCGACTGTGTCTGCTGGAACTTGCGTATATACGCGACTTTTGTTCATCGAACCCGCGTATGGAAAGTGAAGCATAGAAATTTTTCACATTCCTTCATCTCCCCTTGAACTTGTACTTCCTGTACCTGTTTTCTTCATATCAGATGCTCTGTCAGAAATACATATAACCAGAATAATCAAATCAACCATGAGAGTCATCATACATTGCTCCCCCTGTGACGATACATTACTAAATCTCATAATGTATCCTACATCATTCCTGCAGTCAATAAGAGAAGTAAGCTTTAGAAGCGGATGACTGCAGTAGGGTCAGAATTCCCTACGTTTCTGACTGTTCCTCCTTCTTTTTCCAAATTTGCTTGAACTTCCTAACTGTGTGCTGAAAATTGTCCACATTCTCAGATCTGTTCGACCTGCATTCTTTTTCTACATGTCCATACTTGTTACAAGAATAACATCTCATGTGTCCAGAGAAATAAGCATAAGAATTATAATGAGTATTTCTAATCTTCCTGCTTTTGCAATCAACTGCTTTATGTCCATACTTGTTACATGAAAAACAATATCCCTTGAAGAAATCATAGTACCTTTCTATGTAAGAACTGTTTGTTTGAGGCTGAAATGATCTGCTCCTGCAATTTGCTGCAACATGCCCATAATTATGACATTTAGCATTCAACATTATTGACTGATTTCCTTTGAGATTTCATCATTGTTGGTTGACCTTTTGTCTCTTTCAACACTTCAGGTTTTGCATTGACATCTTCTGTGTTTTTAGCACTTCCTTGTGAGCTGGATTCTCCTTTAACAATTTCATGAAAACCAAGACCAAGTTTGATAGCGGGAGACCTTTGATTACTCAGAATATTGTCCAAAATCTTAGTACTATCTTGAAACCTCAAAAGTTTAACCTTTTCTTCTAATTTACCTTTGAGAATGTTTACCTCAACCTCCAAGGCTTGACATTGCTTCGTCATGCTTTCTTCTTTCCTTCTTTCATCTTCTACTTGATCTTTCAGATTTAGAATCTCTTCTTTCAACCAATTTTCGTTTTCTTCACATGTTTGTTGCAGCTCTTCATTCTTCTTATTTGAATTTTCCAGATCTTCTTTGAGAGAGATGATTTCTACTTCAAGTCCTTCCTTTTCAAATGATTGTAGAGGTTCCTCATTCTTCTTACTTGATGCTTCAAGATCTGCATGTAGAGAGATGATCCCAGCTTCAAGACCTTCATTCTTCTTGCTTGATTTTTCAAGATCTGCATTTAGATCGTTGATTTCTGCTTCTAGACTTTTAATTCGATTGGATGCATAAGTATGAAACCTTTGATACTTGTCCACCTGTCCTTTCAGCATTTCTATTTGATCTTTCATTTGAGAGATCGTCTCTTTGTAGATAGATTCTTGCTTATTAGATGAACTTTGTAGTTCTTCAACTTTAATCTTGAGAGCTTCTTCTAGATCCATAACTTTACTTTCACTATCTACACCATTGCTTGCACAAAGAAGATTACAAGGACCCCAATCACTACCTGATTCATCTTCTTCAATTTCTGCTATACATGTTTTCTGTGATATCTCCTTGCTTTGAGTAGCCTTCTTCTTTTGCTTCTTTGCCATGAGCACTTGTAGAGCTTGGTCAGAATCTTCTTCATCTTCACTGGACACTTCATCATCATCTTCATTTGCATAATAACTCTTCCTCTTTTCAAATTGTTTCCCTTTACCATGTTTTTCTCTATAAGGACATTTAGCAACATAGTGACCAACTTTTCCACAATCAAAACATTTGAAGGGAAGCTTACCTTTGAATCTTCCAGTACCTAGTTGGAGTTTTCTCACGAAATTTGCTTCTTCTTCTTCGGATATATAGCTGGATTCCTTGACAACTTCCTTTTCTTTTCCTTTTGCAGACGCCTTAAAAGTAGCTTCTTTGATTTGAGAAGGACCTCCTTGTCTCATTTCAAAAGCAGTCAGAATACCATGTAATTGAACAATAGTAAGAGTTTGCAGATCTTGCCTTTCTTCAATAGCCGAAACTTTAGAGTCAAATTTTGAAGTCAAGGATCTTAAGAATTTTTCCACCAGAGTAGTATCAGTTATGGTTTCACCCAAATTTCTCATTCGATTTACAATATCATCTAGACGAAGAAAGAAACTGGCAATAATTTCATCACTATGCATCCTTAAATTTTCATATTCAATTCTGAGAGTTTGGAGTTTTGCACTTTTTACCTTTGTATCTCCTTCATAGCTCAGAATGATTTTGTCCCATATTTGTTTTGCTGAATTTAGCTGCATCACTTTAGCGAATTCTGATTCAGACATGCTTCCTAATAGGACATTGACTGCTTTGGCATTGATTTCATATTTCTTCCTTTCTGCTGCATCAGTAGGAATATTAGCCGGATACTGATAACCTTCTTCTACGATTGCCCATACATCTGCACCAAGACTTTGCAGATATGCTTTTGTTCGTACCTTCCAGAATATCAGATTGCTTCCATTGAATAGAGGTGGCTTTATAGACATTACTCCTTCTTGACTTCCCATTGCGACAGATCTCCTTCAAGTGATCAAGATTCTGCAGAAGGACCGGCTCTGATACCAATTGTTGGGAAAAATACTGAGAGGGGGGGGGGTGAATCAGTATTTACTGCATATTCAAAACTTTTTACTTTTTCACTTTCTAAAACCCATACGCTACTTTCCTTTAGTGAACTCGCGTATATACGCAGATATCCCTCATACAACTCGTGTATTAGCAGAGATCTAGATATTTATTAACTTATTCCTTCACATATATCATTCATCATATGTTAAGTTATCAGTAAACATGTGCAGTAAGAACAGAATAAACCATCACACAAAGCATCACACATGAACACCAGGATTTTTAGGTGGAAACCCAAGTCGGGAGAAAACCACCGCTGCAGTTGCTCAGCCTTCAATATTTTATTATAGATAAAACATCTTACAACATATGTGGGCCGCGTTGCACTACCAAAGACGTTGTGCACCCACCGCTATGCTCGTCACACACTGCCTCGTGCAGACAGCGCCTCGACTTCCGTTTACCAAATTTCTCCCGTGAAGGGAGCTGTCGACCCCCCGATCTCGTTTACCAGACTCACCTCGGGAAGGGAGCTACGACCCCCGACCGCGTCACAACCCTCGCACCTCCTAGGCACTACGTTTTCACAATTTTCACACCGGGATCCACTCAACTAGGACAGAACTTGCAGGCCACGTTTCATCAGATTTTCAGACTGGACCCACTCCACACATTTAAGCTCAATCATACAACCAAAATGAAACAGACAACTCAGAACTGTAGAATACAGATAGCAGCAACACAACAGAACAGATCAGACATTTCATACCCCATGCTTCAGCAAACTCTAGTTTGCATACGCGCTTTCCTTTCACTTATCCCGCGTATATACGTGCCTTCTACTACAAACCCGCGTATACTTCTGTACATATTACAGAGCTAATTTCACTGCGCATACGCGCTTTCTCTTCAGCGAAGCCGCGTATATACGCGCTTCCTCTTCGTCGAACTAGCGTATGATTCTTCAGACATTTATGTTATTGCAATTCTTCAGAACAGATACATCACTCAGATTTTACCCTTTACCTCAGACAGATGTTCGCCTCATCACAGATCTAATCATTTCATAAACAGATCTAGAAGATACAAATACATTTCAGATCTAGATACCCTTCTTCATCCTTGGTGCATCATGCATCACATTCAGATCTATCATTCAACCGTAACCCTTTCCATTCAGATATACTGTGAGAGAAGTATTCATTCAAGCTCGACATCTTGCACCCATTTATGTTTTTCGTTAGCAATGAATTTCATCTCTTTATATAGGTTTACCCTTTTCAATACCATGAGCCAAAACCACATTACTTCCGATGGTATTCCTGGAGGGGGTCATTTAGACGAATCATTACCCAATACAATGGGTCAATACCATGGTGGTTACCCCTGGTTTTGCACTTTATGAGCGCTTTTGCCCATACGCGACTTGATACGTTATTACCCGCATGCATACGCGACTTCTTCTAGACAAAACCGCGTATGCCTTGAGACATACTCTTTTCATCATAGATCTAGAACATATTGAATTCCTTTCTTCATTACCTTTTTTACTCTCTGTAGATACATCAGATTTACATCTTTTAACAGGTTCATCAAGACATATTCTATCAAGCACAACTTCATCAAGTAGGCTTCCATCATCTTCATCAAGTGGGTTGCCATTCAAGGACAACACTCAGCATCATATTGCCAACAAACATCATATCACATCATATTTACATCATTTACCAAGTCCATCAAGTCAAGAATAACTTCATCAGGTGGATTTCCATCAAGGACAACACATGCCAACAATCTCATGTCTTCATCTTCATTAAGTGAGTTGCCATCAAGGACAACACTCTGCATCATATTGCCAACAAAAGTAAACCATATGATAACTAAATGAAGGGAAGCGAATCCCTCAAGATCCTTCGATCTTGAGGGATCACTGTTCAAGCCTCATCTTGTTCCTTGTCTTGTCCATCAGGGTCTGTTATATAAGGCAACGCCTTCAGTGATTGAAAAGGTCAAAAAGTCAGAAATTCTTGTATTGAAAACATTTCCTTTGTAATATCGTGTTTTATTGACTCTCAGCTTTAGAGAGCGGTCTCTGTAATACTTTATGCTCGTTTAATATCAAAGACACGTTTCATTTCATTTCACAAGTTCTAAAGTGGCCCAACAATGTTTCACTGGTGCTAAGGGTCCGGCTCTGGTGGAATTACCCTGCTGTTTGTATTTATAAACTTTTCTTACTATTGTGTGAAGTCGTGTTTGAGTTTATTAAGATTACAGAGTTTGATTGATTTCTATTGGATTGAATACAGATTCATTGTGAAGCATTAACGAACTGCACTGCTGTTTTATAATTTGCAAGAAGTGTATTCGTTGTTTATTTACCTTGCTATCTTTATAAAGCTTTGTTGTTCTATAATCAATTCTAGTTGTTGTTCTATTGATTCATGATCCGTTATAATTGATTGTTTTGTAGTATTGGCTGTCGACAGGATTGGAGTATTGAGATTAGTTACTTGATTGCGTTACAATTGCTATTCAATTCATGTTGCTGTTCCATTTCTGTTCATTGTTCATTTCTGATTCATAGCTTTATATTAGCAGATATATTGGTTACAGTTGTTGTGTATGTATAGGAATTACAAGTTGTTGTTCCTTTCTATCCTTTGAATTTTCTTTCAGTTATTTTCATCAGCAAGTAGTTTGAGTTTGATTTCATTTCCATTGCTTTAAGAATAAGACCACCAATTGTAGAGGACACTAGTTACTTCTTCCAAGTTCCCAGATTGGTTATCTTGCCTTAGTGTGATTTCAGTTGCATCGATTTCTAAGGGAAGGAGTTACTGCTACTGTATCCCTGATCGATGGTTTGTAGATTGATGTAGTTAAGATTTCAGAGCATTTCCATTTATGTTGCTGTAATTAGATTTCTTTACAAGCATCCATTTGCTCTTGTATTTAGAATTCTGTACTACATCTTCACAACATTACTCTTAGTTAATTGTAGCCTTAGACAGAGTACACTCTTGAAATAAAAAGTCGCTCCCAGATTGATGATTAATGTAGGCTAATTAGGTTTTTGAAAGATACCTTTTTAAGACCCAACATTTTGGCGCCGTTGTGGGGGAGAGTGTATGCCATTTCAAAGGAGTGATGCACAACTGATTTTCTTCTGCTTGCGAAGAATTGGGTATTAAAGACGGAAGGTAAGAACCTGCTCACCTGGCAAGAAACACACTTGCTCACAACCCGCTCCACAGAATAATTAGGTAAGCTTCTTTCTTTAGGTAGGAATGAAGGTTTTTTTTCTTGAATGAATAGACGAGCGAAGAAAAACAAAATTCCTCCTAAAATTGAAAAACCTAAGGGAATGGTGACCCTTGGGCGGACAAATTTTATTGATGAAATCCTTAAAAGAACTGAATCTCAGCCATCAGTAGGATTTATTAAATCTATCTCTAGACAACCTACTAGTTCCCTTCAGGCTACAGAGTCACCATCTGAAGCCTCTGCTGAGATACATAGTCAAACAGTGGGAATTGAGCAAGATTCCCAAGAAATTGAGAATCCTTGCATAATTTCCCCTCAAGAAGGGAACTCCAGTAATCTCCGTGAAGGAGAAGGGGAGACAGGAGAAACAAGAGACCCAAAATCCCCTATTGAAATAGCCCAACCAGTAAGCAGTCCAGATAAGGGAAGTGCTGCTAAACTCATTCAAAACCAAGGTCCTGAAACACCTCAAACAATAGGTCAACAAGGAATACTTATTATTCCAGATAAGGGAAGTGCTGTCAAAGCCATTCCTGCTCCTGCTAGTCAGCCGAGAAATTCCCTTGAGATCCCAGAAGGATATTGGCATATCTTTGACCAAATGGCCCAGAACCAAAATCAGAATCAGCAGACACCCCAACAAACCTCTATGCTGCAATATCCTATAGTAGATACTACATTCAACGCACCTATGAAGGCCATTCCCCTTCAACATATTCCCACATTTCATGGCCTAACATCGAAATATCCAGATGCATTTTTGTTTGAATTCAATGTGTTATGCAGGGGATATGATTATACCATCGATCCCCAAAAAATAAAACTATTTCCTTCTACATTAAAAGGAGTAGCGTTACGATGGTTTATGGGATTAGGTGGGGGTGTCATAACTGATTGGGATCATATGAAAGCTACATTTTTAAATAAGTATCAAGATTATTGTAGGTCTTGGGTATTAAAAGATGAAATATTTCAAATAACAGCAAAACCAAAAGAAACCTTGGAAGAATATGTGGAACGGTTTCAATACAATCTTCAGAGATCCCCTTATGCATCCTTTCCCTTACCTGATAATGTGTTGAAAACTACATTAATTAGGGGAATGAAGGATCAATGGGTTGAAACATTGAATATTATGGGAAAAGGTGATATATATCAGGAAAGTTATCCTAACATCATTGATTTGTGTATCAGGAGTTTGAGGGGCAACACAAGGCTAAAATCAGCAGAACGTGATATGATTACAAGAGACAACAAAACCTCTAATGAAGGTGTGACTCGTGCAGAGATTGGAAGCCTGCTGGAATATTTTAAGACATATATTCTTGGGACTCTAACAACGCATTTCGATATTATGCAAGCTGAAGTAGAACATAATTTGGCGATATTCTGTCCTAGATGCAGGAAGAAACACAACCATAAAGAGTTCCCATTGGATGTAATCAAAGTCTGTGCCATTTGCACGAAAGATCACCCTACAGAAGGATGTCCCTCGCTTCCTGGCCTAAAATCAGTTTATAAGGAGGCAGAAGAAGAATTAGAAGTAGTATGTCTGCTTAATCAGCGCCGACAATGGCAGCCATGAAAATCAGGTATGCCAACTGATCCATTTTCTTCTTTTCAGCCTCCTTAATACAATGCTCAACAATATAGTGGAATGTGGAAAAATCAACCACCTTTCCCCAATTAGTCACAATATCCATTCCATACAACATCTTGGCCAAGTCAAACAAATCAAACCAATTGGCCAAGCTTTCCTTTCTGCCCACCGTTTTGGAAAAATAATAACTATCCAACACAATGGTCCCCCTCTGCTTCGCAGAGTCAGGCCTGACAGTAAAACTGGAAAAGACCTACAAATCAGCCAACTGGAACAATCCCTCTCTCTCAACCTACACTGCCAGTTCCCTATACAAACCCCTAGACCAACTTAAGACCACAACTCCTAGCCTAGCCCAACCCAAACCCAAACAATAGGCCAGTTCAGTCTGTCCAAATAATGGAACCTCCAGAATTATAAACTGAACTAAGGGAGTGTAATGACCTTCAACTAAGGTCTAGGCGCATAGTAGAAACAAAGAGAAATAATAATGTTCATATTGAAGATCCATTACCTATAGAACAAACATTACAAAAAGAGAAGGAAGTTCAACAACAAAATCAACAACAAGTAACAACTTCCTCTCCACCATTTCCAGAACGATTAATCATACCATGCCCATTAGAACATCCTAACTTTGATCTTTTGGGAGAATTAAAAAATTTGTGTATAAAAATCCCTCTCCTCCAAGCTATCCAAGACATTCCTATAAATGCAAAAACCATTAAGGAATTATGCATAAAGAAGCCAAAGAGGAGAAAAACCACCAACCCAACTGTCCAAATAGTCGGTACTTTATCTGACTTATTATCAGGAATGGAAACACTTGTAAAATATGAAGACCCAGGAAATCCCATAGTGACAGTAAAAATCCATGGGCAATTGTTTCCAAATGCCTTAGTTGATTTGGGAGCAACAATCAATATCCTAACAACCACCACCTATAAAAAACTTGGCATTACATCACTAGAACCAAAAACAACCTTATTAGAATTGGTTGAGCGATTAGTAGTCAAACCAGAAGGTACACTACAAGATGCAATGGTATCTGTAGATTCCTGGGAATACCCTACTAATTTCCTGGTTATCAATCCAAATAACTAGCTAGATGGACACCCGTTAATATTAGGTAGACCTTGGTTGGCAACTGCCGATGCTTATATTGGATGCCGACAAGGCAACATGACAATAACAAGGGGAAACTATGTCAAGAATTTAGCTTTATATCCCCCAGCCCAGCCAAGCCTATCAAAAATCAAAACAAGAAAACAACCTGTATCATATCTTATGGAAAATATGAGATCACCTCTAACTATATAAAATGCTCTTGATTTTAAAGATCAAATAGAGGATGCTATCATCAATAGTTTTATTAATAAACCACAAATTAGATCCCATCTACAATATCACATGATCAAGACAAAATTTGATAATAAGGAAGAAGAAGATCCTTTGAAATACATTCCTGATCAAGTAATACCCACTACTTTTGTGTACAATAGCAATATTGTAGAAATTGAGCCGGGAAAAACTCTAAACATTAACAAAAATCTTACTGCTGAACAAGAAGAGAAGTTGGTCCAACTATTGCAGAAATACAAAGCAGCCTTTGCATGGGATTACCCAGACACGAAAGGAATTGACCCCCAATTGTGTACACACCACATCTATATTGAAAAATATGCGAGACCCATTCGTCAACCCCAAAGAAGACTAAACCCTCACCTTAAAGATATTGTGAAATCTGAATTATAGAAGCTATTGGATGTTAATTTCATCTATCCAATATCTAATAGCAAGTGGGTCTCTCCATTAGTAGTGGTACCAAAGAAGAATGGAAAGTGGAAAATATGTGTAGATTACCATGAACTTAACAAGGCAACTCAGAAAGACCACTTTCCCCTTCCGTTCATTGACCAGGTATTAGAAACACTAGCAGGAAAGAAATTCTTTTCCTTCCTCGATGGCTTCAGTGGGTACAATCAAATTCAGATTGCCCCTAAAGACCAAGACAAAACTACTTTTACCTGTCCATGGGGGACATTTACCTACCGAGTCTTACCTTTTGGCCTATGCAATGCCCTTGCTACATTCCAAAGGGCCATTCTCAGTATCTTTGCAGACTTAATAAATGAAGGGCTCGAAGTATATATGGACGACTTCACACCTTATGGAGATGATTTTGAGCTAGCATTAGAAAATTTAGAAAATGTGTTGCAAAGATGTATTGACACTAGGCTTTGTTTAAGCCATAAAAAGTGTCATATGATGATGACCGAAGGAGTTATCTTAGGGCAATATATTTCAACAGCTGGAATTCAGGTGGCCCCAACTAAAATTCAAATAATCTTGTTAATACCCACACCCACCACACAGACAGAGGTACGTAGCTTTCTTGGATTTTCTGGTTACTATAGAAGATTTATAGAACACTATTCTCGAATAACTGCACCTTTATATGCACTAACTAGAAATGTTTATTTTATTTGGACAGATAAATGTGACAATGCCTTCAATGATCTGAAAAATCTTGTTTCAACAGCCCCAGTGTTGAGGGGGCCAAATTGGAATTTGCCATTCCAAATTTCATCCGATGCCTTAGACACACTAATTGGAGAAGTACTTGGGCAGGAGGAAGACAAGAACCCATATGCAATCTATTATATTAGCAAAAATCTATCCCCTACTGAATTAAATTATACTGTGACTGAGAAGGAATTTTTAGCTGTAGTACATGCTGTAAATAAGTTTAGACATTATATAACAGGGTATCTTGTAGTACTATATACTGATCACTCTGCCATTAAATTCTTAGCAAATAAACCTGTTACAAATGGAAGAGTGAAAAGATGGTTGATTTTATTGCAGGAATTCGACATTACAATCAAATATCGACCTGGAAAAGAGAACCCTATAGCTGATTTTCTGTCAAGGATGCCAAAGCCAATAGACACAGAAGCAGTTGAAGACCACTTCCCAGATGAAAATTTGTTCGCTGTTATTGTCAGAACCCCATGGTATGCTGATATAGCAAATTATTTGACAATAGGTAAATTACCTAAACATCTATCCCTTAATGAACGAAAGCAGATAATACAACGTAGTACCCGATTTTCTTGGATTAGGGGCTACCTATTTCATACATGGGCAGATATGAAAATAAGAAGATGCATTCGGGAGGATGAGGTATTTGATATTTTGAAAGCATGCCATTGTGGGCAGTGTGGCGGGCATTTTTCAGATCGTAGAACTGCCCATAAGGTTTTATGAACATGATATTATTGGCCTACCATATTTAAAGATGCCAAAAAATTTGTGCAGGCCTGTGATAGCTGCCAAAGGGCAGGTCGCCCTGGGCAGTCTGATGAAATGCCTTTGAACCCTCAACTAGTAATTGAACCATTTGAACGCTGGGCCCTTGAATTTGTTGGTCCTGTTAGCCCCCCATCAAACCAAAAAACATACATCCTAGTTGCAACCGAGTATGTTACTAAATGGGTTGAAGTAGAGTCTCTTTCAAAAGCTATAGAGGACTCTGTAATACATTTGCTTTTCCAAATATTTGTGCGATATGGCCTCCCAAGGGACATAATCACAGATGGAGGACCATAGTTTGTAGGTAATAAATTAGCTGAAACACTACAAAACTACCACATTCAGCACAAGATTACAACCCCATACCACCCACAGGCCAATGGCCAAGTAGAGAGCACGAACAAAGTGATTGAATCTATATTAACAAAAACCGTTGCCTCACACAGACGTGATTGGGTCTACAGATTACCAGAAGCATTGTGGGCATATCGAACAACGTGGAGACCCACTACGGGGTATTCACCATATCAATTGGTATTTGGAAAAGAATCCATCTTTCCAATAGAATTTGAAATTCAGACATTAAGAACAACTCAAAAGATGGGTCTAGATTTAAATGAATCCCAAGCCAAAAGACTGCAGCAAATTAATGAGTTAGATGAGATTAGGCTCTCTGCTCTTCAGCACACAGCGTTAATTCAACAACAGAGAGAAAAATGGCATGACGCCCTTATCAAAGAAAATATCTTCCACGAAGGAGACTGGGCACTCCTATATGATTCTAGGTTTCAGGATTTCCCAGGGAAACTCCAGACACGATGGCTCGAACCCTATGAAATACAAAAAGTGCATGATAATGGCACTATTAAATTAGCCACCATTGATGGATCTGGACATTCCTTTAAGGTAAACGGTCATCGAGTATGATTGTATCATAAACCGCTTACCCGGGAATCCTTTTACCAACAATTATGGGAAGATTATACCATGAAAATTCTGGCTGAAGGGGATAACTCCTCCTCAGCACCAGTCTATTAAATCATTTTTTTTTAAATTTTGTACATAGAAATTGTTTATTCATTTGGATTGTTTGTTTTATGGAATTCGTTTTTTCAAATTTCTGTTTATTTCGTTTATTTTAAATTTTTTTGTTTGTTTCAGGAAATTCTGTTTCTTTTCAAAATTCTGTTTATTTCGTTTGTTTTGAGTTTTTGATGTTCCTTTCTAAAGGAACAACACTTTTGCTATTCCTTTCGAAAGGAACAACAATTTCGTAGATTTTTGCTGTTCCTTTCAAAAGGAACAGTAGTTCCGCAGATTGTTTTTGCTGTTCTTTTTAAAGGAACAACACCTTTTGAGTGGATTGTTTTTTGTTTTAGACTAGCATTTTTGAAGATTTCTGATGACTCTTCTAAAGGAAAACATATTATTCATATACAATCATACAAATTAAAGCTTACTGTAATCAGCAAATAAAAAGAAATCATCATTTTTAAGAAATTTGTTTAGTAATGATAAAAAAAAGGAAAAAGGGACATAATCAATAACATGATTTTGCTGTATTACTACCACTGAATTAATCTGATCGATTATCCTTATCATGTTGGTTCTTCCCATATGTTATAACTTTCTTTGATTTTTATTTATGGAGTAGGAATAAGGGCATATTCTTTTCTATTGAGATGTTCAGACTTCTTCCACCATCCCTACTCTTAAGGAGTGCTGAGCCATCCTTTATGTATAAATAGGAAAGTGCTATATGAAAAAGAAAAAAAGAAAAAAAAATTTCACTAATAATTTTATGATTTGGTAGATGGAGGATAGGGGGTCTCATCAAGAGCCATCCTACCATGATCATAAGGAGGTAAGTGAAGTGGCATTCCCATCATGGCCACCAAACTAGGGATATGGTCCAATGGACAATTGAAAAAAATTAAGAAGTCCTTGGAACAGGAGGTCTCATCATGAGCCGCCCTGCCCACTTTTCACTTCTTCCCAGTGAATGGCATTGTGATTTATCTAGTCACCAAGCCAGCACAATGGCCTCCGTTATGACATTCAACAAGCACTTCCTCAGCATAAATAAAGGACAATGGTTTCAAGGGTGAGAAAGCAACTCTATCAAGGTTATGGACACCTGTGGGCAACAGAGCTCTACTGATGGTATTGAAGTCACATTTATACACATCAATAGTCATATTAAACCCTTTTTCCTATTTCTCTATTTAATATCAAATGAAAGTATGAATTCGTAACCTTTGATTTCGAACCTATTATACATGAAAATCATTATAAATCGATCATATTAGTTTGAAGTGGGTAATAAACGCATATGTACTTATGTTTATCTTAAGTTGTCCCTTCTCCTTATATTTGAATCATTACAAAATTTTTTTATATCTATTTACGATTTATCACATGCATTGATTTCAGTAATTGCTATAATTTGATTGAATGTATCATAATTATGCCTACTTTTTCCTGTTGTACTACGGCTGTGCCACACTTGCCTCTCTCAATTGACGGTCGAGGATGACCTATCATCCTTCAGGGGGGCGCGGATGTCTACATGCAGATCAAATCTCGATATTTCTTTACCTGTATGCGAACCAAATCCCTGCATTCTAGGGAATAACAAAAATTTAACGATATTCTTCCAGTTCACCGTACTGTGCTGTTCCATTACGATCACCGTGTGTTTGGAAATAACTAACAGTGTGCAGAGACAATGGGATGACGACCAATTCGCAGTGAGCCGCAGGTGCTAGTCGTTTCTGATGCTGCAAGAGAGATTTTGGAAATATTGGGATGGATTACATATTTCACGAGGATGCAACAACCCCATGAAGCAGTGGCCACTGAATTTTTACAGAACTTGTAGGAAGGATACTCCATGGTTAGAGGGAGACAGATAGCTGTATTCGATGAAATAATTGTGGAGGTTTCTGGTATACCAACGCAAGGAACTATATGGACTCAGAAGAAGATCAGGATTTGAGAGGCCATGAATATTTTTCAGGATGACGGACAGACATTGGTTGTCAAAGGCAAAGGAGTTCAGCCAGCATCATTGGGAGAACCAAGGACGGAATTGGCCAAGATAGTGCAGGCCTATATAACATGCGACGGAAGGAAAGATGTGGTAAGACCCTGCGACCTTAAGTTAATGGCTGTATTAAAATAGAAATACACTATAAATTTGCCTGCATTTTTAAATTACTTACTGCATGATATCGCCCGTAGTATAATAAAAGCTCAGCATGCATACATGGTGGTCAGCCACCATTGCCTAATCCGATTAATAGTAAGTCGTAGTCTTTCCCAGCAACAGACCAGCTAGGAAGAGTTGATATTCTCCATTGATGGAGGGTTAGCCTTACTTGCCCCAAAATGGAAGAGAATGGCTGGCTCAATAGCTGAGCCATCAATTCACAGACAGTCCCTCCGTTCAAAACGAAGTAGGGGAATGATAGAAGGATTTCTGGGCAGCAGTAGCCAGCCCTTGGAATTGCACAACTCAGAGGATGAACAACCTCAATAATTGGAGGGAGGAAGTCCTCGTACTGATGAAGAAGAGAAAATGGAGGGATAAATTCGCTACTCGGATGAAGAAGAAATGATTCACCACACCAGTGGTGAGAAAAAAACCAGTGCAGAAGAAGAGGAAATTGAAGGAGAGATTCGATATTCGGATGAGGAAGAAGGAAGCTATCATACCTGTGAGGAGGACAAAAATAATCATGGTAGCGAAAGAGAAGGAACAGAGCCTCCCGAAAATACTACTGTAAGTTCACCGCGAAGCCCCTTAAGGGAAGACCAATTGGCCCAAATTCTGGCCAGTATGAGTGAATATGTGCAGCCTCATAGCCCTTTGGACCTTAACGTTGATATCAATCAGTTGCCAGAGCACTCTACTTTCAACAAAGAAACAACTGAAGAAATGCTGAATGAAACAACAAACCCCAACGAAGTGATAGAGTCAGCTAGGGTTGCTTCCCCTGAAAGGCATGAACAAGAAAAGGAGAACATCGAAGCAATATCCCAACCTAAAAGTTCTCAGGGGATGGTAGAGTCAATTGAGGGTGTAATTCCTGAAGAATCTAGCCAAGGGCATATGAATATTGAGGAAGAACCCCAAGCAAAAGACCAACAAGAGAACCCAACTTAAGGCACGACTGATATGGACCAAAGCCATGTTGAGCAAACAGGTTCAGAAAAAGGAACAACCGTTCCATTGAGAAAGAGGAAGAAAGTAACTTAGATTGAAAAGCTTCGGAGGGAACGAATGAAGCTTCACAGACTCATGGAACAACTCAGGCAAACCATTAGGGTTCTTAGAATGAAACAAATGCCTAAGAAAGCCCCCAAGAGAAGAATAATAGCTACCAAGAGAACTTCGAAAAAGAGAAGAGTGGCCGCTAAGAGGAACCCCCAAGTTGTAGAAGCCATGCCTGAGCCTAATTATGGAGATACAAAACAACAAATAGATGTTCCAACACAAGCTGTTCCAGAGGTATCCGCTTCAAGTGAAAACATGCAAGCTAGTAGTCAGAATACTTTTAGTGACCCCACATTAGCCAGACTCCAAGAGGAGTTGGCATAGGCTCGAATGGAAAGGAAAAAGCTGGAAGAAGACACTGTCCCTAGGAAGAGATATCAGGAGTTGCAGCAACAAATGAAGACTGTCCATGAAGCAGAAGTTGAAGCTCACGAAAAGTGTCGAAAAGCAAAGGAAAAGGCTGACAAGGTAATGAATCAATTAAAATTAGCCTACAAATGAATGGACACTCTCTGCTCATTGAACACTGATGTCTTAGCCTGTAGATGCCGTGCCAAAAACTATGCTTTATTTTTATTAGAAAGATATTTACAACTAAATATTAAGGCAGTTGGAGCAGGTAAATCTATAGAGCTGAAAACTATAGATGACTTTGTATCATGTTGCAAACTCTATGGGATAAAGGTACAACACCTTTTGTGTGAGTTTTATTTGCATAATTTAATACTTGAAAATGATTGTGAGTCAAACCCTAGCCCTTTTGTGGGAGATATCCAACACTAGGCATTCATTTCCTTTGCTGTAAATCAGTTAAAATGGCTTAAATCCTATAATGCTTTTCAAAGGCAGGAAAATGAATTAGATTTGTGGGTTAGGAGTGAACCTCGGGACCCATTTCAATTTTGGGCTAGGCAGAAAAGTTTGATGACAAAGGAAGGCATTATCCAAGCATTGGGGCCTGTCCATAAATCGATTATCTTGAATGGCATAGGTTATTTCTTATCTATTAGAAACCAGGCTTACATAGCAGCTAAGGTCCGATGGAGAATTTCTAATCAAAATGTGAAAAATAGAGAACCATTCAATTATAAGAACTTTGGGATAGCTGCAGACCGCTTGGTTTCCTATAGTAATCTCATTTTAAAAGGACCATTCTGGCTAGGGTGTAGGTTTCGAAGCCCCATTGCATGGTATCCCGCTTCAGACTACAAAGCCATTTATGAACTCCCCGAAGGACATATAGAGCATGTTTTTGAGGCAATAGCTGCACTGCATGGTTTTAGGCCTTTTGATGACAAACCTTATCTGGCTTATTCTTTAACTGCTCTCCATGTGAACAATAGTTTTCATGAGGACATCAAAAATATTAAGCAGGGGGGTATGTTGGGCAGTGAAAAAGGTATGAAATCATTGTGTATTCTCTCATTATTTTACTACAGGCATAATCCTTTTTACCTTAGAAAGGTAATTTATTATAAGAATTATGGTAGAATTGGAAAGGTTTATGTTTATTGTAAAAATATGACTAAATATTGCTTTTTTATTGATAAAACAGGACTTAGACAAAGTAAACAACTGTACCAAAGGCGAGGCTGAGATGAATGCAGCTGTTGCTCCTCCAGCGTTAGACAAAATCCTACCAAAGACAAGGAAATCCGAACGCATTGCTAAGAAAAGGCAGGGGACAGCTCGGCTTCGGTCAAAGTAAACCATACGATAACTAAATGAAGGGAAGCGAATCCCTCAGGATCCTTCGATCCTGAGGGATCGCTGTTCAAGCCTCTTATTGTTCCTCGTCTTATCTGTCAGGGTCTGTTATATAAGGCAATGCCTTCAGTGATTGAAAAGTTCGGAAAGTCGGAAATTCTTGTATTGAAAACATTTCCTTTGTAATCTCGCGTTTTATTGACTCTCAGCTTCAGAGAGCGGTCTCTGTAATACTTTATGCTTGTTTAATATCAAAGACGCGTTTCATTTCATTTCACAAGTTCTGAAGTAGCCCAGCAGTGTTTCACTGGTGCTAAGGGCCCGGCTCTGGTGGAATTACCCTGCTGTTTGTATTTCTAATCTTTGCTTACTGTTGTGTGAAGTCGTGTTTGAGTTTATTACGATTACAGATTTTGATTGATTGTTGTTGGATTGAATACAGATTCATTGTGAAGCATTAATGAATTGCACTGTTGTTTTATCATTTGCAAGAAGTGTATTCGCTGTTTATTTACCTTGCTATCTTTATAAAGCTTTGATGTTCTATAATCAATTCTAGTTGCTGTTCTATTGATTCATAATCCGTTATAATTGATTGTTTTGTAGTATTGGCCGTCGATAGGGTTGGAGTATTGAGATTAGTTACTTGATTGCGTTACAATTGCTGTTCAATTCATGTTTCTATTCCATTTCTGTTCATTATTCATTTCCGATTCATAGCTTCAGATTAGCAGATAGATTGGTTACAGTTGCTGTGTATGCAGAGGAATTATGAGTTGTTGTTCCTTTCTAGCCTTTGAAGTTTCTTTCAGTTATTTTCATCAGCAAGTAGTTTGAGTTTGATTTCATTTCCATTGCTTTAAGAACAAGACCACCAACTATAGAGGACACTGGTTACTGCTTCCAAGTTCCCATATTGGTTATCTTGCCTTTGTGTGATTTCAGTTGCATCGATTTCTAAGGGAAGGAGTTACTGCTACTGTATCCCTGATCGATGGTTTGCAGATTGATATAGTTAAGATTTCAGAGCATTTCCATTTATGTTGCTATAATTAGATTTCTTTACAAGCATCCGTTTACTTTTGTATTTAGAATTCTATACTACATCTTCACAGCATTACTCTTAGTTAATTGCAGCCTCAGAAAGAGTACACTCTTGAAATAAAAAGTCGCTCCCGGATTGATGATTAATGTAGGATAATTAGGTGTTTGAAAGATACCTTTTTATGACCCAACACCCATATTTCTTTGGGTGTAATATCCCCAAATGGGATATTTCAAAATTTTTTCCTAGATATTTTTAATCCAACGTTTTACCATAAAATTACCGAATTAATTATTATCATTCAGAAAAAAAAGAAAAATCATTTGAAAAAGTCTTAGAGGTTCATGTGTCAAATGTAGGGTCATAGAATTCATTTTTCATTACTAGGTTAAGGAAAATTTTAAATTTTTATTATTATCTTATCCTAAAGTCCAAAACTCACCCCCCTTCAAATCTTTTCATGTCACATCAGTCATTATTTTTTGACATTTTTCATTTCCCAAGCTTATAACTCTGAAAAATTCATTTTAGCCAAGAATCCCTACTTTCGTAGCAAAACACACAGAGAAAACACACTTTCCACTACGAAACTGCTAATACTTTCGTAGTGAAACTGCTCATAAATACACTAGGTACGATACAAAAGGAAGGATTCCTATATTTCTTGTCAAAAAAGCTGCTAGGTGTCAGTAAATGATTGAAAGGGATAGGGTAGATGCCATTCGAGTCAGTTAGGGTTAAGATTAAGGTACAATGGTCATGGCTGAAGTCATTATTACCATTTTAAGCATGTATGAGTCATCATTATGCCATGAGTTGTCATCGCACTTCAAAATCATTCCCAATTGAGTCATTTTTCATTCTTCACTCCCTCTTTGCATGTTATTGAGCTCTGGAGAGATATTTCACTGAGCCCAAACTGTGGCTGGTATTTTCAAAAGTTTGTAGGTATCACTGATCAAGCGAGGCAAAGAAGACATAAAGGTACCATGGCTGCAAAGAGGATGACCAAAAAAGGTGGTCATTATCTCAGATATGAGCCATCAGAAATGAACCTGATAAATGAAGACCCAACAACTTCAGAAGCTTTCAGAAGAACAAGGCGTTTACAGTTTTGCCAAAGATTGCAAGGATGCCAAGTATAGGTTTCTAAAGAGTTTGCCCTAAATTTCAATGGGATAGCTGCAAAAGTGGGAATGCTGAACCTCAATATAACTCCAGAGACCATTGCAACAACAACAAGAATTCCAAGAGGAGAAGAACAATGTTTCAAAGGTTTCAAATTCAACATGCAGGAATGTAAAGAATTTATCAAGCCATAATATAGTGAGGTTGACCTTACAAATGCCATTCCAAGGAGCTACATGAAAGACAATTTCTGCAAGCTACTGCTAATAATTCAAAAATAATTCACTTGTGAAGGGAGGTATCAGAAGGTCTATTCTTACCACTTCAAACTTCTGCTACATTTTATTTGTAAGAAATCTCTATATCTACCTTTTTATTTATACAAAAGTTTAGCAAAAATGGCAGATAAAGTTCAAGCTAAATCTGAGGGAAGTAAAACCTCAATTTTTCATCATGGTTTAATAAAGTTGCTAGTTTTAGATGAATTAAAAAGATTAGGGAGAGGCTGGTCTTCTTTTCTGTTTGTTAGTGGTTTTGAAGTGGATTCCATCACCCCTAAAAGAAATCCTAAACCTAGAGGTATAACATCACCTTCAGTGGCAGAACAAAGTGAACCAGTAGGGGCAGAGCAAAGTGAACCAGTAATCATGGAAAGAGAGAAATTGCAGAAACTTGATACACCTGTTGTTTGACCTGCAAAACAAAAGTCAACTATGAACTGTAGGTTTTAACCCTGAACAGAAATTATCTACACACGAATCTTATAACAGAAAATAAACAATAGCGAGATCATAAAACATAAAACAGATAAACACAGAGATTTTCCCCTGGATCCAAAATCGGGACAACCAGCTTGATTTTCCATTATATTCCTTTTAGTGTTACAACACATATATATATACATGCCGAAGCATACATAAACCCCAATCCATAAACCCTGGATTAGAGAATAACCGTAGTTCCCTTGACCGGATCTACAAAAATACCAGGGGCTGAAAACCATCGTACCCCAAAACCATGTGCAAAACCATGCACAAAACCATGGACGCAGACTACCCACCGGAAATTAAGGGCCAATAACACATACCCAACATGAACAAACCTGCAAAACAAGATCCAAGTGTGAGTAAACATGGCAGCAAAAAGATTACAAGGAGCCAAACAGTGGCTAAAGGAAATTTAGAAGACTTTCTACATGCAATTGATATATAAGAGACTCCCATAGTCCAAGCCGAGGATATAGATGAGGGAGGAAAGAAGCTCAAGAAAGCCAAATCAACAAAGAAGTTAGAGTTTGAATTGAGGATGCAGGTTTTATGTTTCAGGCTAGGAAACCCATGACAAGACATGCTAGAAAACTCTTGGAAAGTAGTAAAGAAGTTCAGAGGGTCACTGACATTATCCAGCCACCACCAAGTATCATTGACCTATCATCACCTGCAAAGAAAGATCCAATCGTCAAGCAAAAGGAAGGAAAGGATAAAATGATTGAAAAACAGAGTTTGAGGTCCTTTAGGAATAGTTGAAATTAGAAAATCATGAAATAGAAGTCATGGAGAAAGAGGAAAGGAAACATAATGTCCAAAAAGTGCAGTTTGAGAAAATGAAAGAGATTTGGGAAGAGCAGGTTGATAGTGTGTCAAAGAACTTAGATGATACACATCAACTAATCAAATGAACTATGCCATTAAGAAAAGAGGTGAAGCATGTTAGAAGAATGAACATGCACTTGAAATCTAGCAACATAAAATTGAAGGACCAAATTAAAGACCTCCAAGAGCAGTTAGAATTGATCAATGAGGAGCTGGAGAAGAAGGGTTTAAAGATGACTATAGTTGAGGAACCCATAACTCAACTCATCATTAATGAAGAAGAAACACCTCAAGGCTCTTAAGTTGAGTTTTTTTATGTTTTGAAAGGTTAATGACATGTTGAAAACCAAGTTTATACAACTGGAAGGTACCTTTTTGAAACAAGGTCAAAATATGGAAATTACACAGTTTTCCACAGTTTCGTAGGGTTTCCTAGGCTTGAAGCCAGGAAAATGCTACAAAAATTTCTGTAGCTATCTTTTTGCCTTTAAAACCATTTTTTTTTATTTTTCAAGAGGGGAGAATGGTCATGATTAAGTGTCATGTCATGATGGACACCATGTAAGAGCAAAGAAGCAAAATTTTTTAGTGAAGAAGTCATTTTTTGGATGCTACGAAAGCACGCTACGAAACTGCCCTGTTTTCATAGCGAGATGTCTTTGAAGGTTTATGAGAAGTTTAAGAGTAGTTTTGGATAGATGGACACATCAAACAGGTCAAGGGACCTTGCCATCAATCATCCATGACTTAAAGACCATGAAATGGAGACAAATCATCAGCTGAAGCATTCGTTGAAGATAGGGTCACGTTTTCCTGAATAATAGGGTTTGTTTCCATATGTTGAGGAGGATATTTGAGATGTCAAGTAGTGATAAGCTATAACATAGCCCATTCGAACATGTGAAGCATTAGTTGTCAGATATGTAACTATTTTAAGAGATAAGGTAGTTTGATGTAATAAATAGGAGTTTGAGTCCTATTAGGAAAAAGACTGTTTTAGAGTGCAACTGTCATTTTCTCATTAAAGCACATGTTTTCCTGTTATGCAAGCTGTCATAAGAAGAATTTGATGTATCTAGCCAAGAGGCAGATCATCTCTGATTTAAGAAGGTCTATTAAAGGGAATATTATTGAAATTGTAAAGGGTTGGATATTTTTTGCACTACTGCAACTTTATGTAATTTGACTGATATAAATAATACAGAGGAATTTTTCTTGAGAGACCTGAGATTCTCATGGAGTTTTTAATGCTTTCCTGATATATATTTTTATTTGTACTACTTGCAGTGGATTTCATATTTATTACTCAGAATTCATATGTGTATGCTTCGACTTCCTTTATTGTTGAAATGGCTGTGTTGCTCTATGTTCTATGTGTGATTTACCTTTGTTAAAAAGTCTTACCTGCCTCAGATTCCATGTCAAGAGACCTTACCACTGAACCTACTGATTTTTTGACCCCATAAGCTCAATGGTTGCAGACCTGTACTCTTTTCAACCTACATACATCACAATCAAGTTATTTTTCAAATAGAGTTAGCCATCTAGTTACATCATTTTCTAATATCATAAACCCCTTTGAGATAGCCCTCTTAGACTGAAGAGGCTAAGCTTTAGTCACAAGCTGGTTTGAAACAATTACATAGAGTTGCTTGATTAGCAGCTAATCAAGTGAAATTTTGTGATAAAATTTTGGTGCATTTTCTGGGAGCCTGAAGATATACTTTCCCAAAATTTTGAAGCTGAATTTTTGAAGGTAGCAGGTGCTTAGAAAGCTGTTTGAGGCTGCATCTACCTTGGTGGCTCCATTCAAAATTCATATGATCAAAGGTGGTTTTGAGAAGGATATACACGAGGAGTAATCCTGACCCAGATCCACCTACCATTGTGGACATTCCAAACACAATCTCCAGAGGTAGTCAAGGCATTTCTGCAATATCAAGTACTCCATTACATACAAAATCCTTGTCCTCTGAAGTTTTAAGAAGTCCCGAAGATAAAAATTTTGATGATAAAATTCAGGAAGTCTTGTTTAGGTCTGAAAGTGAAAAAGAATTGACTGAAATTCTCTTAGACCTACATAAAAGAGGTATTGATACCTCAGCCTTAGTAACTCAAAAAGATAAAGAAGAGTTTTGGGAAGCAGTCACTTCAGAGTTACTATTAGAGAAAGAATATTTGGATAGGTTGAAGGAAATAGACCCATTTGAAATTTTGTTAAGAAGTAAAACTAGTGTCCCTCTTCCTGATTGGAGTTCAATTCTGGCTGGAAAAAAAAGACCAAACATCCCTCCTCCTAACAGTTCCTTTTCTTCTACTACTATTGTCCCTAAAACTACTAAAGTCCTTGTCATCATGGCAGGAAATGTGCCACCTCCACCTGCAGCTGCACCTGCTAGGTATGCCCCCCTTGTTCTTCCAGCTGTCCTAAATGCCATTCCTAGCAAATATTATGCTAGAATCAAAACTTGGGGAAGTGATGAAGAGATTACAGCTGAAGAGAATGTAGACCAGTTTAATGACTTCATAGACAAAGAGGAGGTTGACCATGAGGACATCAAGATGAGATTGTTTGCTCAGAGCTTTACTGGTGAAATTAGGAAATGGTTCAAAGCCCTTGATGCAGGAAGCCTACATAATTGGAATGAATTTGAAGATAGCTTCTTGAGGAAGTGGGGAAATAGAACCAACCCTGTATAAGCCCTCACTGAGTATAATAGTTTGAAAAGAGTTGTTGATGACACTGTTCAAAACTTTTCAAATAGATTTAACAAAGTTTATGACTCCATCCCTACCCATATAAAGCCTCCACCAGGAGCAGCGGAGCTGAGATATGTTGAAGCCTTTGATTATGACTTTTCTATCCTGCTAAGAGAAAGAGAATCCCCTTCACTTGCTGAAATGAAAAATGATGCAGTGAAGGTAGAGGTCAATATTATAGTAGAAAAAAATTCCAAGATGGGAAAGACTAAATTGAAAGAAGAAGATAAGCCTTCTACCTCAGATGACAAATTTGATTCCATGATGAAGACAATGGAAAAATTGATGGATAGGCTTGCCCTTGGGAATGCCTCTGCTCCTCCTGCACAACATGAACCTCAGTTTATAAATCCTCAGTTCAGAAGACCTCAAAACCAGCAGAGACCAAGGGAAAACAAAAATCAACCACTTGACCCTCAAGTAAGGCCTCCTTTTCAGCAAAAATTAGTTGATGAAGAAGATCAACCTCAAATAAAAGAAGTCTCAATTCATTGCTTAGATGAAAACATGTCAGGAATGTTTTGGACTAAGGAGGAACATGATGAGTCAGATCATGAAGTAAACAAGGGTGAGGAACCATCTGATTATCTTAAAGGGTATCAACATGCAATCTTTGAGATGCAGAAACTGTACAACCTCAAAAATAGAAATGTGCTAATTACTACAAACAAAACACAACCTAAGAAATATGCCCCTATCAAAATATATACTTGGGTCCAAGATTAGAGGATGAACAGAATGAAGAGGTGCCTCCTTTTTATGTTAGCCTTAGTATTCATGACATGACATTGCATAATGCCATGTTGGATTCAGGAGCTTCTCACAATTTTATGCCCAAAGTGATCATGGAAAGGATGGGATTGGAAATTACTAGACCATATAAGGATTTGTTTTCCTTTGATTCAAAAAGATTTTAGTGCATTGGTTTAATAAAAGATGTTGTTGTTGGGCTTAGACAAGTCCATGCCAAGACAGTGGAAATGGACATTGTGGTAGCAGATATTCCACCTAATTTTGGCATGCCGTTATCAAGGTCATGGGCGAAAAATATCAAAGGTACAATGCAGATGGACCTAACTTATGCCACCATTCCTGTTTTTGGTGAGCAAAGGAGACTATATAGAGAAACAAGGATGGCTTACATGGTAAGTAGTAAAGAAAAACCTTAGAAATTTCCAATATATGCTGTTGATACTGAACTAGGATTTGCTATTCTTTTCAATTAATTGACCAATGAAGAGAATATGAAAATAAAGCAGATAATCAGCAAACTGAAAGTCAATAGACAGAAAATCAACAAATCAGTGAAGAGAAGGTGGAAGGTTGGTGGTTGTAACACTTTTATGGATCAGTAGGAAGAGAGGGGGTTGGAGCAGGATTTTGGATCACAACTCCAGAAGATGAAATTAAGTTCTTTTCTTACAAACTGAATTTTGATTGCACAAATAACATGGCTGAGTATGAATCTTTATTTTTGGGCTTAGAAATTTTGAAAAGAATGGGTGCCCAAAAGATTTCTGTTTGTGGAGTTTCTGAATTAGTTATTCAGCAAGTGGAGGGTGTATATCAAACTAAGGATGTGAGAATGAGGGCATACAGAAATTTGATCAAGGAGATGTTAGAGAATATCCAAGAATATTCATTTATTGTGAAGACTAGGGACCAAAACTCAGTAGCTGACTCTCTAATTGTCTCTTCAAGTCTATTTATCATCCGTGCACATTCCACTGAAAGATATGAGGTTGAATTTCTCCATGGACTTGCTATCCTTGATAACATTATCCATTGGCAAGTTTTTTTAGGATGACCAACAAGTAAAAAAAATTATAGAACTGAAAGCGGAGTTTGAAAGCACACAAGTAGATCAACAAAACATGCTTGCTGAAACAAAGGGAAATTCTGAAGTGTTACAGTTGAAGAATAACTCTATACCCAAAGGCCTCATACCCCTTGAGAAGCTTTTTGATCAGAATGATGTGTTTAAGTCTCCTAGGATACAAGCTAACAATGAAGAGGTAGAGATTTGTAACCTTGGTACAGTAGCAATGCCAAAAATGATTAAGCTTTAAAAGTTTCTTTCAGTTGACATGAAACAGAAATATATTGATATGATAAAAAGGTTCATAGATGTTTTTTCATGGAGTTATGCTGATTTGAAGAAGTATGATCCTACTATCATTCAACATACCATTCCCATTAAAGAAAATGAAAAGCCTTTCAAACAGAAGCCAACTCATGATTAATCCACTTCTCATGCCTCTGATTGAGAAGGAAATCAAGAAACTCTTTGATGCTAAAATTATTGTTCCAATCATATTTTCAAAATGGCTTGCAAAATTGGTTCCAGTTAAAAAAGAGAGTGGAGAAATAAGAATCTGCATTGACTTTAGAAACTGATCTGAATGGAAATATTTGTAACGCTATGCAAAGTATCCAAACTGATATAATTAAGTGTGCAAAGTGTTCTCCATGAATTGCAGGTTAAACAAAGTAGTTTTGGTTATGTATTTGAGTTTTCAGTGTTAGTTAAGTAATTTTACTGTTTAATCTATACAATAGAAATTAACAAGAAGTAATTCACTAGCACATAACACAACAAATTGTTGAGGTAGTTCACCCCTCCTGGGCTACATCAACCGGTCCAAGTCTCCCCAATGGAATGTCCTTGCTCTACTAATTTCCTCAAAATGGTTATACAGGTAAAAATATGCCTCAATAGGCAAAAACAACCGTAAATTCAGCTTCAAAAGATATAAAATAGCTAGAAATGGCTTTTCATTTACACTAAACAGGCAAAGATAGCCCAATACACTGCCTTCTCCATGATGGCTCCGATGGCTCCTTCATCTTCCTCGAAGAAAAATATGCTGTAGATCACCTCTGTTCGACTTGAAACCTGTTCCAAAAAACTCAAAATGCTCAAGAAACCCAAAATTGACTAAAATTTCATGCAATTTTGTACAATATTGAGGGAGTTACAGAATTTTTTTTTTTTGCCCAATATCCCTCAAAAACCTCCTCCAAAACTGGAGGAACTCTAGTTAGTCGCACCATTTTTGGGTAGATACCCCAAAATTAGTGGAATGCACCAAAACTAGCGAGACCGTTAGAGATGGAAATAAATGTTAAAGGGGGTGGTCACATGTGATCGCCGCCCAAACCACCATTGAACCCGTAATATCAAACCACCTGCATTTAATGTTTTGTGCTGTCACATAGCATGGGTTTTATAACTGTCTCCACTTTGCGGTTAGAGTTTTTAGGCCACGATTTAAGCAACCTTGTCACGTTGTCGGGGCTAGCCCTAATCCTTTTTTTTCCGCCAGTGCAAACTTAACACTTAAATACGTTCTCAACACCCTTAAGATTAAGAACTTTGTCATAGGCGGGTCGGTCGGGCATGAGCTCTGTGCACGAGAGGTCGGGTGTTCAAATCCCCTGGCCTCCATAAAAAATTTTATACCACAGCTTCTGGGCCACGTGACGGCCTCCGGGCCTGCCACGTGGCAACTTCCCATTGGCCAGAAAACATAAAGTCAACTGAACATCAAATAGAACCTTGCCACTTGTCAAAATTATACTCGCCCCTGTGGAATATTCTAGGGAATATTTTGAGGAATATTCTCGAAATATTCCTTATAATATTCTTTTTAATTTTTCTAATGTAGAAAAGTCAAACTTGGTCAACTGAATTTTGGAGTTTACTAGATGATTTCAAAACTCAATAGCTTTTGCATACGACCTTGGTTTTGAGAACCGTTCGCGGTGCTAGAATCAAAGCGACGAGACCTTTTCGATCGTTTAGATTGAAACCATTTATGAGCACTTTCATTTTTGAGAAAATTTCATAACTTGGACATGATCTCCTAATCACACCTCCCCATTGGGAAGCTTTTGGACCCCAAAAGCTCTCTTGACTACTGAAACTGAAGATGAGGAGACTGATTCTCCACTCTTCCAATATTGATCCACTGGAATCTCCCTGATTTCATTAAATTGAGCTTCTCATAAAACAACAAATTCTTCCTTGAATCTATTGATCGACTGTTGCTAAATTTGACTGTGTCATGCTGCAAATTATCGAAACTTGCAGAACAACAACTGAAATTTGTAGAAAACATAATGTTCCTACATTGGTATACCTTTTGTTAGCCACCTATAAAAATTTGTCATACCGAATGGTGGCTAAGTCTTTTTTATGGCTTCAAGAAACAATTTCATGTCCAAATTGTGAGTTCTTGAAGTCTTATGATGATAATTACCCTTTGAGTTAATCTTCACTGCTGTTTCACTGTTAGTCCTAAAGTACCTGTTGTTTACCAAGAAAGACTGCTTAAAACTCCATTCTTCATTCGTTCACTTCACCATTTGACTCTTATGAGATTCCATTTTTCACCCTTAAACCATTCCAAAATTCCTCTATAAACCTTCATTTAACCTCTAAAATCATCCTACAACCCCTTTTTAAACCTTATATTTCCCTTTATTTGGTTTAAAAGTACCTCCTTTTATCTATCGGAACCCTTACTTAGCCCTAAAAACCCTGTTTTTGGCCTTAAAAACAGTATTTTTTACCTTATAAGTTATTAAGCCCCCAAGGGCTTATAGTCTTTAGCCCCTCGTCTCATATAACCTAAGCCTCGCAATCAGGCGCTTAAATTTTCAAACCTCTGTGCCAAAACCCCTTTTTTCCTTCTATTTTTCCATTTCCGACTTTATGTTTTTTAAGCGGATCTGGACCGTTGATCTCTGCAGATCAATGGCCATCGGGCCCCCATATTTCTTCCCATTCACCCGCCTTTTCCTTTATCACTTTCAAAACCTCTTCTTTCTCTCTTAATCCTGATCGTCCATTAGAAAGATCTGACGATCGGAATTAAACCCGATAACCCAGTTCCGCCGGGGCCTACTACCCACCATATGCGAAGGCCCGCCCAATCTAATTATGACACCTCGCCTCCACTCCAACAACTCATCGTGAAACTTTACCATCGCGCTAATTCCATGCCGTTGGATCTGGAGCCTCTGATCCAACGGTTGACGATTCGTATCGCAAAATTTTTGCGCCTAAAGTTTAACGATAAATTTTTTGCGAAATGGGCGATATTGGGAGGGACACGTGTTAGACGCTGTATGGAATCGAATTCCATTTGCTCAAAACCACCTCCCCACATTTTATTTTGTGAAAACCATTCCCGGTTTTCCGCCATACCACTGCCCTCCGCAACGTCACTTTCGTTTTTAATCCCAGCCTTCAATCTCTGAGATCGGATGGTCCTGATTTAATCTCACCCCCATTCATGTTCCACCTAAATTTCTCTTGAAATATTTCACCAAGTAATCTCGAGTGTTGATTGTCCTAATCCAATGACTCCTATTTGTCGTTGCACCCAAACCACCATTTGCACCTGGTTAGCTGCTCTGCCAGGATTTTCCTCCCATTTTTCCGCCTGCATAATCACCCTTCCTCTGCATCGCTCCTACGCTCTGCCCATCCTCCGAAGTAGTCTAACCTCTAAACACAGGATTTTAAAATAACTTTGTCTATTTCTACAGGTTTGGGTAAAATTACAGGGATAAACCCTCCCGCAGCCATTACAGTGTTATGGGCCGAGGATGACGATCCTCATAGCCCTGAATACAAATTAAAGGGACCAGGGGTTTAAATTTCACGGTTTGAAAAGGTCGATAAGTCATGATCATCAGATTTTTGAACAAATTCTTTAACAAACCCTCTGTGCACCTGCAAACATCAAACATAGTGGACATCAATTAATTGAAGAGTATCAGCATCAAAGACAGAGGATGAAAGCATAATCTGAAGATTAAAGGTTCTAAACAAAGTTTAAGAAGATTAAGGCAAAAATTTGAGAATCAAAGGCCTAATCCACAAAAGAAGAAGATAGGCATAGTCAGCAGTTTGAGGATTATTAAGGATAATGTCTCAAAGCCTGAATCAGGCATAAACCCAGTGTTTAAAAGTAAATCAGTGTTTAAGTGAAAGAAGACAAAAACAACGAAGGACACCTCAGAGCCACATCGAAGGGGCTAATTGAATCCCCTAGCTACCAAATTGACACCTACAACCTTTTTTGCCTCAAAGGAATACATAGATTAAAGCTCAGTCAGTAACATTAAGACTAAAGGTAACTGACAGTTATTACAAACAAAAGAACATATTTTAAACTGTCAGTAAAGTTATTGTAAAAGATAAAAAGAGCCTTAAAGTCAATCTTTTCACCCATCAAGCCTAGAAAGCAGAAAACAAAGTTGTAAATGGAATGCTTTCTTGCTTTATGCCTTGCATGGTTTTCAAGGCTAGGAATTGCATTTAGTATAGAATTAATGATACTGAACCCTAGAAACTCTTCCACCCCCTCATTTTCTTATAAAATCTCCTTGAGGAACACATTATAAAGGGTTTGTCTCTGGATATCTGTTACATGTAAATAGTTTTCTAAAGTTGTTGTAGCCCTATTTGTAATTGAAGATATATAAGCTGAGATGAGAAGTTTGAATTTGTAGAAACCTACTGGACTTGATGATTGTAACTGGTTTGAGCATCAAATACAAATAACTGATTTATGGGATCCTGGTCTATGTCAATGGTGATGTGTTTCTCACTGTAATTGTTATTTTTCTTTATGTTTCCATTCTGTCCACTTTTCTCTGATAAAGAACAAAAAATATAGATTAGGATTTACTCCTGAAGTACCCAAAATCTCACTAAAAATATTTATCCTTTATGTTTTCTGTTGTTTGTTTATTTGAAGGTAATTCAATAGAGTATAACCAGTGAAGTGTTGGTAAGCCCATATTTCCTGAATACAACTTGAGATTTTATCTTTGAATGTTCTTGAGAAGTTTTCTAATTAAATTTGAGATAGATAATTTTATGGTTAGCCCTGTCCTCTAGTTTATCTCCAACAATTACTTTGAAGAGTTCCCTTAAGAGTATGTTGAAAGCAGGCTAGTTTAAAAGTACTTACCTGATCTTAGACTACTTTTTATGTTTGTCATGAATGTTTTCCTTTTTAATACGCTGAAAGTAGGCTAAGTTAAAAGTATTTACTTGATCTTAAGCTATTCTAAGTGTTTTAAATGTTTTCTATTGAAAGTACATCAAAAGCAGGCTAGTTTAGAAGTACTTACCTGATATTATATTACTTTTGTGTCTTTCCTTAAGTGCATGCCAAAAGCAGGGTAGTTTCAAAGTACTTACTTGATCTTAAGCTGCTCTTTTTTTCTTCATCTGTTTGATTTCCCTCACTCCATTTCTTATTGTTTCATTCCATAAAATCAACTTAAAGAGATCCTTTGACATAGATGAATTTCCCCATGGACCACCGTTGAACCTTTTTGTTTCAATTAAATCCTCTTATGACTCCATAGCCCAATGGATTAAAGCTAATCCTTGCCTATCTTATTAGCAGAACTATTCTTCCACCTATTCACACCTTCACCCTTCATATAGACTTCCTTCACCTTCATCATATCCTTGCCCAACCAAAACCAAACAACAAACCTTGTTCTTAATAACTAGCCTAATATCATACTAAAACCTTAAAAGATAAATCAATCTTTGAAACTTATAGAGAGATCCCTCTCTGGATTCAGGAGGGCTAGATCCTAGAATCCCAAAGTGGTTTGATGTTGTCTTGTCTTTTGGATTTTCCAATCTGCCAAAACACAAGAACCCCAACACCTTCAAAGGAAACTGAAAATGAGATTCACCTTGCCAACTGTCCTTATGGTGATTTTTTGCTGAATAAGCCACGTGCTTGTGTCGATTCCCGACTAAGTTTCCTCGCCATAGTACTCTGCCATTCTGAAACCAACAATGATCATTGATGAACTTTGTGTCCTCTTTGCTTGCATGCTTCACCCTCTCTTGTATTTTTGCACCACCTTGCACTGACACTTTGTTTTCTGCACCGATCGACACCAAAGACATTTGCTGCAACTTCTTGTCATCTTCTTCCAAAGACGACCTGCTTTCAGACTGAAACAACTGATTATTTACATCAACATAAA
Organism: Pinus albicaulis; assembly: GCA_034641835.2. Classification (NCBI taxonomy): domain Eukaryota; kingdom Viridiplantae; phylum Streptophyta; class Pinopsida; order Pinales; family Pinaceae; genus Pinus; species Pinus albicaulis. The sequence continues at coordinate 1,787,264,361 of CM076575.1, forward strand.
CATGAAAAGGATTATGTACAAATTATTTTTTCTTAATCATCAACAAAGTCAAATTTTGACTTGCATCGACAAGCATTTTCATTTGCCCAACATTCACTAAAGATGAGTCTATATTTTTGCGATGTGCTCTCACAATAAACTCCTTGCCATCCTTGAATAAACGGTACTTTTTCTCATGGCGATGGGAGATAGCTTTCCTGTGATACAAGTAAGGAATTCCCAACACCACACCTGTAATATCAAGCGGAACAAAATCTAATTCAACCATGTCAATATAATGAGCTGTTATGGCGAAGCGCAACATGCACTTCCTTGAAACCTGTAAATTTGCATCCTTGCAAATCCAACCAAGAGGATAAGGTTTAGGATGTGGAATGGTTTCAAAGATTCAGATTCTTGACTAAGTATTCAGAAATAAGGTTCGATTGTGACCCACTATCAAATAGCGTGTCTATCTTTGTGTGTTTGGAAATGATCCTCACATGAAAAAATTCAATTCCCTTCTCTTCACTTGGATCTTCTATGTGATAGTTTGAAAAAATAGAACTGGGTTTAGTCTCATTTACAATATCTTTCCCCTTTATGTTATTTAGTGCCATAGCTATGCTTTTAGTTTCATCTTCTGATTCATACCCTAAGTCTTGTTCAGCTATTGCAACCGTCTTGCCTTTTTCCTTGGTTTTATCTTTGGTTTTAAATTTTTCTGGTTTCAACCTCAGATGAAGTTTCCAACAATGGTCTTCATCATGGCTTGTTTTAGAACAATTTTTACAGAATAATTTTCCCTTCCCTTTCCTAGAATTTTCATTTCTCTTTTTCTCTTTGCCCTTAAATTCACTTTCCTCATTCCCATCAAAATATTGTTTCCCTCTAGCCTCTAAATGTGTGGCTTGGACACAAACCTCATCTAGAATAGTAGGATTGAACATAAGGATAGTATGTCTAAGGTAGCTGTGCAAACAACCTATATATTTCAGCAAAGTGTCTTGACTTTGTAAGTCTACCCCTAATAAGAGTGCTCTTCTCCTAAACTCTTGGGTGTAGTCTTGTACATTTTGTCCCTTAAGTTGCATGAAATTTTTCCAATTCATGATAGCCTTTTGTAAATGAGCTAATGGATAAAATTATTGCTTAACTGCAGTAATAAAATCAACCCATGATAAAGTGATCTTACCATGTTTTCTAATCTCCTCCTTGGTTTTGGATTCCCACCAAACCAATGCTGCACCATCCATTCTCAAAGAGGCTAACTGAATCTTGGTATCGTCATCATGAAGGTTCTGTATCCTCAAGTAAACTTCTAACTGTCCTATCCAATTGTCAAGTTTTTCTGCATTGACTTCACCATTAAACATAGGCAACTCAAACTTAACATCAAGCTTTAAAAATGAAATTTTACCATTGTTCTTGGACTTGTGAGATTGATTCACTGAAGTTGAGGATGACGATGTAGAGGAAGAGGATGAAGATGGGGATGGTGGATCACCATTTCCTCCATGTCCTTTCTTTGACTTGTCTTCACTTTTCTTTCCTCCTGAAGATCCCTCTCCTTCAAGCCTTTCATTCCTTTCTTGGTAGAGTATCCTCACCATCTCAGTCATGTCTAGGATTTCATTTCTGAACACCTGTTCTTCTTCTTTGGGATCAATTTCTTCAGGAACTTCTCCTTCTCTTGAAGACATGATTACCGCTTCTTCTGCTTCTCTTGGAGGTGAAATCGAAGGTGGAGATAATGGCACTCTGGCCCTCCTTGGTTAAGGATTAATTTGAGCTCTAACCAATTGTCCTTCTCCTCTCTTGAGCTTAAGCCTAGTAAGCATCAAAACCTTGCAAACAGTCAAATATATCTTTGCACAAGAATAAATGCAGAGTAAAACTCTAGCTCTGATACCAACTTGATCTGAATGGAAATATTTGTAACGCTATGAAAAGTATCCAAAATGATATAATTAAGTGTGCAAAGTGGTCTCCATGAATTGCAGGTTAAACAAAGTAGTTTTGGTTATGTATTTGAGTTTTTAGTGTGGGGATTAGTTAAGTAATTTTACTATTTAACTTATACAGTAGAAATGAATAGCAAGTAAAATTCACCAACACATAACACAACAAATTGTTGAGGTAGTTCACCCCTCCTGGGCTACATCTGCTGGTCCAAGGCTCGCCAATGGCATGTCCTTGCTCTATTAATTTGCTCAAAATGGTTATAAAGGTAAAAATATGCCTCAATAGGCAAAAAAAACTGTAAATTCAGCTTCAAAAGATAGAAAATAGCTAGAAATGGCTTTTCATTTACACTAAACAGGTAAAGATAGCCAATACACTGCCTTCTCCATGATGGCCCTGAGGGCTCCTTCATCTTCCTCGAAGAAAAATATGCTGTAGATCACCTCTGTTCAACCTGAAACCTGTTCCAAAAAACTTAGAATGCTCAAGAAACTCAAAATTGACTAAAATTTCATAAACTTGAACAAAGTATTTTTGAAGGACAACTACCCTCTCCCAAAGATGGACCAAATTTTGCAGAACATTGTTGATTCCCAAAGGATGTATATGCTTGATTGTTTGCTGGAAGAGGATATTGAAAAAGTGATTGGCGAGTTTCACAAAGGAGATTGTGGAGGTCATCATTATTGGAAGGCTACAACAAATAAGATTCTCAAAGCATGGTATTATTGGCCTACTATGTTTAAATATGTCTACAAAAATATTCCTGCCTACCATGAATGCCAGATTTTTGATGGTAAGAAGAAGATTGTTCCTTTACCCTTGATGCCTATCTATGTTGAGGTGCCATTTTAGCAGTGGGGGCTATATTTTATTGGTGAGATTCATCCATCATCTTTAGGTCAGCATCGCTGGATTCTGACATCAACTGATTATTTCACCAAGTGGATTGAAGCAATCCCAACTAGGTAAGCAAATGATTCAGTTATCATTTCATTTTTGGAAAATAATATATTGTCTAGGTTTGGCTGCCCTATGAATATAATCAATGATAATGCATAGAGATTCAAATCTAAGAAGCAGATCAGTTTTTGTCATCAATATCACATTACACTTGGGAATTATACTGCATATTATCCACAAGGTAATGGTCTTGCTAAATCTTCTAACAAGAGCATTATGAGGATTATTAAGAAAATGTTGCAGGAAAATAAGAAGTCATGGCATTTGAAGCTGAAGTATGCTCTGTGGGCTGATAGAGTGTGCACAAAGAGATCAATTGGAACTTTACCTTATGAGTTGGTTTATGGGGTTGAAGCCATTTTTCCTAAATCCTTTGGAGTGCCTATCATGAAGCTGCTGCAAGGATTAGAGGAGGAGCCAAATTCAATTCAAAGGAGGATTAATCAGTTGATAGCCTTGCAAGAGAAAAGGGAGGAAGTCTATAACAATAATAACCAATCTCAAAACAGAATCAAGAAGACATTTGTCAAGAAGGTCAAGGAGGAAAACTTTCAAATCCAAGATGTGGTTTTGAAATGGGAGGCCACGATTGAAGAAAATGGGAAACATGGTAAGTTTGAGAATATTTGGAAAGGTCCATTCATAGTAGCTACATTTCATGGGAACAACACTTACATTATGTAGGAGATGGATGGATAACCTTGTGTTGGAGGGCTTATCAATGGAAAGTTTTTGAAGCACTATTCCTCTTAAATTCTGCTGATCATTCATTCCATTGTATATAGTCCATTCTATCTATTTTTCTGCTAATAAAGAAAATTTGATCATCAAGCTTGATCCCAAGGTGAAGGCCATTAGAGTTTGAAGGAAAGCTTGGAAAATTTCAAAGTTTTTGTTTTCAAGAAGATGGATAGCAGCACTGGAAATATAGGTTCTTTGGTGTACCACAGGGGCACACCATCCCAAGTGGAGCCACTGTTATCTCTCAGAAAAAATTGAAACATCATTTGAAAATGTCTTAGAGGTTCATGTGTCAAAGGTAGGGTCATAGAATTCATTTTTCATTACTTGGTTAAAGAAAATTTTAAATTTTTCTTATTATCTTATCCTAAAGTCCAAAAATCACCCCCATTCAAATCTTTTCATGTCACATCAGTCATTATTTTCTGACATGTTTCATTTCCCAAGATTATAACTCCGAAAAATTAATTTTAGCCAAGAATCCCTAATTTTGTAGAAAAATACACAGAGAAAATGCACTTTTCGCTAAGAAACTGCTAATACTTTCATAGCGAAATTGCCCAAAAATACACTAGGTATGCTACGAAAGGAAGGATTCCTCTCTGTCTTGTCAAAAAAAATGCTAGGTGTCAGTAAATGATTGAAGGGGATATGGTAGATTCCATTCGAGTCAATAAGGGTTAAGATCAAGGTACAATGGTCATGGATAAAGTCATTATTACCATTTTAAGCATGTATGAGTCATCATTATGCCATGAGTTGTCATCGAAATTCAAAATATTTCCCAATATGATACAACTAATATTTATTTTCCATTGTTGTTCATGCTTATGATAAATAATTCTAGAATTCCTTGATCAATTAGATAGGTTATATTTGTATATGCATGTTGCACTTGTATACTTCTTGTTGTTTCTTGGTCACTTTTGTAGGTAATTTAACGTTGGTAGCAGTGGAAATCAAGTTCTGGAAAAGCGAAGGATCAAGGAGCTTCGACGAAGAGCAACATCACACCATCAGATCAAAGTAAGAGATCTCCTTCGATCTATGTTTCATTTATAATATAGGAAAGTAGGTATTATCTTTTTCCTCTTGTTGCCAGACCCACTCTATGGCTAGAGGGATCATCTCTATTCGCAAAGAGCATTTACTTGGACAACACTCCTACACCAAATAGTGTGAGGTATTATTGGGACTTCATATTCGGGAGATCCCCTGAATGTTGGTGGGTCCTGCATCATTAGCATATACACAGGGGACTTGATTGAATAGGATATGCTAATGAAATTCCATTAAGTTTAATGAGAAAATGGGATAAATATATCCCTCTCAGTGTCTAGGAGAGGAATGTGGGTCGTAGAACTTGACAAGGAAATTTTATTAGACATTTTAAAAATTTTAATGGACAAATGTGGTGTATAAATACCTGTATAGTAATCATTGATGTTGTTAATTTGAATTCAAGCAGGATAGTAGATATAGATTTGCTACGGACACTAGAAAAATGAAGCTGAAAATATGAAATATGAGAATGAAAAGCTGACTTATGGGGAAAACATGAAAAATGCGAGGGAAAAAAAATGAAATTTAATGTTGAAGTGATGTGTACGAGATGATGTGGCAGAGGTGACATGGTGATGTGACACTGGTGATGTGGTGGTGTGATAGGGTGATATGGTAGTGAAGTGTCGATTGTTCAACAAAATCATGCTCGCTTGCCACAGACTTACAGGAGCACCCATTGTGACAGGCGAGGCCTGCTAGTGGTGATCCAACAGTTGAAAATAACCATTGGTTGATGGTAAACCATCTGATGTTGACTCATTTATGGAGGCTCCCATGTCCATAAACCTCGAGCTATTCATGATGTTGGCTTTCTGCAATTGGGAGGGTCTGACCTCTCGAATAATGCCGCCCAACGAATAAGCCCGACATTTAACCTTCAATTCATTAAAATCCAACAGGGTCCCACCAATCACACTTTATCTTGATGTTTCGTTATCTTAATTTCAATGTTAATCCACCATTTATTTCTTCAAAATCCTAACACTATGATAAGTATGCTTTTTTATTTTTTTATTTTTAAATTGCGGAATATCATTTTTTTTTCTTTTTTCACAATTAAAATGTAATGAAAAATGAGCTAAAACATCTGGCTCCACCTAGGGATAATGTTTTGAAGTTAGAAAGCACTAATAACTGTAGATTAGTTCCTTCACTTCGGGCATGGATTCATATCATATCTTAGAACATTACAATGAGAAGCTCACCAAATACTTACAATGATCAAGCTGATATTTACAATGCTAAAGTAAAAGAGCTCAATGCTGGAAATAGTGTTTCAAGAACTTCCCATTGACAAACATCTGTAGTAGTTCTCCATCCAAATTCTCCAAAATAAAAGTATTATTGGCTTTGAATTCTGCTATTTTTAATGGTACAAACCATAAAGGATAAAATTTACCACGTTTTCCCTTATCCTCTCTTCTCACATCCCATATTAAACTAGATATCCAAGTTGAAAAACTATCTCCTTGACTTTTCTATAAAAAATTAGTTTCATTTTCTCTCGGTAGCTGATTATATTTTCAATTATATTTTCATTTACCTTTTCTTTGTTTTCATTTAACTCCACTAGTTGGTTTATCCTTTGAGTCAATGCATTGGGTTCCCCCTCAACATCTTGAATAAGTGCAACTACTGCTTTTGCTAATTGAATAAGAAATAAAGCTGCTACTCCATACACCAATTAAAAAGGTGACTTACCAGTAGACCTCTTAGTAGTCACTATGTTTTCTGAGAAGGAAAAAATTAGTGGATAATCCCAGTTCCTCTTATTTTCTAGTATTCTTCTCTTAAGTATTCTTACTAGAGTTTTGTTTGAATATTGTTCCAACCCATTTCCTTGAGGATAATAGGTAGTAGAATGGGAGAGAGTCACATTTTATTTCTGGAAAAAATAAATTAACTTTGCAGACCCGAACAATTGAGCATTATCTGTTACTAATTGTTGAGTTAGGGTCCCCTAGGGTCAATTTTTAGGTACAATTTTGGCTAAGTTTTGTTAAAATGCGTTGCGCCCAGAAAATTCAAGGAAATTTGGGGTGGCTCAAAGTTCCTTCATCATTGTAGCAGGTTAAGGGAAAATGGGCTCAAACCACGGTTTGAGACCATGCTATTTGCGCATCTTATTCCTATAAATATGTATGAGTCTAGTCGAGTAAAAGATATATCCAATATCAGATCTTATCTTGTCTTATGTGATTTTATTTTGGGAAATTTGTGTTAGTCTGGGTTGGATAGGCTCCTGCTGGCTGTGTGTGCAAAGACCTAGTCCTGAGCTATGTGCAAGGACCCTGTTGATGTGTGCACAGGAAAATAATTCTGTACTGATTAAAGATATATCAATAAAGAGATGAATTTTGATGAATTGAAATCTACCTGTATGATGTTTATGCAAATGTGTTAATGCATCGATTTACTTATATTTATGTTGCTATTAGTGAATGCACATTTATCTGAAGTTACACATATGATGGTAGATTCTTGTCTTTGCTAAGTATTGCATGATTGATTATGATCTATGTTAGAGGACAGATCTCTCTAGTTGTGAAAGAGTTATTCCTGTTTCTATTGAGTCTATATAAATAAGGATAATTTCCTGATTCATGCACGACTGTAGTATAATTAAGGGGTTTTTCTGTGTTAGATCTGAATTGGGTTGAGAAAGTCACTACACTGACAATAACCATTAGATTTGTTAAGGAGGGATAAGATCCACATGACATGCTCCCTTAGAGTGCAAAAACATGGTTCCAACACTCCTCCATATTGCTTCGGGTGTAATATCCCGAAATGGGATATTTCACAATTTTTTCCTAAATATTGTTAATCCAACATTTTACCATAAAATTACCGAATTAATTGTTATCACTTAGAAAAAAATGAAACATCATTTGCAAAAGTCTTATAGGTTCATGTGTCAAAGGTAGGGTCATAGAATTCATTTTTCATTACTTGGTCAAGGAAAATTTAAATTTTTTCTTATTATCTTATCCTAAAGTCCAAAACTCACCCCCATTCAAATATTTTCATGTCACATCAGTCATTATTTTCTGAAAATTTTCATTTCCCAAGCTTATAACTTCGAAAAAGTGATTTTAGCCAAGAATCCCTTCTGTCATAGTGAAATACACAGAGAAAAGACACTTTTCACTACGAAACTGCTAATACTTTCATAGCGAAGCTGCCCAAAAATACACTAGGTATGCTACGAAAGGAAGGATTCTTGTCTGTCTTGTCAAAACAGCTGCTAGGTGTCAGTAAATGATTGAAAGGGATAGGGTAGATGCCATTCGAGTCAATTAGGGTTAAGATCAAGGTACAATGGTCATGGATGAAGTCATTATTACCATTTTAAGCATGTATGAGTCATCATTATGCCATGAGTTGTCATCGAACTTCAAAATCTTTCCTAATTGAGTCATTTGTCATTCTCCGCTCCCTCTTTGCATGGTATTGAGCTCTGGAGAGCTATTTCATTGAGCCCAAGCTGTGGTTGGTATTTTCAAAAGTTTGCAGGTATCACTGATCAAGCAAGGCAGAGAAGACATAAAGGTACCATGGCTGCAAAGAGGAAGACCAAAAAAGGTGATCACAGTCTCAGATATGAGCCATCAGACATGAACTTGATAAATGAAGACCCAAAAGATTCAGAAGTTTTCAGAAGAACATGGTGTTTACAGTTTTGCCAAATATTGCAAGGATGCCATGTACAAATTTCTAAAGAGTTTGCCTTAAATTTCAATGGGACAACTGCAAAAGTGGGAATGTTGAACCTCACTATAACTCCAGAGACCATTGCAGCAGCAATAGGAATTCCAAGAGGAGAAGAACAATGGTTCAAAGGTTTCAAATTCAACATGCAAGAATGTAAATAATTTATCAAGCCAGAATATAGTGAGGTTAACCTTACAAATTCCATTCCAAGGAGCTACATGAAAGTTAATTTCTTCAAGCTACTTCTAATCATTCAAAAATACTTCACTTGTGAAGGGAGGTATGATAAGGTCTATTCTTACCACTTCAAAATTTTGCTACATTTTGTTGGTAAGAAATCTCTTGATCTACCTTTTTATTTATACAAAAGTTTAGCAAGAATGGCAGATAAAGTTAAAGCTAAATCTGAAGGAAGTGAAACCTCACTTTTTCATCATGGTTTAATAAATTTTCTGGTTTTTTATGAATTAAAGAGACTAGGTAGAGACTGGTCTTCTTTTTTGTTTTTCAGTGGTTTTGAAGTGGATTACATCACCACTAAAAGAACTCCTAAACCTAGAGGTATAACATGACATTCAGTGGCAGAACAAAGTGAATCAGTAGGGGCAGAGCAAAGTGAACCGTAATCATGGAAACAAAGAAATTGCAGAAACTTGATACACCTGTTGTTTGACCTACAAAACAAAAGTCAACTATGAGCAAAATTGCAAAACAAGAGCCAACTGTGAGTAAACATGGTAGCAAAAGGATTACAAGGAGCCAAACAATGGCTAAAGGAAATTTAGAAGACATTCTACATGCTATTGATATTGAAGAGACTCCCATATTTCAAGCTGAGGATATAGATGAGGGAGGAAAGAAACTCAAGAAAGCCAAATTAGAAAATAAGTTAGAGTTTGACTCGAGGATACAGGTTTTATGTTTCAGGCTAGGAAACCCATGACAAGACATGCTAGAAAACTCTTGGAAAGCAGTAAAGAAGTTCAGAGGGTCACTGATATGATCCAGTCGCCACAAAGTATCATTGACCTATCATTGTTTAGCCAATTTAGTGTCCTAAATTTTTAACATTAATTATCAACCAGGATTTTTCACTTTGATGAAGTGTGGTGCACCATATGTTCCTAAGTGTCCCTTTTCTTACTTCGTTGTTTTAATGTTTTATTGTTGTTTTGGGGTTTTATGTTTTGATCCTTAGTGTTCTATTCTAAACTAGAAATATGAGATTAAATCTAATAAAAAAGGAAGAAAAGGAAATGTTATAAAATGAGTTAACCTTCTATGAAAGAAAACAGAGTTTTATGGACAATTTCGAAATCTAATTTCTAATCAAGAAAAGGTGAAACAAGAAAACCTAATCCTTGGATCTTATAACTTAATTGAAAATTCAAGAAATGAAAACATTTGATAACTCAAAACATTAAATCTGAATCTTATTCATTTAGCCATTCTTACATATTCTATTCAATTTTAAGCTTAATTAGAATGTCTTTGAAAGAGATTACTTGCAATGGAATGAGAATTTTCTATCTAAACTGATTAAGCAAATGACATGAAATAAAATTCTAGACAGTTATTGTGTCTTTAAGTCACTCACTATTATTCAATAGACTGAACTTAGTGAGACTCAACAACTGTAAATTAGGAAAGAAAATGACATGAAATAAAGTGCTAGACAGTTACTGTGTCTTTAAGTCACTCACTATTATTCAATAGATTGAACTCAGTGAGACTCAACAACTGTAAATTAGGAAAGAAAATGACATGAAATAAAATGCTAAACAACTAATGTGCCTGTAAGTCACTCACTATTATTCAATAGACTGAACTCAATTAGATACAGTAATTTCAGACTATGAAAGCAATCTAAAAAGAAAAAAACAAAGAGAGATGCTAAACATAAATTGAAATAACTTAGCTAGAAAACATAAGAAACCTCCTCGGATAGCAGGGGCCCTCTGCTACCAATTCGGTGCAATTATTTAGCTCCTTAAGGTTGTAATAAAAACAACATCAAAGGCTAATCTCCTTTATTAAAACAAAATTTAAAAAAAACAGAGTATCACTGTAATTTTGAATATGTTATTAACCGTCCCCTCTCGGTTCTATAGAGCTTAATTTATATGAAAATTACATAACTAATGTCGAACAGAAATAGGTACAGGTGTAATCTTCAAATTTTAATCGGATTGGGACTCTTTTAAGACTCATGATTTGCTGCAAAGAAAATCAGGAGTCCTAATTCTTGTAGAAAATAGTCTCTTTGACTCTTGCCTTGACTATTGGCTTAGACACCTCCAACTGTTGATTCAATCCTCGTGGATTGGAAGGAATCATGTAGAGAATATTTGAGAACTACCCATGTGCGCCTTTTATTCAATTGACACCTACATCATACGTAAACACAAGAATAGCTGCGAAATTCTTGTCTGGCTACGGAATGCCTGTACTCTGTAGCTAAATTGTTCAAAATTATTAATACAGCAAAAACCATGAAAATACAACATGTTAATCATTTGTATGTAACCTTTAAGAAATCCTAATCATTCTTCATTGATTTTAGGCTTATGAAGTGATAAACGAATGATGAATTGAAGTGAAGGTTTGTAAAAGAGAAGACAATTCTAGGGCTCAACATACCCCCACTGCAAAACTATTGCATGTCCTCATGCAATTTCATCAAAACTTATTCCATGTGCTTTGAAACCTCTGCTAGAACATCCAGCCTTATCTTTCTGCTTCTTTTGGTAGCTAGTGTCATTCTGGGTTTCTTCATGAGTAATTTAAACCTGAGATTTATGAGGGCTCTGTTCAATTTCTTATTCCTCTTCTTTAGCTTCCTGTTTTCTTTGTGTAGTGTCCCCATTTGCAGAGTGAGAGTATTATTCATAGCATTCTTCAATTTAAAATTTTATCTCAAGATTTCATTCTCAATCTTAATGTGTCTCTTCAGTATCTCCAATTCAGAATTATCTTTCTTTAGGGTTTCTATTGGAGGTTCTTGTGGACTGAGGGGTCTTTCTTTATTCTTTGAGGCCTTTCTTTCAAAAGATTCCACATAATCATAAATCTGCTGTTGAGATGGGTCTATATCAGGAGTTCCTATGTTAGGATCTTCTTCAAACTGATGTAAAGGAGATCTATCAACTGGTGTTTGAACCAGATTTTCTTCATCTTCAACATTTATAATTCCTGTTTCCTTAACCAGTGTGTTTTTCATTATTCCTTTGAGTCTAGAACTTCTCCTTAACTTTGGTGGATTTTCATTTTCTTCATCAGTATATTTACTTGTTATTTTCTCTTTTCTTTTGACCCTAATCTGTCTTCTAATCTTTTTCAACTTTTCAGAAATCAATTCTTCACTTTCTTCCTGTGATGATGTATCATGTTTATTTTCAACAACTTTATCAGTTTTTCTTCTTCTTCTTCTACTAACATTTTCTTCTTTCGATGATGTTTCTTCTCTTTCTTGAAAATGATTTCTTAAAAGAAACTCTTCCCAATTATCTCCTATTTTCTTCAAGTGAAATTCAATCAACATTTTTACTAAGCCATGGTGGTGGAGAGTAGTTTCTAGAAATTGAACTCTTTTCTGAACATTGGAAGCCATTCTTTTCAAGCTATTGAGTAAAATGAAAGGTAGATTTATCTCTCCATTATCTAAGAAATTCATTAACAGCCTGATATGGTAAACATACATTGTACCGAATCTACCTTCACATGTTACAAATTTTTGCAAAATTAATAACATGTTTCTCCGTTTACTTTTTAAAGATGTGCTTAGAATTCCATTTCTAAATATTGTAATGTCCATACCTGGATTCTTCAACATTTGTTTCCAATACTCATTATGAAACTCCTTATTCTTGAACCATCGTTCTCCTTTTCTTGGTAGCTCTGTGGCCTCAACTACAAATGATTCTGTTATGGTAAAATTAATGTCTCCAATTTCCACTTCTGCTCCATCAAATGATCTGGCAAATGATTTTGTAATTTCTTTATGGAACCCATTGAATTTTTCTACAAAACTTAACCACCCAATTTTCTGTAATAACCCTTTAACTTGTGGACATCCTTCCAGATTCTTAACTCTAATTGGTTCTGTTCTTACAATTAACCCCATTTCTTCTCTGTATAAATTACTTTCATTTCTTGGCTGTAGGGTCTGATGCTCTGTTTCTGAACTTGTGCCTGAGGATAGAGTAGTTGCAGAAGGATGTCTCACTCTAAGAATTACTTCTATGAACCTGCAAATGGATTGGCTACAGAGTGTGATGGTGGTGAGTGAATGAGCTGGTGAGCAAATGATGGAGATAATCAAGTTGAGGGTTTGATATAGAATGAAATGGTTGCGAAAAGATTTATGATGATCTTAGGAATCATAAATAAATGATACGATCTTATAAAGACGTGGTCTAATAGGTCACGTCTAAGGATTATGACCGTTAGTCACTTAATTAATGATGAACCGTTATGGAACACAGGGTAAGGGATACAGTCGAGGTGTTTTATGATAAAGGGAGATCAATTCAAATGATAGATTTACTTAGGAGACATATGATTATGCATGTTGTATCTTTTTCATGTTTTATATTTTTGCTATCAAAATAACTTTGCACAATTTACCTCAAAATCTTTGACTTTGCTATTTGTTGTGTTTATTCTTCATTTTGTAGAATGTTGATCTTTTAGAATAGAGCTCCATAGTCTCTCTTTAAAATCATCTTTTATTTGTTGAGGTAGGCTTACAGAGTCAGATTAGCTGCAGAACAGAATCAACTACAGAATGGACAGCTGCAGAATGTACTTGTTAACATAATATGAAATACAGATATGGAGTGGAATGGGATGGAATATGAGTATGGAATGGAATGAAGTATGAGTATGGAATGGTATGGAATATGAGTATGGATTAAAAATTGTTATGGAAATGGAAATTGAATGAAGTGAAGTATGGAATGAAAAAAATTGGATTTGCAATTTTGTGTTATGCAATTATGAGTACTTAGTGAAAAAGAAAAATTGAAAGTATAGGATGTCAGAAAATTCTGATTTTCACCCTGCACTTCTCCATAAATATGCCAATCACTGATTGGTTTTCATATTTGTACTTTATTATTATTATTATTTTTTTGGATTATTGAAGAAAAACATAAACTAAGGTAGTGAAGAAGAAAAATTCTTCTTCACTAACCTCATATCAATGTTATCTTGGAATTTTCTGACAAATTCTTCTCTTGAAAGTGATTTATGATATACCTTAAGTATATGTCCAATTACAAGAAATGATGCCTTCTCTTCATCTATTGTTCTGATCTTTATTGCTCAATTTTCAAATATTTTCTGAATTTCATATGGCCCAAGCCAATGAGTTTGAAATTTACCTTGAAAATCCTTGAATTTTGAATCAAACAAGAGTGCCCAGTCACCTTCTTGAAATTTATTTTCTTTGATTGTTGGACCAGGGTCTCCCACACTGATGAAAGCTGGTCCAATTTTGTAGTATTTTGATTATATTTAGTCTAGCGCAGGGGTGATAGGGCGGATAAAAGCCCCAACACATTGTAAGTAGGTAAATAGGTAAAACTAGGAGTCCGCAAACCACAATTTGCAGACCATGGTAAGTCTAGGCTAAATTGGTATAAATAGTAAGTATTTTTGAGTCGATAGGTAGAAGATGAATAGAAGTGAATGCTAAGTGCAGATTGTTAGTTTTGGGTTTCGGGTATTTGGGTTGGACTCTTGCTGGCTATGTACACGGAGATCCTTTGTCCTGATGTGTGTGGACCTTGCTGGCTATGTGCGCAGGTGGGATTTGGGGTTATGTAAGAATTTGCTGATAATATATGAGAAGTATTGCTGGTATTTGGTTTTGGATCTATCTGTTATATGAATCTGCGCTCTGTGTTAAATCTGTGATGAGGTACGAATGGTCTGTGTTATCTCCTGTGTTTATCTATAATATATGATATTTGGTCTGCTACGCGTACTGTAATTTATATCTTTGCTGGTTGAACGCACGTGGATGCGGACCTAAGACCTAAATTTGTAATACTGTGTACACCGGTTGTTTATTTAAGCCTGCGAACTAGATCTGTTTTCATAGATCTGTGCACTGTGCGTGGCTTGTCTTACCTGCTTTCTTTTCGGGTGCAGAAACCTGGTTCTAGCACCCTCCCATACTGCTTTAGGTGAGACTTTGACCTGTGCAAGTAGGTCACTGCCGAAAGGGCCAGTTGTATAGGGGTTTGTTGGCAAACCTTAACGTACGAACTTGGGTTAGGACCCCTAAAGCCAACAAATGGTTCCGTTGCCGGGACCAAGATCATTTTGAAAGAGAAATTAGATAATGCCAGTATGAAAAAAAAGAAGGTAGATATGGCTGCGAATTTAAGACTACCTACCTTCAAGGGTGCGGGTGATGAGGATATGGATGGGTTTTGGTTTGTTGCTAAATCGGTATGGACGATGCAAAACATTACAAGTAATTCGATGAAGCAAGCCCAACTATCTCTGGCTTTCGAGGAAAGAGCTCTGGGTTGGTATATGGGATACATTGGACAACATGCAAATGCAACTATTGATGAGATCAAAACGACACTGAAGCAACAGTTCAAAAGACCTAAATCCTATTTGCAGTTAGTCAACGAAATAAAAGACACCAAGCAAGGGCCATCTAAAACTGTATGGGAAGCATATCAGAGGTTAAAGAAGGCAATTAGGGAAGGTGGATTCTAGTATGATGATCAGCAACACACAAAATGGTTCATTTCTATGCTGCTACCTCACTTACGGGTACCTATGGGACAACTATCTATCGAAACACAAGAGAAAGAATTGGAAGTAGCTATGAAGCTAGAAGCTACCCCTAGGGATGATACACAACTGGGGGTACAGTAGATACAAGGTCAGATGGAAACAATGCATATGGAGATCCAAAATTTGTGCAAGGAGCGAGGGCCAGAAGCCAGCCCCGAAAAATGGTGCATCCGATGCTGGGTAAATAGTTATACCAAATATAACTGTCCATTACTTGCTGCGTATGTACAGACGGGAGCACCCAGTGCCTTGCAACCTAGGGAGGCCACGGGATCTAGTGGGTCAATGTTATGGTGTGATGATTGGCGCATTGCCGGGATACACGACATTATCCACTGCCCTCATAAGACCACATATGGCCTGGAAGTTAACCAACCGTGGTGCCGGTTCTGCAGATCAGTTGGCGACGTTGAGCAAACCTGCTGCACATACGATTTAATGACTGACCGAGGAAGCATATTCCGGGTCCGGTCCGATCCAGCTTCGCCCAGATCTCTCGTGGGAAGAGGGGGTTCCCCAGTGCAAGGTAGGGGCCACGGTGGCAGTGCCGGTCGAGGACGGGGTCAGCTGATCTTCTAAAACTGTGGGGAAGTAGGCCATTTTGCACGAGACTGTTTAAACCCAATTTGGAAGACCTGTTGGTATTGTAGACATTGGGATCACTCGATTGAGGAGTGCCCGATTCTAGTAGCAAGGGTTTAGGAGATGCAGGAGAACCCTAAGCGAAATGTGTAGAGGATGAAAACAGAACCTCGTGAGGCAGGATCAGTCCAAGAAGGGTCAATAAAAGAAGCTGCGACAGAGGAGGGACATCCCCCAAAATAAATCAACCCTGTGATTAGGATGGGTGGTGATCATGGCAGAAGAGGAGCGTATGACAATGAACGAAGGGAGGAGGTCAAACCATTCTTGCAAGCGTGTATGAAACTACTGCGCAACCAACAAGCCATGGAAATTATTCAAGAGCTAATCGTTGGGTGTGCAAAGAAGTCCCCTTCTAGCACACAAATACACAATGTGCACCAACTATACAGACAGAAGAAACAAATGGGACGGGAAATGCAGCTAACAATGCAGATCAGAGACTTTAAAATAGATCAAGTTATCCCCTATCTAGGATCAGATGTGAATGTGCTCCCTAAGCAGATTTGGCAGCAGATGGGTGAGCCTAAGCTCGAATGGTCCGCTGTACAGCTACGCATGGCTAATCAACAGAAGATAATACCATAGGGAAGATTATAAAAAGTAGTGGTGGACATTGCTGGAGTTAGGGTGCAAGCTGATTTTGAAGTTATCCAGACAGTAGAAGATACAGACCCCTACCCAGCCCTTCTGGGCTTGGATTGGGCGATCGACATGGGAGGTATCAACAACTTAAAAAACTGAAATATGATATTCGAGAATAATGAAATATGCACCATCATCCCATTAGACCCTATCGAGGGGGACAGGTATACAGAAACAATCCAGGGGAACGAAGAAATAGATAACCTCTACAGATTATCCATGCAGGATGGAGAATGAATGAATCCCACGACCATGGGTACCACCGCTGGAAATCAAGATAATGAGGACCCTTCTGATTCAGACGAGGAGCTGGAACATTGGCAACGCCGATTAAAAATTGCCTCCACGTTACGATGCCTCCAAACTACCAGAAATATCAGGTGAATGTCAGCTGAGGTAAGAGATCTGCCCCGGTTTGATGGTTCGGGATATGTGGAGGACTTCCTGCAAGCCTTTGAAGCCATGGTTCTAAAAAATTGCAGGTTGGGAGCCCTTAAAATGACACTACGAGGCACGCCAACACAGTGGTGGGGACTACACGGGCAAACCTTCCAGGTATGGGAAGAATGTCGAACTATGTTGGTCTTACAATTTGCAACGCCAGCTTATCCGGATGACACAAGTATGACATACAGATCCTTGACCCTAGAACCCTGAGGGAACAAGCCTGTGTTGGGGGAGGATGCACCATCTCTCAAGATGATTAAATCAGTATAAGTGACAAACAGACTGGGGTTGTGAAAACTAACCGTTAGCATTATCATGTCTGGTAAAAATAAAAATTTACCGTTGGAGGCAACGGTCACCCGAAAATTAATAGCACAAATCGGGGAAAGTCCTAAGCCCTACGTAGAGTTTACCCAGCTGTTGATTAATGAAAGACGCTATAAAACCACTGGGATGGCCCAAAGCACAATTCTATCTTAGTTGCATAACTTATATCCCGTAGCCGTAAACTATCAGAGCATTTGGGTCTACACTGCGTCAATCATGTCTGCTCGAAACCCCCTTGCAAGTAGCCAAACAGAAGCTAAATTCATCTTCCAGGCAAGAGAAACAGCTACCAGCCCCTCGGAATCTTCGGTACCCATGGAGGAAGCAAGTGACAAAGTCATGGAGATCGAGTCTGGGGAAGAAGATGTACCCATAACCCCAGTTACCAGAAAAGGCAAAGAATCAGCCCAAAGCTCAGAAAAGCCTCTGAAGACTGCAAAATGGGCCGCAGGAAAGCTGAGGACATCGCCAAGAACACCCAAGTCATCTCATGCCCCGCCTGGGCCAGAAGAGGTCCTCCCAGCTAATCCAATCAACTGGTTACCCCTATTTATCCAGCCACAAAGGACATCGACCCGAATGCCACGAAACTTAGATGGCATGATCACTTACTTACAAACACCGCTAACCCCTATGGGGGTCCCGGTCATTGGTGATCCTTGCGGAAAGCTCCATGAGGTTAAATTTTATGATCATGACTTGAAAAATTACGTAGCGTTCCTTGATCTGGCTCCCACATTGTATTTTGAGACAGTCCATGCACCTGATAGAGTCACAGTCATCCCTCAGCAATGGGTATCTGGATTGGCCAAATCTGGGATCCTAAACCTATTACGAATGCCCCACTTTGGCCATTACAACGTTACAGATCAGTTAGCCCGGTAGTTGCTTGCCCTGATTCACGACGACTGTTTATGGATTCATGAAAGAGTCCCCATTGATGTTGCATTAATCCACAGAATAACTAGTCTCCCCATGCAAGTACCACACCCCATGGAGAAAGTGGGTAAGAAATATGAGGGGGAAATTGTGACCAAAGTATGGCAGGCATACCATGTAAAGAAAAATAAGAGGGGTTTTATCATTGATTCCATCAGTGATCCAGCTACGCGAATTGGTACCTGAATATTAGCCTGCAAATTAACGAGAAAATGCCAGGTTGAAACGGTCCCTGCATATGTCATACGGGTGGCAGGTCAGTGTGCCAAAGGGGGCTGCTTCAATTGGGCACAACACTTGCGGGACAAATTTATGTCCAGTGTCCATGAATCACAAGAACAAGGAAAATCCTTTTGGTACTCGCGGTTGCTGTTTCTGATCGCTTTCGTCGCATGGGAAGCACCTAAGGAATCATTCGTCCCCCCGCTCAATCGGGGCATGTGTGAAGGAGCTCGGTACGCTCACTTATGGGATTCCAAGGATGCACAACGATTGGAGGATAACCAAGTATTCTGGGTTCTTTTCTAGGGTAATGTAGTAGCAGCCATCAATTCGTGCCCACGGCTATCTCCTATAATATATGAAAAATATAAGGGTATCACCAAGTTCCAGGTCACAATGCACCATATTCAAATCTATAGTGTTAAGAATAAAACCTGGAAGACTCTTCCTTATATGGTAATCGAGTGAGATATTGATGAGGTGATTGCGCGATGGCCACTTGCCTGGAAGATTGGCTTCAAAACCCCCGCGAAGAGTACTGCGGATACAAGCACAGCTGTTACAAGCCCAAGTGCACAGACGGGAACGGATGCTGGCGCAGCAGTCATAATGACCATTCCTTCCACGCAACATCCCAACAAGGATACTAGAGCTACCAACTAGGCCGCGCCCCAGGATATCAGTGCTGGGGGTACCAAGTGGATGGGACAGCCGGTACAAGGAACTTGGAAGAAGCAACGGCCCTAGCGACCAGCGAAAGATGAAGCAGTCACCTTGACTGACGGGGATCTCGAGCAGATTGCAGATGCCGTTACATTGGCCACAGAAGAGAAATGGGTAGCTTTAGCAGAGCAATGAAAAAATGGAGTCGACACCATTCAAGCGGAGCTGTGCATTCTACAATTAAAAACAGATATTTTGCAGACAAGCATCACCCAACATAGAAACCCTCCGCCTCCTAGTGAACCCACACTAGTTACAGAGGAACGACGTCTCTGTGTGATCCCTAGTGCTGCTCTTATTATGGATTCGTTGGACCCAACACTGCATCTCCCAGCAGGATCAGGCATACAGCTGAATCTCGCCTAGCTGCCGCACGAATCAGTAAGGGATATCCACACGACAGTTTGCCATGAAATTTACCATCGAGACCAACTAGTAAATCAAAAACTATGTGTTATCACCTAAAAAATTCTCAAAATATCATTGTCTCAACTCTGCTTTTGGTCATGATTTCAAGGAGGTCTAAAAGTAATTTTAAGTCTTGGTAAAGGGTAGGTTATATTTCCAGTTCAAATAAAGTCTTCTAGGTCCACTCCATGATCAATAAACTCTGAAAGTTTACTTTTTTTTAGTCATGGTCTTAGATAGGTGATTAGGTCATTTCATGCTTTAAAGGGTAGCTGATAGGGTTAGAGTCTCAAAAGTCTCATTTTCATTTCCAAATAAAGTTTAACAACCTTATTCCATGGTTTAAAGGTCCCATCATCCATTAAGAAGTCATTCCATTAGGTTTAGGGTCAAATTTTTTGCAATCATACAAGAATCCACATTTTCATAGTGTAGATAGTTAAAAAAAAGGTGATTTGCGCTACGAAAATGCTGTTTTCGTAGTGCGCTACGAAACTGCTGAAACAACCTTTTTCATCAAAAAACTCTATTTTCTGGTTTTAGTAGTCAACTTCCAAAGGGTTCCTAAGCAAATGAAAACTAATTTTTGAAAAGTGAAAGAGGTTTTTCTTACTAACATACTTAGCTACAACAACCTCTCTCAGTTTCTTCAAATTCATTATGAGGTGGGAGAAATTGATCACTAAACTTGCGCTACGAAATTGCTGAAAGTCATTGAGAGAAAAACTCTATTTTCTGGTTTTAGTAGTCAACTTCATGATCAATTTTTGGCCACAAGAAAAATTATTTTGGAATTATGAAGGAGGTTATCTTGATAAAATCTCTGGCTACAATAACCTATATCAATTTTCTCACAAGTGTTACCAGTTGGGAGATACAAGGCTTTATTTGAAGCCATATTTTCAGAAATCAAAATTTTCTAGTTTTACACATGTTGTTCAAAGACAGTTTCTGAGTAGTAGGAGAGGTATTTCAAAAAACCAAGAGAGATTTTTTTTCAAGACAGATTGGTCTCCAAAATCCTCCTTCAGTTTCTCAAAATACATTTTGGATGAAGAGATAAAGGCTCTGTCTCAAGACCTAATTTTCAAGGAAAAACAGGAAATCTGTCTCCTAATTTTTAGGGCAATTTTTGTCATGATCAGCATGAATACATCAAAGGTGGAGGCATCATCCAAATTTGACCTCATGGGATTGCAACTGGAAAAGGAAGCATTAAATTTTAGATAATTTTTTTAGCAGCATATTTAAAGAGTTTTAGTCCTATTTGTAATAGGACTCTGTTTTAGGTTTATAGCTGTCATTTTGCAATTAATAGCATGTTTGATAGTTAGAATAGGTGTCAAAGCATGGGGATTCGAATTCTCTAGTGGAGGATGAAAGAATCCTATATTTTAAATTTTCTTTATAGAGCACTAGGTCGATGTTTAAAGATATTTACAAAAAAATCGCTGCATGTCATGAATCCCAAATTTTTTAAGGAAGAAGAAAGCTTGTACCTCTACCTTTGGTTCCTATCTATGTGGAAGATCCTTTTCAACAGTGGGGGTTAGGCTTTATTGGAGAGATACATCCATCATCATCAGGGAAACATTGCTAGATTCTCACAGCAACAGACTACTTCACCAAATGGATAGAGGCGATACCAACAAGGTAGGCTAATGACTCTATAATTATTTCTTTTCTAGAGAATAATATATTGTCTAGATTAGGGAAAAATTTAAGGATGGGAAATTATTTTGAAGTTTAAAAAATTGGTGAA
This sequence comes from Pinus albicaulis, assembly GCA_034641835.2. NCBI lineage: Eukaryota > Viridiplantae > Streptophyta > Pinopsida > Pinales > Pinaceae > Pinus > Pinus albicaulis. The sequence continues at coordinate 1,787,285,722 of CM076575.1, forward strand.
TCTCACTAGTCCCTAATATGCAAACTATAAAATGTTTATTGATATATTTGTAAAATTATTCAAATTTATAAGAATTTTATATATACACTGTATATAATGTTGGCGATTTTTAAATTAAAATAATTTTATATTGTAAAAATTGGGCGAATCATTTTTATAAAAAATGGAAATTGAAGAATCTTTTTTTTGGAAAAAAAACATGGAAAATTAGCCCACCTGCGAATATTAGCCCCTAAAATTTTCCATGGTCTAGATTTGGCTGTCCCATGAAGATTATAACAGATAATGCTCAAGCATTTAAGTCCAAGAAAATGATAAATTTCTACCATCAATACCATATCACTCTTGGAAACTCTACAACATACTATTCGCAAGGGAATGGTCTTACTGAATCATCAAATAAGAGCATTGTAAGAATCATCAAAAAGGTATTGCAGGAGAACAAGAAAGCTTCGCACTTAAAGCTGAAGTACGCCTTATGGGCTGATAGGATTTGTACAAAGAGGTCAATTGGGACTTCGCCATATGAATTATTTTATGGTGCTAAAGCTGTTTTTCCATCATCACTAGAGGTATCGGTCATGAATTTAATTCAAGGACTTGAAGAGGAACCAAATTCCATTTAGAGGAGGATCAACTAGCTGATAGCCTTGCAAGAAAAGAGAAATGAAGTCTATGAAAACCATTAGCAAGTTCAAAACAGAATCAAGAACACTTTTGATAATAAGATCAAAGAAGACAATTTCCAACTACAAGACAAAGTGCTGAAATGGGAGGCCAAAATTGATGAAAAGGGCAAGCATGGTAAGTTTGAAAATTTATGGAAGGGTCCTTTTAATATTGCTGGTTTTCATGGGAACAACACTTATATATTGCAGGAAATTGATGGAGGATCATATGCTGGAGGGCCTGTTAATGGCAGGTTCCTAAAGCATTATGCTTGCTGAATTTTTGTCAGTCACTCATGACATTGTACATATTCCATCTTTTTCAGTTTTATTGCTAATAATTACAAGCTGAAACAGAGATCTTAAGCATGAGGTGAAGGCCCAAACAGTTTGAAGAAGATGCTTGTCAACACAAATTTCTGTTTTTATCAAAAATGGATAGCACTGGAGCTGAGTGTTCGTAGTGTACCACAGGGGCACACTATCCCAAGTGGAGCCACTGTTATCACTATATTTTTTTTTCCAAACTTGGACAGTTTTCTTTGTTCCTAGTCATGGTCTTTAGATAGGTGTTAAGTCATTTTAAGTTTTTAGGGGTTAAGTGATAGGGTTAGAGTCTCATTTTCATTCACATAATAAAGTCCAACAACCTTATTTCATACCTTGAGAGTCTCATACCATGTTTAGAGAGTCAAGTTTTTAACCATTTTAATTTTTTTTTGATTAAGCCACGAAACAACGTTTTTATAGCACAGACAATGTTAAGAACTGCTTTTGCACTACGAAAACACTGCTCTTTTCGTAGTGCAAAACCCTGAAATTAAATTAGGCGCGCTACGAAATCGGGGATTCGTAGCAAGTCCTGTCAAAGTATCAAATCCATCAAATTCTGTTAATCCTTCATGATTAGGTGTCAGCCACGAGTCTTTTCTCACACATGCAACCATTCATAGCCATCATGACATTCGTTAGAGGTCATTTATCTTAGTCATTTTCAAATTTGAAAAGGGCTCGTTTTTGGTTTTATTGTCTCATGCAAGAAACACATGATGCATACCCTTTTCCGAATGGTAAGCTCATGGTAAGTAGAAACCAAAGCTTCTCTCATTCATCAAGCGAGGTTGATTATTACTTTCAAGCGAGGCAGTGTCCCTAATCAAGTGAGGCAGTTTACTCTGAAATCAAGCGAGGCTGTTGGTTACAGGTTTTCAAGAAGCACACAAGAATTTCAAGGAAAGGATGACAGAGGAAAGAAAGAACCACAGGTCAGGCCACTGTTTAAGGATGGAACCTGAAAGTAAAGAGGCTCTAACCAAGGACAAATCAGTTGAGGAAGCCTTCAAAAAGACAGGATGTTGGAAATTATGTGAAAAATTGCAGGGAGGTCATAGTCAAGTGACAAAAGAGTTTGATCTTAATTTCACTAGTTCGAATACTGAAGTTGGAGTCTTAAATTTGCCAATTTTCCCTCAGATCATATCTTTAGTGACAGAGATTCCAAGGGGAGAAGAAATATGGTTCAAAAAATTCAGGTTTGAGATGGAAACTTGTAAAATATTTCTGAAGCCAGAGTTTGTAGAGACAGATTTAACTAAAGCAGTTCCAAGAAGTTACATCAAGAACACATATGCCAACCTGCTCTTCAACATTCAAAGGTATTTCACTTGTGAGGGAAGATACCATAAAGTGTATTCTTATCATTTCAAACTCTTGTTGCATTTTACTGGAATAATTTCTTTGGATTTGCCTTTCTTCTTGTTTCGAAGTTTATCTAAGATGGCAGATAAAGTGCAAATGAAGACTCAAGGATGTGAAACTTCAATTTTCCATCATGGTCTAGTTAAATTGATAGTTTTACATGAACTTCAGAGGATAAACAAAGAATGGTCTACATTTTTGTTTTTGTGTGGATTTGGGGTGGAAAAACAAGAAACAGGTGTTAGCCCTAAGACTAAGGAAAAATCACCATCAGAAACTAGTGACCCTGCATAGACAAGATCAAAAAGATTTGTCAAGTTGAAACCAAAAAATCAAGTGAAAGGGCTAGAGATTAAAACATCAGTGATTATTCAAGAGACCCCTCAACCCGAACAAAAGAGGACAACTAAAGTTAAGGAAACAGTACAGGAACAGTCAACTAGCAAATCAGCCCAGAAAAGATTGACTAGAAGTCAAATAGTAAAGGAAAGGGGAAAAACAATGGTTTTAGAAGAAAGTCCAGGTTTAAAGGGTAATTTGAATGGTATTTTACAGGCTATTAATATTGAAGAATCTTCTTTAGTTCAGGAAGACTTTATAAAATTGGATGAAGGGAAATCTAAGAAGATGAAATCTTCCAAAAATCTGGATTTTGATGATGAAATTTTAGAGTTTATGTTCAAGCCCAGAAGGCCTTTAACTAGGCAATAAAAAAAGTTGCAAGAGTTGGATATGGAGTTAGATAAAGCATGGGAAGTTTCCAATGTTTATGAAGAGCCCATAGACCTATCATCACCAATGCTTGAAGGTGAGAAAAACAAAGTTTTCAACACTAAAAGAGAAAAGAGCAGTTATGAAGAAATTAAAGAAAAGTGGAGACTAGATAATCTTGAAATTTCTAAGCTTAAGAAGAAAGAAAGAAGAAATTTTGTTGAGAAGACAAACTTCAACAGAATAAGGGCTCTATGGGAGGTTGAAAGAGTTTCAAAACCTGAAACAGTCAGCAGTGAAGCTCAGTACTTTACCTGGACTGTCCCTGCAATCAAAGAGGCAAGATTTATGAGAATGATAAATGTTAAATTGAGGGCTACTAACAGGAGATTGAAGAGGCAGATTGAAGATATTGAAATTCAATTGACAAATTCTGAAGGTCAGCTACAACAGAGATAGAACAAGAGCAGTAAGTGACAAATCCTTAATACAATCTTGTTTTTGGGAAGGACATCAGTTTTTGAGGAAATTTCAAAGTTGAATTATTTTTACTGTTAAGGTCTATAGACATCATGGAAATCAGTAAAAGGTGTAAATATTCTTAAAGTCTGAGAATTGTGAAAAAACTGTGTAAAAAATACATACAAAGTAGTTTCGTAGCGTGCTACGAAACTGCTGTAGTTGCATTTTTGAATATTTTTATAAGGGTTTTGAGAGGTAAAAACACTTGGTTTCTGAATTCTATTGCTGGTGGTGGATGGTGTTAGCCCCCCTATGAAATTTTTGACAAGAAAATAGGGGGCTAAATTGTTTTTGAGCCTTCAAGGAATGCATCTCCACTGAAGACACAGTCTCCTTGAAGCCTCTATGTGCCTTTTATCCTTTGATCAAATCCCCTCTGCTGATTCCCCTTTTAAAGCCTCTCTGCTTTGTGAAGAGATGCCCAAAGGCCCTTTTTTTCCCTCTTATTTCATCCCCCAAAAGCCTTTATTTCTTTTCTCCTTCTATTTCCCCATTTACCCCTCAAATCCCCCCAAAATCCCCTTTATTTTCTTCCCCTACCCTTTGTTTTCCCTTCTTCCCCCTTTATTTCTCTATCGTTCCCCTTCCCCAGCCCTAAAATCCATTAAAAGGGGCTAAAACCCACCTTCCGACCTTATTATAAGGCCTAGCCCCTTTCTGCCAGCCCCTTCTAACCACTTCCCCACATATGACCCCACGTTGGGACCAAGCGCTTAAGTCCCAGGCGCTAATCACAATCGGAACTATCGGCGGGAGGCAAAATCCTTTGTAAAAGCGAAAACCCCCAATGCAATTGTTTTAACACATAAGTCCCGCAGGGCGTTCCGCACCGTTGATCTTCCGCGGAGATCTAACGGCTGGGCACTAATCGTAGCCCCCCGCTCAATCGCAATCGCAACGTTCTGTGTGTGACCTCCGATTGATCGCAAGCCTCCTGCTCCGACTTCCGATTGCGATCCTCCGATTGCATCGCAACCGTCCACCCTTCCCGCGATCCGACGGTCATCGCAATTCCCGATCCCCTGATCGCACTACCCCTCTGATCCATTCTTGACCGTTGATCTGTCCCGCGATCCGACGGCTAGCGCTCAATCGCACTTCCCCTCCCGATCGCAATCGCAAGTCCCATCTCTCTGCCTCCGATTGCGATGCTCCGATTTAATCATAGCCATCCATCCTCCCGCAGATCCAACGGTCATCGCAACTCCCGATCACAAGTCCTCTCCCAATCACAAGTTCTTCTCTCTGTCTTCTGATTTCATCTCCGCCATCCGTTCCTCCTCCAGATCGACAGCCAGCACTCAATCGCTTCATTCCTTCCGATCGCAATCGCAACCCCTTCCCTCCGGCCTCCAATTTGATCCCGTCCGTTCGTTTGTTTCACGATCCAACGGCTATCGCTCTCCCCTGTCGATCACAATCGGAAGTTTGTGAATCTCTCCTTTTTGTGCCCTTGCGATTGCGATCCTCTGATTGCATCTCCGCCATCCGTCTCCTCCCGGATCTGATGGCTCACGTTCAATCGCCCCCCACCACGGTCGGCCCCACATCTAATGCTCCGCTCCATTGTTTTGTGTTCCTTTTCTTTGTAATTCACCCAGGTAAAAGCCTTTGGCCTTTACACTATGATTCTTTCTCCGCTCTTCCGCCACCATTCCTCCGCCTCCACAGCATTCCGCCACCACTGCCCGGGCTTTAAACAGGTATATTTTAAAGTGTGCAGATAGTACAGAGAGGCCAATTTAGCGGCCAAACGAGACAATAGAGCAGGATTTGAGGAGGATTCGAACCTGTAATTGAAGATTAACGTTTTAATCCTGCGGTCAAAGGATTAAGGCACTGTTTGAAGACCAATGAGCACACCAGCAATGCCATTACTGCGCTACCTAACAACAGGACATGTTTCCTCCAGAAGTACACCTTCCTGCAGCGTCCTCCATGTTTCTTGAGCCCAGGAAAGTCAAGAACACTGACAGAGCTTCTTAAAATATAGTCAGGCAGCATTAAAGAAGCATGGAGGGCCTTGCAGACTTCCATCCAGTTCATTTATTCCAGAAGGCTAGCATAGAGCTCCAGACAGCCGAAGGACTCCAAATGAAATATCCGAGGTCAAAATCGACCTGACAGAGCCTCCAAACAGTCTACAGAGTACACACAGCACTGCAGAAAGTCATTAAGCAGAGTCGGCGTGGACACTTCCGCCATTCTATCTTAATGAATCTCATTTAATGGTTCATCTACTTCTGTTTCTTCCTCTTCTCCTATAAAATATCCCCAAGAGCATAATGTAAAGGTTGTTGTCGGTTGCTCGGTTGTTGTTGCCTTGCTGGGCATCTGCTGTTATAGGGATTCAGTTTGACTGTTATAACAGCCTTGGGAGGAAGTTGCAGAGTAGTTGTATGTAATAGGCTGGGAGGAGAAGTTGGGGCTGTATTAGCCATTGAGCCATATTGTACATGACTGGTTTTGCATCAATTAATCAAAGCACATTTCATAGGATCCTGGTCTATTACTATTGGTGATGTTTTTCTTAACTCTGTTATTTACATTTTCATACTGTTTCATGTTCTGCTGGTAGGCATCAGAATAATGGTATAGGATTCACCCTTGTTAGGTGCCCTATGCTGTCTGCTCTCCCTACCTTTATGTTTTCCGCCCTATGTGCTGTCTAAGAGCAGATTCATAGGTTTAACCAGCGCAGCGGATGTTATTGCCTGCTGGCTGATGTATGAACTTGGGGGTTTGCCTCTTAGATCTTTCTCTGTAATCTTACCTCTGTTTTTCCCTTGGAGTCGCTAAAGCAGACCTGGAGTTAAATGACCTCTGGTCTGATCTATAAGCAGCCCCTTTGTCTCTTTGAGAGTTGCCTTTGAGTATGTCCAAGCAGGTCTGGAGTTAAATGACCTCTGACCTGATCTATAGACAGAAATCTGGTTGTTCTCCTTCTTTCACTTTCCTCCTTAATGTTCCACCCCATCATCTATCTAAAAGATCCTTTAGTGTAGATGACTTGCCCTCTGAAAGCCTTGGCTAGTTGTTGCATGTAATTTTCCTTTCATGACTCCATAGCCCAATGGAAGGCACTGTCTAGGCCTATCCACTTTGCTGAAGCATCCTGCTGCCATGTTCCTTTCCCCCCATTGCTTTCTCGGCCTATGATCTCCTAACCAACCCAGCAACCCTTCAACCAAATCACTTTAAACCCCCCTTCGTGCTTCATAACTAGCCTAACATCTCATTTTGAGCTTCAAAGATAAATCATTCTTTGTTTATTGGAGAGATCCCTCTCCGGGTCCAGGAGGGCTAGATCCTAGGGCCCCAAAGTGGTTCTGATGTTGTCTCATATTTTGGTCTTTCCAATCTGGCCAAAACATGGGAACCCCAACATAATGGCGACTCCACTGGGGAAAGAACTGCTTTGTCTCTAGATTGGCTTTTCATTGCTGATGGTGGACAGCATCCAGCTCCAAATAGTCATAATCATCCACCTGGCGACTCCACACTCCCTATGATCCAAAGACCAAATGACTCCACTGGTGAAGGACACTGAACTGGTTGAGAAGAGGCAGTAGCCTTCTTTGCACAAGCATGAATCCAAGCATGGATAGGGATGCAAAGTATAATGCTTTGTATAATAAAGTATGCAGAATCACAGAAGTGCTTGGTGAAATGCTGGAGACGTACATGGCTAATATGAATGCAGATGATGATTATTTTGAACAGCCCATGTCTCCTTCAGAACAAGAAAAAACTCAAGATCTAGAAGATGAGCAGGACCTATTTGATGCTCAAGAATCTGTAGAAGATGAAGAGGAAAATGATCAGGAACTGCCTGATTGCATACCTGCGTCTTGTGTTATGCTGACCAAAGAACATCAGGACCTATTAGCAAAGGCTGATAGGGAAAGTTGCCCGAGGAAGCAGAAGACCACACAGAAGAGGCAGAATCTGATGAAGAAGAAGAGGCTCAAGAGGAAATCCTGTCTCCCAGTCAGCTAACACAAGAGGAAGAGGACTATTGTTCTTCTGTCCATGATGAGAAGGAAACCGCTCTTTTGACAGAAGAAGAGATTGATCGAATATTGAATCAGCAGCCCACCCCAGAAATCTTCTATAGAACACACTCTCCTGCTCAGTCATTGTTTGAGTTTGTTGGTTCAGAATCAGAAGACTCCTCTGTGGATCAGAATGAATAAAGACCCACTGCGCACCCAGAACGGTGGACTTGGTCAGGTCCGCCTATCTATGACACTGATGGGGAAAGTTATGAAAGCATCAGTGATGAGTGTCATGAGATCGGACGCCAGCAGTCTTTCCTTTCAGAAGATGAGGAGGAAAGCAAAGAAGAGGTTCTTGAGCACGATGAAAGCAAGGAGCTTACTCTTGAAAAAGAGGAAGCAAAGGAATACACCCCTGCTCAAGAACACATGGATCTTTTCACGGAGCCCTGCACCTCAGAGCAGAACATATCGGAGCTCCGAGAGGACTCAACCCCAATATACGATGAGTCCTCCAGTTCAGAAGATGAGGGAGATTCTCTCTCTCTCTCGAGTCTTCTTCTTGATCCAGTGGAAGAAGAAGAGATCATGGTCGAAGCCAGCCTGCCAGACATTTGCAGCCAGGTATCTTTTCATGATCCTTATGCACATTTCCTGCATACATTTGAAGAAGGATCAAAGGTCTTTTTGAGCAGCATGATGCAAGCAGAAACAAAACTTTTCAAGGCTGCTGTTGTTGAACAAAAAGAGTGGGAGTTGCCCTGCCTATCCAGCCTGCTCAAGGAGTTGAGCAAGAAGGACCAGTCATGGGATCACTTGAAGGACTGGTTACATTGGAAGACCATGTTTGTAAGCTAGATTGTAAATATTCCAGTTAGGGTAGGGTAGGTAGGAAGCTCAATAAAGCTTAGTACATGAGCAAGTAGATTAGTTGTTTCAATTTCTGTCTTAGAATATAGAGAAGAAACCTGCTAGACAGTCTAATCCTAGCAGGTAGTAGTGTAGGTAGAGAAACATATGAGACCAACAGTCTAATCTGGTCTCATGGAGTAATAAGGGTAGAAGTAGATTAGGTTTATTTTTTCCTGTTTAAAAAATTAATGATGTAAAAGGTTCTGCAAGTCCAAATGCACCCAAGAAGAAAAAATGTTAGGACTATAGTGTGGGTAGGTAGTTGTTTGGAAGAATTGTACTGCTGATATGTTGTCTTCACAGTTTGTGGCAGCTGATCAAAGAAAGAGATGGGATGGTTCAAGCAGCAGGCATCTGGCCTACACCAAGAGATCAATTTCTGAATTCTTGACTCCTTCAAGAAGAAGCCATCCCCATGTGGAGCCACTGTTAGCCCCCCTATGAAATTTTTGACAAGAAAATAGGGGGCTAAATTGTTTTTGAGCCTTCAAGGAATGCATCTCCACTGAAGACATAGTCTCCTTGAAGCCTCTATGTGCATTTTATCCTTTGATCAAATCCCCTCTGCTGATTCCCCTTTTAAAGCCTCTCTGCTTTGTGAAGAGATGCCCAAAGGCCCCCTTTTTCCCTCTTATTTCATCCCCCAAAGCCTTTATTCCCCCCCCCCTTTCTCCCCTTCTATTTCCCCATTTACCCCTCAAATCCCCCCAAAATCCCCTTTATTTTCTTCCCCTACCCTTTGTTTTCCCTTCTTCCCCCTTTATTTCTCTATCGTTCCCCTTCCCCAGCCCTAAAATCCATTAAAAGGGGCTGAAACCCACCTTCCGACCTTATTATAAGGCCTAGCCCCTTTCTGCCAGCCCCTTCTAACCACTTCCCCACATATGACCCCGCGCTGGGACCAAGCGCTTAAGTCCCAGGCACTAATCGCAATCGGAACTATCGGCGGGAGGCAAAATCCTTTGTAAAAGCGAAAACCCCCAATGCAATTGTTTTAACACATAAGTCCCGCAGGGCGTTTCGCACCGTTGATCTTCCGCGGAGATCTAACGACTGGGCGCTAATCGCAGCCCCCCGCTCAATCACAATCGCAACGTTCTGTGTGTGACCTCCGATTGCGATCCTCCGATTGCATCGCAACCATCCACCCTTCCCGCGATCCGACGGTCATCGCAACTCCCGATCCCCCGATCGCACTACCCCTCCGATCCATTCTTGACCGTTGATCTGTCCTGCGATCCGACGGCCAGCGCTCAATCGCACTTCCCCTCCCGATCGCAATCGCAAGTCCCATCTCTCTGCCTTCGATTGTGATGCTCCGATTTAATCATAGCCATCCATCCTCCCGCAGATCCAACGGTCATCGCAACTCCCAATCTCAAGTCCTCTCCCGATCGCAGGTTCTTATCTCTGTCTTCCGATTTCATCTCCGCCGTCCGTTCCTCCTCCAGATCGACGGCCAGCGCTCAATCGCTTCATTCCTTCTGATCGCAATCACAACCCCTTCCCTCCGGCCTCCGATTTGATCCCGTCCGTTCGTTTGTTTCACGATCCAATGGCTATCACTCTCCCATGTCGATCACAATCGGAAGTTTGTGAGTCTCTCCTTTTTGTGCCCTTGCGATTGCGATCCTCCGATTGCATCTCCGCCGTCCGTCTCCTCCCGGATCTGACGGCTCATGTTCAATCGCCCCCCGCCACGGTCGGCCCCACATCTAATGCTCCGCTCCATTGTTTTGTGTTCCTTTTCTTTGTAATTCGCCCAGGTAAAAGCCTTTGGCCTTTACACTATGATTCTTTCTCCGCTCTTCCGTCACCATTCCTCCGCCTCCACAACATTCTGCCACCACTTCCCGGGCTTTAAACAGGTATATTTTAAAGTGTGCAGATAGTACGGAGAGGCCAATTCAGCGGCCAAATGAAACAACAGAGCAGGATTTGAGGAGGATTCGAACCTGTAATTGAAGATTAACGTTTTAATCCTGCGGTCAAAGGCTTAAGGCACTGTTTGAAGACCAATGAGCGCACCAGCAACGCCATTACTGCGCTACCTAATAACAGGACATGTTTCCTCTAGAAGGACACCTTCCCGCAACGTCCTCCATGTTTCTCGAGCCCAGGAAAGTCAAGAAAACTGACAGAGCTTCTTAAAAGATAGTCAGGCAGCATTAAAGAAGCATGGAGGGCCTTGCAGACTTCCATCCAGTTCATTTATTCCAGAAGGCTAGCACAGAGCTCCAGATAGCCGAAGGACTCCAAATGAAATATCCGAGGTCAAAATCGACCTGACAGAGCCTCCAAACAGTCTACAGAGTACACACAGCACTGCAGAAAGTCATTAAGCAGAGTCGGCGTGGACACTTCCGCCATTCTGTCTTAATGAATCTCATTTAGTGGTTCATCTACTTCTGTTTCTTCCTCTTCTCCTATAAAAGATCCCTGAGAGCATAATGTAAAGGTTGTTGTCGGTTGCTCGGTTGTTGTTGCCTTGCTGGGCATCTGCTGTTAGAGGGATTCAGTTTGACTGTTAGAACAGCCTTGGGAGGAAGTTGCAGAGTAGTTGTATGTAATAGGCTGGGAGGAGAAGTTGGGGCTGTATTAGCCATTGAGCCGTATTGTACATGACTGGTTTTGCATCAATTAATCAAAGCACATTTCACAGGATCCTGGTCTATTACTATTGGTGATGTTTTTCTTAACTCTGTTATTTACATTTTCATACTGTTTCATGTTCTGCTGGTAGGCATCAGAATAATGGTATAGGATTCACCCTTGTTAGGTGCCATATGCTGTCTGCTCTCCCTACCTTTATGTTTTCCGCCCTATGTGCTGTCTAAGAGTGGGTTCACGGGTTTAACCAGTGCAGCGGATGTTATTGCCTGCTGGCTGATGTATGAACTTGGGGGTTTGCTTCTTAGATGTTTCTTTGTAATCTTATCTCTGTTTTTCCCTTGGAGTTGCTAAAGCAGACCTAGAGTTAAATGACCTCTGGTCTGATCTATAAGCAGCCCCATTGTCTCCTTGAGAGCTGCCTTTGAGTATGTCCAAGCAGGTCTGGAGTTAAATGACCTCTGACCTGATCTATAGACAGAAATCTGGTTGTTCTCCTTCTTTCACTTTCCTTCCTTAATGTTCCACCCCACTATCTAATCTGAAGATCCTCTAGTATTAGATGACTTTCCCTTTGGAAGCCTTGGCTAGTGGATGCAAGTAATTTCCTTTCATGACTCCATAGCCCAATGGATGGCACGGTCTTGGCCCATTCTCCTTGATGAAGCATCCTGCTGCCATGTTCCTTTCCTCCCATTGCTTTCTCGGCCTATGATCTCCTAACCAACCCAGCAACCCTTCAACCAAATTACTTTAAACCCCCCTTTGTGCTTCATAACTAGCCTAACATCTCATTTTGAGCTTCAAAGATAAATCATTCTTTGTTTATTGGAGAGATCCCTCTCCGGGTCCAGGAGGGCTAGATCCTAGGGCCCCAAAGTGGTTCTGATGTTGTCTCATCTTTTGGTCTTCCCAATCTGGCCAAAACATGGGAACCCCAACAGATGGAAAGGGCTCACAGATGAAATTTCAGCTATCAAAGAAAAATAAAGTGGATGGTTAAGAGATGTTTACAAAGATATAGATTATGCGCTACGAAAACAACGGCTATTTTCGTAGCGCAACCATATCATCTCTCTTTATACTTTTTCAAATGCTTAATTTTTGTACAGGTGGAAAGGCATGGTTCCATGGAAATGATAACACATGTCACTTATCTCAAAAAGTCAATATTGCCAGCAAAAGGGTTCAAAGATCATCAATGAAGGTAAAAGCTAAATTACAGGAAACATGTTCCCTGTTTTGTAGGGTAGATAAGACATGAATCAGCATGATTGCATAATAAGATTAGAGGCATCATCAAGGTCAAAGATATGGAGAAAAAACTATCAGAGATATTATTTAAGTCTTAGATAAGGTTGTTTTAGACATAATAAGGAGTTTTACTCCTATTTGTATTAGGACTTCTAAAAGAGAAAGTTAATTGTCAGATGTAATTAAGAGTCTATTTTAGGAGCAGATAGGTGTCAAACTTAGAAATTCAAATTCTCTTCAAGATGGATAAGGGAATCCAAGATTGTAATGATGCCTCCATAAGAGACATTAATTCGAATTTCTAAAGGTTGGCATTTTTTCATTAGCAAGAAAACTGTGTTATTGTAGCAGACTGTGTATTTTTAGCTTAATACAGATTGGCTTTACTACTCAGGATTCACAAAGAGTTTTTTGGTGTTTGATCTCTCTATGGCTTTCCTCATCTACCTATTTATAGTGGTATGAACATGTGTTAATTAGAATTCATTAGAAAATGCTCTAACTTCCTTCACATGTTTGTAGACTGTGTTTTATTCACTGTTTTACTGTTTTGTCTATAAACCTAAAAGTCTAAGTGCCTTGACTTCCATGTTGAGCTGATGTTGATGTTTTGTTGAAACATATCTTGACTCCATAGCCCAATAGATGTTTTTTAATTAGTAATTCAACCAGTTATACACTTTTATCCATTTTATTCCTAGAGCTAGCCATCTAATACTTAATAAAAAATCTTAAACTTGTTGAGAGAGCCCTCTCAGGTTGAGGAGGCTAAGCCTCAAACAAAAGATTGGTTTGAAAGAGTTACCCAGAGTCTACTTGATCAGTAGTCTATCAAGGTCAGATTTTGTGATAACAAATTTGCCTTCTAGTTTCACATTCCTTTCTTGATAAAGGATTCTCACCATCTCAATCATGTCAAGGAATGATTTCCTGAACACTCTTTCTTCTTCTTTGGGATCCATTCCTTCATGGATTTCTCCTTCCTCTGGAGGCATGCTTAATTCTACTTCTGCTTCTTTAGGAGGTGAACTAGGTGGTGGAGAATGTGGCAATCTTTCCCTACTATTTTATGGCTCACTTTGAGATCCTCTTGCTTCCACCAATTTGCCTTCTCCTCTCTTGAGCTTGAGCCTAGTAAGCATGTGAAACTCTAGCTCAAAAGAATAAAATCTAGCTTTGATACCAACCTGATATGAAAGTACTATATTAGTTTGTTGTGCTAAGTGTCTTTTCAGTTGCAAAACATATACATATTTGTCTCCATTTTTTTTCTTAAGGATTGAGGAATTTAACCATGAAACATAGATGAATTTGTGAATTATAAGCATGAAAATAAGCCTAAATAACACTTAACAACAATGTATAATAGAGAAATAAAACCACACATAAGATTTAAACAACAGGCATGATGAAGTAGTTCACCCCTCCTGGACTACTGCTGGTCCAACTCCCAATGGCGTGTCCATCTTTCATTATGCTCAAACGTTTTCAAATACATGTGTTTACAAGCCTCCAAGGGCTGTTTTCTCTACATCAATGGCTCCAAAATGCTCAAATTAGTCTAGGTAGACTCTTGTTTCACCCAAATTGGTCGAAAATTGAACCTGCTAGGTTTTTTCCCAATATCTCCTACAAAACCTCCACTAAAAATGGAGGACTGCAGTTTAAATATGGTTAAAAATAGAAAAATATCCGAATTTGGAGGGCATGCTTAATATCTGCTAGTGCAAATAACCATAGAATTAAATTTAGTGTAGGGGGTGGCCACATGTCGACCCCCAAACCCATGGTTTAAATGTCTACATTTAATCATTGGCGCAGAACTTGGAATGGTGGCGGAGTTCCGCTAACTGTCGACATGTCCGTCGGAACTGACCGCGGATTTCGTAGCCATGTGACAAGCCCCGAGGTCGTAGTTTAATGCTGCTAGAGTTAACGGCTATTAACTGTCGGATTTGTAACAAATTTCGTTGTTTAAACGTAACATGTGACCAATCGTTTGGGGCCACCGGTGGGTTTGGACCGTCGGTGGTCCCCCCCCTCCCATATGCCATACATATAAAACATAAATTCATATGGCGCCCTTAAGGAGTAAGACCCACATAGTAGCTTGAATGGTTAATACCTTTGTGCGTGCGCCTGGAGGTCGCGAGGTTGAACCCCTTAGACCTCAACCAAAATTTTAGTCAACCAAACAGGGACACGTGGCAGCCTCAGGGTTGGCCATGTGTCAACCAACCATTGGCCCACAATAAAAAATGTATAACCACATCGACGATCCAGATAGCGCCACTTGGCAAGCTATCATTGGCTTGTAAAATGGAATATTCTCAGGAATATTTCACCTTTTTGCTTACTATACCTCTGCATGTTGATTGGGCATCCCAGTCAAACCTGTCGCAATTTTAGTTGTTTGGGAAATCAATCAGAACGCAATATCTCCCTCATATGACATCGGTTTTTTGAACCGTTCATGGCGCCGAAATCAGAACGACGAGATCTACCCAGTTGCTTAGGTTTAGTATAGTTTCGAACACTTTCAATTTTCAGCAAAATTCATGAACTAATCAACAAGTCATGAATTCGATTCCCCATTTACAAAAGGGGATGGCGACGATGACAGGGTGTAGAGGAGTGGTAGGGGCTCTTTCCTTATGAGCGAAGAAATGGCATCACTCACATCTCTTGACTTATGTAATGCAATCGCGGAATAGGGAGGGCCAAAAATATCTTGCCCGTAGGAATTTTTAGGCGGTGGCCATCCCGAAGAGGTGGCCGCCAGAAGCTCCTTCATGGCAGTCATTAAGGGATTTTTATGCTTGGTCGTGAGTGAGGAATCAACGTAAAATGATGTCGATGCCCCATCGGTACAAAACATCGCCCATTAGAATATATCGGGGGGCCTGATGGCATATGCACCAATGGTCATCTCGAGTGAGATGAGGTCTAAAATTTTGAGTTTGTAGGAAGAGGAGAATGTCTCCGTACCAAGGGTCATCGGTTGCTACGAAGAAGAGATGCTCTTCTGGTAGCGAATCATTTACTGGTGATCCCTTGGTATCCCTTGGGAGTTCTATAATGAACTCTGCTAAGATAAGCACCTTTTTTCTTTTAGGGGAGTGAAATTGTAAGTCATATTCTTTGAGAATAACTATCTAGGGGGCGTACTTATGGTTCATTAGGCAGTGTGTGAGCAGATATTTGATGGGATTAATATCCGCGATGACCGTAGTGGTTTTTAAGATGATGTACTGGCGAAGCTTCTAGACTGCATATATTAATGCCATGACTGTCTTTTCTTTGGACTCATATCTTAATGCTGGGCTAGCTAAGGTTTTACTGACGTAATTGATTACATGATCCTTCCCATCTAAGCCTTCTTGGATCAAGAATACGGCCAAGGAAAACTCGGAAACTAATAGATACAATATGTAATCTTTTCCATAGTTTGGGGGATTGATGAGCGGTGCTGAAGACAATGTTTATTTTAGTGCATCGAATGCTCCTTAGGCATAATCATCCCATTTGAATGGTATGTCCTGGCATAGGAGGCACAGGAACCCTTGAGCACAAGTGGCATAATATGGGACGAAGCGTCTCAGAAAATTGCCCTTCCCCTGTAGGCTTTGTAGTTGCTTGAGGGTTTGAGGTGGAGCTACCTCTTTGATGGCTTGGACCTTAAGGGGGTCCACGTGAATCCCCTTCTAGGATATGATAAAACCTAAGAGTCTACCTGATGTGACA
Source organism: Pinus albicaulis (assembly GCA_034641835.2). Lineage (NCBI taxonomy): Eukaryota > Viridiplantae > Streptophyta > Pinopsida > Pinales > Pinaceae > Pinus > Pinus albicaulis. The sequence goes on from CM076575.1 coordinate 1,787,301,839, forward strand.
TAGAATATAGACTTGAGAGGGTTCAAGAGTAGGTTGTATTGATGGCATCATTGGAATACCAATCGCAGATCCTCAAGATGGTTTGAGCACATCTTGGAGCGAACGATCAGGTCTTCCAAGTAGGCAAGGATAAGGTGTGCCAAGTCATGAAATATATAGTTCATGGCCCTCTGGAAGGTGGCTCCAGCATTTTTTAGGTCAAATGGCATTACCTTGTATGTGAATGTGCCCTAGGGGGTGGTGAACGCGGTTTTGTATCAGTCTTTTTTGCGGATTTGAATTTGGTTGTACCCCAAGAATTCATCCATAAAGGAGAGAGCCTCGTGATCCATGAAAGCATCGATGACTAGGTCGATGAATTTGGTGGGATAATTGTCCTTGGGACATGCTTTGTTCAAATCCCAAAATTCGATGCAAACACGTATTGTGCCCTGTTTTTTCGTCATGGGAATAGGGTTGGAAACCCAAGATGTGTAAGCAATGGGGTAGATAAACCCGGCCTTATGAAGCCTATCGATTTCTCGTTTTATTACTTCTGCCTTTGGCGTTGTTTCTGGTGCACTGGAGGTACATCAGGCCAAGTGTCAATATGGTGCTCTACGATAGTGGGACTAAGCCCAAGCATTTCTGAGTAGTCCCATGCGAAGATATCTCGATACTCTTGTATAAATTGGGTATAATAGGATATTTGTTCTGGAGAACATGTTGCCCCCAGTGAGATTTCTTCGACCTTTCCAGTATTTTTGGGTATGTTCACCTTGATGGCAGGTGAGATGTTTGACATATTTCCTTCCATGAATGCATCGGGCGTCGGGATGGGATTCTTGAACCAATCGAATTTTCCTGATGGAGGGAAATATTTTGATTCGATTGCATAGATCTCTTGTTCTTTTTTCTTGTTAGAACTGAACGTGTGCTTGGGGAGAAAAAGAAAATGGTGATGCATTTCATCCCATGGATAATCTGGCTCCATCATTACCTCTAGGATGTTCTCATCCGAATGAAATAGGGATCCTAAGGGGGATTGATTCTATGCAAGGTTATGCTGAAGAGGTTCAATCCTCACGGAGCTGGTTGAGAGACATGAGAAGGATTCCATCATCGATGTGATGGAACCAGACACGGTCAACAGAGTGTAGACAAATTGGGTCTGCATTTTCATAAGTACATCTACTCTCATAGTTGCAGCTGACTCGACACCTATGGTAGATGAGCAGACAACTCAAGTCATAGTTCCAACACATGATGATATGAATCGTATATGGTGTATCGTGTTGTCGGTGTTTGGTGGGGGCAGAATCTCCATGATGGGAGTTTTCATAAGCACAAGGTTGGGTCCCCGCTAGGATGGTCAATTTTCTATTGGTGAAAATTGTGCTTGGTGCAAAGGTGCATTAATGTTTCCATTAACGGGCATGCCTCTAGTTCGTGGTTATGGACAGTGAAAATGGTGCATGGTACGACTGTGCGAACCGAGTATATTATGTGAGAACCAACACTACACTTCTTCCTAGATGTGGATGCTTGGAAAGGATCTGATGTAGAAAATGAGGTCTTCTGCTTCCATTTCTGTGTCATTGGCTTGGGGGTTTCTAACTCTTTTGGGGAGTGCAGAGTTAACGCTTCTCTTTCTGCTATTAGCTTAGGGAGATTCTCACATTTAATTATATGGTGAAAGTGTGAACAAATTCGGCAAAGAGTATGCGTGATTTTCTCTTGGTTGGAGATAAGTCTTTGTGGGAGAGACGAGACTGCATGAAAACTGTTTGCAAGGTGCTTCAGTTCTTTGCACTGATTGACCCGGTGGTCAATCAGGTCACATAGTCTGCATGTTATCCTAGGTTGGGCCTGGGTCATGCTTGGTTTGTGTGCCATCCTAGTTTTCCCATCATGTTGATGTGGGTGTGGGGTTGCTGGCTTGGGGGTGATGTACTTTATATACTGTTTGAGGAGATCGTTCTGTTTCTTCTCTAATGTGTGAATCATATCGATTGGAGGAAGAAATTGCAAGATATAGGTACATTGTTATCCACAGTGATTTCCTTGACATAATGGGAAAAATAGCCTAGATATGGAGGTCCTGTCATGTTCAGTTTGTGATCTGGCAGGGTACTGACGTCGTAACGCTGCTAAATCAGGCAAGTGGCGACCACCTGATTGGGCATTTTACATAATGCACATGTTGGTCTTATTTGTAGAGAGCGGTTGGGGGTAAATAAGGGTTATCTAATTGGTCACTTTTTAGCTGACAGAAAGAGGATGGATCTACTTGTTACAACTTCTTAGGTTGTCGAGCTGTTTGTAGATTCTGATTCTAAGCCATCTTCTTAGGAGAGGTGGACTATGGTTGAGCGCAAACTAGCCAGCGCTAATCAGAATCACGAGATATAGTGGAAATTTTCTAGAATGTGGTTGTTAGCTAGAAAACCAAAATATTAAACCTATTCTATAGGATACCATCTGTGGATGAGTTCCAAGGCTGCGCATTCTTTGATGAAGTGACCACGTTCATCACACAATGTGGAGTGTATGATAGGAGGGGGAAATATGAACAGGCGTCTTTCTAGTGAATGTGGTTCCTCCTGTAGGTACAGGATGGTGCAAGGTTCATCTCCAGATGATTGGGTGGAGGGATCCTCTTGATAGGATCGCTCGATGGCATGTAAGGGGTCCCTATATCACAAATTTATGGGAAATGATGGGTGTAGTGCCCATAATTGCTGTAGATAGCGCATGCGTGATTTGTACACAATGCTTTGCCTTTACCTTTGGTGGTAGGTTCCTTTTTACGGGAACACGGTGTCGCAGTGTCTGCCTCAGAACTAAGGGGCGGTTTTCATTCATCTAGTTTTGGGCAAATGTGGGTAGGGTGTCCTACTACGTCACATATGGCGCAACCTGGTGATTCCCATTGTGTGGTAGGAGTCTCCAGCTTCTTTCCTCTTCTCTCATTTTTCTTAGCTGTAATCATCGGTTTTGCAATGGTAATTTCCTTTGTAGGGATGTTTTCGATAGTTTCCTGAATGGGTAGGGCCTCCTCAGGACTGAGGGGCATTAACCCTGTGGTGGTGATGTGTGTGGCTCTCGTCCCGATAAGGGGAACAAGATACCAAACTAGTATTGCAAAAGATATGTTTGGTAACAGCACTGTTGCCAACACCTGTTGGGATACGAAACCAGCTGGGGGGTAGAGGAAAGGGGTTTGGGAAGAGACGTAGGCTAGAGAGGCTGTTGTGGTCGAGGAATCGGTGTCATTACTGCACATGTCTGTGTCCTGACTAGCTTTGACATTTGATGTGGACATTATGCACAACGGATCCCCTGTGACATCAGGTGATGACTCATGTATAACAGGTGGATCTCCTAGGAATGATCCTAGGATGGATGATGGTTTGAACTGGTTGGGGCCATGTTCTTGGTACCGTGAGAGTGCGTCCGCAGATGTGTCAACATAGGGTCGAATGCCATATGTATTTGTTAGAGGCTGATTTTCACTATGCGTTAATTGGTCGATAATAATTATGCAGTCCTCATGGGGGAACATCATAGTTTGAAAGACGGAGGAGGCGACAGCTGACATGGCATACATATAACTGTGACCAAGGAATATATTATAGTCCAAATAGGCATCCAAGACTTCAATGTCTATAAGGAATGTCTTTCCAGCTAAGTAGACTGGAACATTTTGGTAGAGACCAATGGGGGCTGAAGGTCGACCATCATATGCTCTAAGCGTGATGTCTGATGGCTTTAGTTTGGGAGACCCTGACTGCTACCAAATGTTCTTTGACGTGCATGTGGATGCACCCTCTTCAATGACACATGAGTGAATGGTAATGTTTTGGACCGATGCTGGTATCTGAAAGGTGACCATTGAAGGGAGCCTGGGGGTGGCTTTGTTTAAATCAAAAGCCATTAGGCTTGTATTGACAGGGTCGATAGCGCCTAAGGTAGAAATTAAGGCTTTCCGCTACTTTGGGCATGACTGTAATACCTCCAAAGATGACACAGCGGTAGGAGATTGAGGTAGATTATCCACTATGCTATAGTTATGGGTTTCTTTGGAATAGTTTACTGCTCACCTAGTTGGCCCCTTAGCCATCTTTGGCAAAGGTTCAATAGGCATCTTTGATATGGTCAAAGGTGTTGTTGGTGCACTAGTACTAGCCCCTAACGCGTTGGCGTCTGGTGGGGTGTCGTAATTTTGATTCCATGTTTGAAAAAAAATTTCCTCGCCAGTCATGTAGATTTCGTGGCTATTTTTTCTAGAGCCGTCGGGAGTTTCTTACTGAGTTCTAACTGTCCCTTGATGGGGGAAGGGCTCCTGCATGACTGCTGGCTGCTGGGAGGATTCCCCCTATCCACGATTAATTTGAAGCTTCTTCAACTCAGGGAGGTCGGGATAGTGGTGAGTGTAATGGTCATACTCACCACAAATTGAACAAGAGTGGTTTGTTTGGAGAGGTGGCCTTTTGTTCTGCCTCTGGGAGTTGCTTGACTCCTGGTTTTGATTTCGATTGGAGTTGCCTCCAGATTGAGACTGCAGAGGGTGTTTTTGATTGCCCCCCTGCCTAGGATTTCCTTTAGGCTTGTTTCTTCCTTTTTTCTTAACCACGTTAGGAGGATAATTTGGATTCTCCTAGTTATATGGTTGGCGCAGTTGGTTTTGGGAGGGTTGCACAAAGTTCACCTGTGCATTGTTCTGCATGGGTGGGTCTTGTGTTGGGGACTGAGCATAATGCGGTCCTTGTTTTGCAAATGGCTGTTGGGTGGGGGGGGGGGGGAGCTCTTCCGTTAGCATGTATATCTGCGTATTGGGTCCCATGAGCTAGAGGATAGGGTCCTCCATGTTGATGGTGGTACGACCACGCCCTATTGGTCAAATTTTGCAGAGGCATGTGATGACTTTGGTAGTTGGGTTGTGGTACATTCTAGGTAGAATCATACGTGTAACCAATGTATTGAAAACTATTGCTTGGGTGACTTTGGGGTAGCGAACCAATTAAACCATATACAGATTTCGATGCACCTGGAAATTCTTTGTCAGTTTGCAGGCACGGGGCATTTGACAGGATATTGTAAATATACCCTGACTTCATATAGATCAACTCAAACTGTTGGGCCTTACTGATGGCGTCTTCTTCAAATATGGGATTTTTCTACACCACATCCTTTGAAATCTCAGCAGTGAGAGTTTTCGGGAACAGGTCTAACAAAACTCGATCTTCGAGTTTGGCTTTGCACAAACTACGACGTCGTCGCCATTCGTGGAGATGGTCTGAGATATGGATAGTGGGGGTTTTCCTAAAGTGTGTCAGTAATTCCATTCCATAATCATGGTGGATGGGTAACTGAAAATAGGTCAGGAACGCAGTGGCAAGGGTGCTAAAGGTTCCATGTGTAGTAGAGGGTTGCTCCACATACCATTTCGCTGCTACTCCGATTAGAGTGCGTTGAAACAGTCTTAATTGAATAGTATCATCAATGATGTTATTCGGTCAACACCACAGGTGGAAAGTCATAACATGATTTCATGGGTATTCCGCTTTCTTTCCTTCAAAATTTGGAATGTTCGAAGGGATATTCGTGGGCATGGGAGGGCATATGGGGTTGTGTGCAATGGGGTTGTTTGTCAACTTGGTTAAATCTGGTAGATTCAATGAAGCTAGAAAAGGTGACTACGAGGTTGTAGCCATTGCGACTTGTGAAAACATAATGTTTTGGTTCAGAAGAGGGGTAGTCTGTGACGTACCCTATTATGCGTTCAACTGGCTTTCCAAATGGGTAGCACTCCTCCACCCTCTAGGGGTTTTGGGAGGAGTGGTGTGTGGTGTGGCATTGGGAAACTGACCAGGGTTCCCAACTAAATATGCCCCAATAAAGGATGAACCAATAATGGTGGTAGTGTTCTATATTTGACACCTAAATGGCGAAAGACCTGGAACCCCTCCTGGTAATGGGGGGAGGTCCAAAAGATGTCTAGATTGACGAGGTCCCATTGGGTCCATTCTGGTGTCGACTAAGTATGGCTTTGGAAATATTTGAGAGGATAGAGATTATAATAAAAGAAAAATTCCGATCACATACATAAAACAAAGAAAAAATAAAATAAATTTTCCCTTTAGATTAATCCTATGTGGTCAGTCAATCAAAAAATATGGTTTTGTGTTGTTTGCATATGATACTCAAATCCTAGAATACCTAATCATCCTCACACGCTCAAATGTAACTAGGCCTTGAGAAGATATCTTGCGAGTGTTGGCACAACGTTCCAAAGGAACCGACGATGCCCCTAGTCAGCTGAAGAAAATCCACCAAGGTAAGGGTAGAGGATCTAGTGCTGCCTGCACCGTCACCTATAGGGAAAGGATGCCCTAATTTTTTCCACTAAGAACCACCATCCCATGTGAGCATTTGAGTCTTGGGCTTCTTGGTAGTTCAGCTAATAGTATCGAGTATCAGCCGGGTTAGGTATCCCCACTGATACCGCACGCACTGTGCCTAAGCCTAACCCCCTCTGAATTGGGTCTCTATCGTGCTTGGTTTTTCTTTTCCGTGGGCTGATAGGTGGATTTGAAAGCTCCCTAAATAGTCAAATTCTATGTTTCAAGATGAAGAATGACCAAGGCAGCTTATTGGATGCCTACCCCCTTGATCTTAACTGAGACTATAAATTATTTTGTGGCCCCTTGAGGAAACTTTAGTGAGTTTTGTTAAGTTATTTTTATGTGTCTTTTCTTCAATTAGTGCATGGATGTGTGTGAGAAAAAAGTGAACAAGCACATATTTTGAACATGTGGATATGCGATGATCCTTTTCAAAATCCCCTATTTAAACTATGTTCTATTATTCCTTGCTCAGAAGAAAAACATGCACAGATATGGGCCGCTTTCTATTTTTCCTAGTTAATCTATGTGATCAACTATAGGGAGATGGTGATTTTTGAACATAGAGTGTTCATATGCTTGCCTAGGATCATCGGAGGGTGCAAAGGTAGCACAGATTACTTGCTCTTCTATCGACAATTCGATCTTGGTCCTGAAATCCTAGTGCAAAAATTTGAACTAAACTAATGAATTTTACAATAGAAAAAAGAACTAGCTAAGCATGCATGGACTTGGGCCACTTACTTTGGCTAATTACCTAGGTGTTTTGGTAGCTAAATTTGCAAAACATAAATTATTTCAGAATTCAAGTTAATTTGCCTCCTACTTAAACTATGTGTTAACTTTGAAAAAATCAACTTGAAATAAAACTAACACCAAACCTACCAAAAGTAGTTAAGAGTCAGCGTTAGAAAGTTACGAGGCACCTCAACCAGGGCTGGAAGATGTATTATGGGCTTCCATTCATTCTTTGCAAGCAAGAAAATATGGAATTATTGGAAAAAAATTCCATTCTGTATTTTGCGCACAAAACGCTGAAACAGGCGCGATTTCTGCACGCAGATTAGCTCTGAATAATTCCCTTGAGCATGGTAAAATTAGAAACTAATAGAGAGTTTGGAGAAGTTATTAAGTAGGAATTGAGGTCAAATTCATTTCTTGGACGATTAATAGAGGACCACCACAAGGTGACCTTAACCTTTAATTAAGTTGTAGAATAATTGTAAGTGAAAGACAAGAAAAATAATATAGTACGCATGCATACATATATCATGTTTAAAGGAGTAAGTGGCAATCAAATAAGGGAAACTTAAGGTTTGGTAAGCCTTCCGATTTGTAGAGTATTTGGTTGTTGTTCATATAGATCTTCCCGCAATTCAATCTAAACCTAAATGTATTGAAACATAATGCAATGCAATGCAATAAATATTGAGATCTGAATAGGCATGCACAAGCATCTGCCTTGATTTGATGATTCTTTAATAGATGGAGAAATATTGGAAATTAATGGTTGAATATTAGGTCCGCCGCCCCATCCCCCCCCCCCCCCTCCCCCCAAATCTTCGTTTTCCTATATGTGGTTTTTAATAATCCCTTCCTCAAACAAGATCATAAATAATTCCTCATGGCACAAGCATTCCAAACTCATCAACAATGAAAGGTTTTTATAGAAAATATCTCAACCACATGACCACCTTCTCAACAACATGAAAAACAAGAAATATTTCATGTCACCCCTCTTATCAATGAGTTTGTTTCCTTTAAGTTGGTTGATGCAGAAATCATACTACAACCTGTAATTGCAACCTGCATTTTGGGTATCATAAAATTGGTGGAACTCACTCTAGAATACATACAAAAATTGATATCCCATGGTCACATTAAGGGTGAGGTATATATAACTGATAACGCTGAGAGAAATTTTCTATTGCAATTCATGGAATTGATCTACAAGTGTCATAATTTGGGGGACAAAAATAGTGATTTAATGCTTCTCAAAACTCTTCTTGTATATGACCATCATCACCATACATTCATTCCACCTAATAAAGGGATGGTGGTGCTCTAAATTAGCTAGAATAGAGGGTATTAAGGGTTCAACCAGCTTGCTCTCATTTAACCTAGAGAGAACCATATGTAAGAATCAAAGAAAAGTTACAAATAGTTATAATTATGGTGTGGACTATATATTACTAGAGCTCATTTCTATCCATCATCTTATGCCTTCTAAAGTGAATGATACAATTACTGCATTTATAGAGAAGGGATTCAATTTTTGGTTAATTTTTTATTTGTATAGATAAATTAAAAGAACCTTAAGGGATAGTGCAATAGTTTATTTATTTATACAAGATGATGTTGGCCATATAAAAAACTTCCATAGTTCATACGCATCATGACAATTTACTTGTTAATGTTGTCTTGATCATTGATAGTTTATTCATCATAATATAGTTTATGACAGAAAAATGCAGACTGTGGAGAATATGAACTCTATACCTAAAAATATACACCATAGAAATCTCCAAACTATCAATTCAGATTAGCTTTGAATGCGCGCCTATCTGTGAGAAATGCGTGAAAATTCCTGCGATGTAATTTTTTGGAGCTCTTCTGCTTCAGTCTGTCACTAGGGATGAATTAGGTAATGAAGGAGAGAAAGGGGGCAATTCCATCACAACTCCACAGTAAAGATGAAGGTCTCTGCAAAGAGGCACAACCACATAAACTTGGAAATAAAAGTTAGTGGAGTCGCCAATCCTGTGTTAGTGTGTTTGGTGCACGTATTTACTAAATCACACCAACTTAACGGGTGTGGTTTTCACTCTTAAGTTATTGGTCACAGGCAGAAAAATAGATGGAGTCAAGCAAGTTAGTGGAACATGCTAGAACATAAAAATACTAGATAGAGAAATAGCATGCATATTCAAACATAAAAATCAAATTAAAACTAAAACAAATAACACAAAATCTCTAAATAGAGTCAAAAAAATTTAATAATCCAAACGGAGGTGTTTACGTCCCCTCTTATTGAGTTCTGGTAGGAAATGAGGATGAAAATATAACCCACTTGCCAAGGGGCCCTTAGAACTAGGGGTTCTAAGTCCCAATGCAAGGATGTCTTTACTTCCAAGCTGCCTTGGCACAAAGTCTCCCTCCCTCTACTGTGGTGAACTGGAGTTGTTGGATGGCCAAAAAATGAGTCCCCTCTATCTCTACTCCACATCACAAACTGTTGGTATTGCTTGGGGAAATTCTGGCCAACATAACAATGTGCTCTCATATTGTTCATCTCTTGGTGTACTTTTATAGAAGAATTCAAATCCTCCTTCCCTCTCTTGGTACATTGTGGATAGTGACCCGAGAGAGGAGGGTGATTCCACTGTGTGCCACATTTATTCCATTGTGTGCTCCCTTGATGTCCTAAGGAGGCTTGGGCGACTGTCCTTAGGTGGAATCAATGTCCTGGAGTTTGCCTTGTGGTCCTGGAAAATGGCTTCCGCCATTCCCAGGATTGCGCGCTTTTTTGAGCAAAAGGCATGCAAATGTGCGTTTATCGAAGACTTTTGCGCACAAAGGCACATTTTACTAGTCCTTCTTGTACGCAATTTGATTTTTCCTCAGACCTTAGATATTTTTAAATACTTTCATATTCTCTAATGTCTCTCAGCCTTATAAATCCTTCTACCCGACATTTAATAATGTCACCTTTGCTTGTACGATTTTCCAGTGATATCACATATCCCATATAAATTTTACCCTCACCCACACTCTTAATCATCCCCCACAGCCCTCACATCCCTTCATTCCTCACTCCTAAATAATTTTCCCTAAAACCCTACCCCTACATTGTGCTTTTCTAGGTAGCTAGAATATACTCCTATAATTAAATTTTCTAGCACATCTCCGTTCTCATTTTAACTCCCCTCCACCTCCCTAAGGTACCTAACTCCCCTACACCTTTCCCTAAATTTTCCCACACATATCCCAACTCCCTAACCCCATCATCTCATTCCATTTTCCTTCCCCTTCTCCCCTAGGGTTTCTAGCAAACAAAACATCATGGAGGAAGAGATAAACACCATGGAGGAAGAGAAAAATACCTACAACAAAGGAGGGAGAATATCAAGGTTTGAGCCATCAGAGACCAGGAAATTTTTGTCATCAACCCTAGTAGTCAATTTATTCCAACATGTGGGTTGTTTTGAGTTTTGTGAAATGGTCCAAAGAGTGCAAAGTCATCCAGATTTGACTAGAATATTCATCACAAACCTTGAGAAAGACCAAGTCAACATTGCAAGGGTGACATTCACCATTTCAATAGATATTATTGCAGCAACAATAGGGATACCTCATGTAGGTGAAAAGTGGTTCAAAACTCAGGATTTGGATGCCCAGTTGTATCAACCTTACCTCAAATCACCATACAAAGACAACAACAATAAAATCTTCTCTTTTGGTCAGCTACTTAATAGGTTTTCTCCCATGATGAAAATATTCATGAATTATTTTACTTGTGAGGGCAGATTCTCCCTGCTTTACAGCTACCAGATCAGGTTACTCATCCATTTTACTAGGGTAAAGCTTCTCAAAATTCCCTATTATTTTTATAGGACCATTGAAAATATTTTGTACGAGGTACAACACAGAGAATATGAGCTACAAATGAACAATATTTTCCATCACTCACTTATTATAATCATTGTTCTTCACCATCTCAAACAACTATATATTCCATGGGAAATTTTTATTGAGGCAGAGGTCTTCACATCTCCATCCAACCATCTAGCCAGATCTATTCCACCATCAGCACCAGTTACACAAATCAAGATTAGGTCATCTAGCAGGGTTTCATTTAGGAAAATAAAAAAGGACAAAGAGGTCAAAACTTATCAGATAGGAAATAGGAAAGTGTTTTCTCCACAAATTGTGGAAGGGGCCTTGCCTTCTACATTAGCAAAGCAAGGATATCATAAGTAGCAAGAGACAATTTTCCAGGAGACAGAAGCCCTTCACCATGAAATTGAGATGGTGGACTTGGAGTCCCATGATGATCAGGAAACCCTAAACCTAGTCATCAAAGAAAAATATGCCAAAATCAGAGAACTACAAGATAATTTGGCAAGGTCCAAATTTGTTATCTCCTTCCTTTAACAAGAAAATAAATAGTTAAAGGAAAATAAAATACTCTTTGAAAAGGACTTGTTTAAGGCTACTAGGCAAGATTTCAAAAGCAAAGCATTAATTGAGCATGAATAATAGATAGCAAGGAAAGGACCAAGAACAAGGGGCCTAAAAAGAGCATTAGAGCTAGAAAAACAATAGGAGGCACTTCTTGTAGAGGAACTCGCCTTTGAGGAAAGGATTTGCAAAAAGATATATGAAGACAAAGAGTTTTGGTTGGATAGACTAAACATACACCTGGTAAGCTCCTTGACAAGGCCAATAAGGAAAATAAGATAATGAGGCATATGGCCCACCACTACTACACTAGAAACAAGGTCTACAACATCAAATACAAACAAATGAAAAACAAGCTAAAAGAAACCCTAATCACCAAGAAGAAGAGGGGAAAACTCAATTTTCTTGTTGATGCCTCCTTGATTGCATAAAAAACTTTATCTCAGAACTAACACGGTAATTTTGGGAAATTTTGGAGGATATTTTGACAAATTTCATGTTTTTTGGCAACATTTTATTGCTTTCTGGAAATTTATACTGCAAAAAGTGCAGCATGGGCCACATTACGCTTTCTATGGAGATCTCCAAATGAGGAAAAATCAGTGGGGTTGGATAGATAATGGCCTCTACATCACATTTTAACTCCTGTCGTTCAAAAGCCCGAGCTTTTGACAGGTGGAAAAGCTCAAAAACCACATTTAAAAACACCTTTCTGCCAGTGTTTTCAACCACATGCTACACTTTTTGACTAGTCCTGGGAAAATTGGATTTTAAGGGGTTTAACTCCATTTTCACTTCTTGATGCCATTTTGGACAACTAGACGAGCACATCTTTAGACTGAGCTATCTTAATCTCAATTTTGACTTCAGTAAGTCAACCAAAATTCATCTTGAAGCTCATGCTGCTCTTTTCCCAGGGGCACATTGCGCGTTTTGCACTCACGCTGCACTTTTTCTAGATTGCCTGTTATCTTCAGAAATTTGACTTTTTCTTAGTTGGTTGATGAATTTCATGGAATTTTACTAATTTAAATGTGTGAATCAAGTGTAATTATGTCTATTATAGTTACTAGAGGTAGATACATCATGTAAAATTTTATTTTTAGATCAAATGAATCAATTCACTAAAATAGGGATGTGTTTGTTGACCTCCCTAGTCATTAGGATTATAGTTAAGGAATTTGGGGAACAACTCCACAAGTCATGGATTCGACCCCTGAGGTGGGGAGAAGTCTATTTTGGTCTATATTTTTCATTTCTTTTTTCATTGCAAGGGTCGGATGTTGTAGAATTGATCTTTGAACACTAGTGTATTTAGTGATTTTTGGCAGGAACTAACAGACATAGTTGCAACTATTGTGGTGGGATTCAAGTGGTATGTGTTTTAGCAGTGTTTCTTCTGTTGTTTTAATATTTTTGAAAGTATTGTACCTTCATCTTCATTTTCATGTCTTATGTGATTTATTTCTAAGTTTGATAAGCAAAATTCATTATTTTCAATGCTCTATTTTGGAGAAGTTATCACAGTTATGTTCACTTTATTCTTATATGAACGAATTCATAATTCCTATGCTAATTTTGAAACCCTGTCAGTCTATCATATTCACCAAGATACCTTAAAATTTCTAAATTTTGTGCCTACTTTGCCCCATCACATCTCTGCAAGTCTGATTTTCAGTGCCCTGACCTAGTCTTTCCTAGATCTGATTCCTCATCCAACACCAAATCCAAATCAATAAAACCCTAGAGACAAATATACCTAACCTAAAATATTCATGATCTAGTCAATTTGGATATGATCCCATTGAGAGAGCCCTCTCAGCCTAGTAGGGCTAGCTACTAGGTCAAAGTGGTATGTGGTTACCTTTGTTGGTCTCCTTCTCAGCCTTCAGAGATCTGGTGGGGTGCTAACAAAGGAAAACATGTTTTTTAAAGAGAGGGCATGTTAGGTTCCTATATTACTAGTGAAGTCCCTTATTGTTGTTAGTGTAGCCCCCTTATTGTTATTGTTGTACCCCTGTAGTCCCCATATTGTTATTAATGTGCCCCATAAAAGCCCACTATTGTTATTGTTGTGCCCTTACATTGTTATTATTATGTCGCCTAGGATTATATTGTGACCCCTTGGACTCCTATATATATAAAGGAGGTTTTCTAATTTGTATCATCCAAGAATTTTTCATTGATGTAATTTAAACGAGGTTTCCCCCTCGAAGAGACTAATTTCCAAGTCGTCCATCTCTCTTCTCTTCTATTTTGTGAGTTGGTTTCATAAAAAAATCTCCAAGATATTCTCTGGAAAGTAACATACTCAGTTGCACCTCCTCACATTCATATAGTGACCACACTTCTTGTTGCTCCTTTTCCATCAATGACAAAAATTCCAACATATATTGGAGCACAATGATTTCAAAACACATCATAATTAGTAATTCAGTTTCTTCATATTTTGGGCAAGTTTCTCACCACTCGCTACTCTTATGGATTATGTACTTATTAATGAAATATGATTTATTTTTATCAATCAGTGGTTGGAATTTATGTTTACAATTTTTGTCTATTTTTCTATAAGTTTAGGCTATTGCATATGGTATTAAATATTAGGATCAAATAATCGATTCAAATGGGAAACATCTATGTGATAGGTTACACTAAAGTGATTTAAAATTTAAAATAGATTGAAATGTATATCCCTTCTTTACATAACTTTGGATTCTTATATTAGGATTATGAACTATAGAGAGAGTTTAACTTTTTTTATATGTACAAAAAATCCAAACATAATGGAAATGTAGGCTTCCATGGCTACCAATAGTTTCAAAACATAGCTTACATAAAAAATGGTATGCTTCCAATAAAAATGACTAGAAAAATAATTCCCTTGAGCATGGTAAAATTAGAAACTAATAGAGAGTTTGGAGAATTTATTAAGTAGGAATTGAGGTCAAATTCATTTCTTGGACGATTAATAGAGGACCACCACAAGGTGACCTTAACCTTTAATTAAGTTGTAGAATAATTGTAAGTGAAAGACAAGAAAAAATAATATAGTATGCATGCATACATATATCATGTTTAAAGGAGGAGTAAGTGGCAATCAAATAAGGGAAACTTAAAGTTTGGTAAGCCTTCCGATTTGTAGAGTCTTTGGTTGTTGTTCATATAGATCTTCCCACAATTCAATCTAAACCTAAATGTATTGAAACATAATGCAATGCAATGCAATAAATATTGAGATCTGAATAGGCATGCACAAGAATCTGCCTTGATTTGATGATTCTTTAATAGATGGAGAAATATTAGAAATTAATGGTTGAATATTAGGTCCGCCGCCCCATCCTCCCCCCCCCCCCTCCCCCCAAATCTTCGTTTTCCTATATGTGGTTTTTAATAATCCCTTAAACAAGATCATAAATAATTCCTCATGGCACAAGAATTCCAAACTCATCAACAATGAAAGGTTTTTATAGAAAATCTCTCAACCACATGACCACCTTCTCAACAACATGAAAAACAAAAAATATTTCATGTCACCCCTCTTATCAATGAGTTTGTTTCCTTTAGGTTGGTTGATGCAGAATCTTACTACAACCTGTAATTGAAACCTGCATTTTGGGTATCATAAAATTGGTGGAACTCACTCTAGCATACATACAGAAATTGATATCCCATGGTCACATTAAGGGTGAGGTATATATAACTGATAACCCTGAGAGAAATTTTCTATTGCAATTCATGGAATTGATCTGCAAGTGTCATAATTTGGGGGACAACAATAGTGATTTAATGCTTCTCAAAACTCTTATTGTATATGACCATCATCACCATACATTCATTCCACCTAATAAAGGGATGGTGGTGCTCTAAATTAGCTAGAATAGAGGGTATTAAGGGTTCAACCAGCTTGCTCTCATTTAACCTAGAGAGAACCATATGTAAGAATCAAAGAAAAGTTACAAATAGTTATAATTATGGTGTGGACTATATATTACTAGAGCTCATTTCTATCCATCATCTTATGCCTTTTAAAGTGAATGATACAATTATTGCATTTATAGAGAAGGGATTCAATTTTTGGTTAATTTTTTATTTGTATAGATAAATTAAAAGAACCTTAAGGGATAGTACAATAGTTTATTTATTTATACAAGATGATGTTGGCCATATAAAAAACTTCCATAGTTCATACGCATCATGACAATTTACTTGTTAATGTTGTCTTGATCATTGATAGTTTATTCATCATAATATAGTTTATGACAGAAAAATGCAGACTGTGGAGAATATGAACTCTATACCTAAAAATATACACCATAGAAATCTCCAAACTATCAATTCATTGATGTCAATTTTTGATCGTAATAAACCTCTCGATTCAATAAACCAATTCATTGTCATATTTGCATAGGCAATTTTATTAATAAGACACTTATAAACTTTTCAAAGACATGAAATAACCACATATCTTCATCGGTTACATTGCACTTATTATAAATTAGCTAAAATTTTATAGTGCAAATCATTTTTCATGATAAATGATGGGAGAATGAAATCTATCATTATTTATTACCTTACCTTACTACAATTCATTTATTAAACAATATGGGTTCCAATGGCACCAAATCCCTACCGACATATTTATGTTTTGAGTTTATTTGTTACCTGAAGAGCATATTGATTTATTCATGTTTTTGCCAGACTATTTTCATTGATCCAAGAATCAAATAATCTAAGTTTGATTATGGCTTCTCTGAAAAGATTTGAATGAAGTCTGGTTGGTAAGTTGGGCAGTCATAGTTCAATGTCTAGAGTTGTGCTTACCATGTCTAAAGGATCAGATATTGATAACCTATTGGGTGTACGATAAAATTCACCCATGTCATTCACATAAATTGTGAGAACAAACCTAATACTATATATAAAATGATGAGAACCAACGTAATACTATATATGTTCCACAAAAATATATAGTTTTCTTTGAAGTTTATTTCCTAGCAAATCCTACGTTGCAAAATTAGAATGCTTTCTGTAAAGAGAAAAGTAGAGAGAAAATAATATCGGATTTATCACTAATTAGTTCATATATAATTTTGGGGAAAATAACAAATTTTGACATTAATGGTAAAATTAATAGCAGATATTTTAGGAGAAAGTTGATTAGATAGTGAGAATGCTTCCAAAATAACATTTTTCAATAAAGAAAATCTTAAGAATCTTTAACAAGGCTCTCTGGTTTCTAGGCTTGCTCCATGACAATTTGTCTATACCCTATTGATTAAACATACTAGCTATGACAAGAGAAAAGAAGCAGAAATTCCCAATACATACTATACACTACAAGCCATCCATGGGAAGTATTAGAAATATGAAATAAAAGGAACCAACTGTTTACATTATTAGACCCGCACAAAAGTTGTTTTATAATTATATAAAATGAAAAGGTGTTTTAAGCTCAAAAAGTAAAGAAACATGTTAAATAAAAACAAATAAATAAATGCAAAACATAGAAGTAGCAGTGAACCTAGCAATAAATTTAGAACAGAGAAGGAATAGCGAACCTTCTATGAAATGAAAGCAAAAAAAATGACTAATAACAACAATTCTGACACAGTGAAGTCTTACAAATATTTCGTGCATCAGTGTTTTAGATCAATTTCCAACACTATCAAGCTAATAATAGGAAATAAAAACCAAACTAAAGGAGTTTTATTTCTCATTTTAGATTTATGATGACAATAAAACATGCCACTTAAATTCATGAACAAGGTTAAAGCAGCGTCCAACTTGAGAGAGGTCTACAAAAACATTAATGAAGTCGGGTTTATAATCAAGTTCATATTTCAAGAGAAATTACAGTAAAGAAACTTACCAGACCAAGACGAAGATAATTTGACTGAATGGCATGTAATGTCTTAATCAACTTTTTGTAATAATCCAAAAGAAGAAAACAGACCTTTCCATTGGCCAAGCTATCTAGTGGTGTTAGAACCGAATGTATAAATTGCTTTAGAATTTATTACCATGACGTTTATTGCACACTGTCTTCTTTTGTGGTTCCATGACCAAGCTATCCAGAAGTGTTAGAGCTGAATGTATAAACTTGTTCTCGAGAGACCCAAGCAATGCATTACAATGTAAAATATGGCCACATATCTATCAGTTATGCGAAAGCAACATGCATGTTTATCATTATTTAACACGACGATACCTATTGACTGTTTATGTGATAAATCTACGAAATAGATTTGGAAATTGAGCTTCTGTGATCATCATTATCTTGATGATGAATTACAGTTGGTAGTTCTAAAAACGTTGGTCTCTAAAATTCTTATGTGATGTCCCGGAAGAGTTATAATTAAAAAGATTTGGAAATATCATATGCAGAGGTCGTTGGAACGATTGCTGGAACGATGCGAGTGACCTCGAAAGTGTTTGTACAAGAATTTATATGAAGGGTTTTGTTTAATCTTACACTCAGCATTTTTGAACCAAAAGAGCACAAAAATGGATGATGCAACCGTAGTTTGGAGGATCTGTATGATATTCGAAGATCAAAATATGATAAGCAGGAGGCAGATATCAGAGGGATTGAAGCAAAATTGGATGATTGTGAAGTCATACCCAAAGACATTGTAGTTGATATTTCTTCATCGCAATTTCCCTAGTAGCATTTCTCTTGTTAAGGGTTTCTTTCCTAAATAAACTTCTGTTGTTTATATTTGATATATCTTGAATATGCAGGCTAAAATTTAATTTACACTGGAGTTAATTGTGGAATGCTTTTTCATAGCTCTAAAGAAATGCATACTTTGAAAATTGCCGTCAATTACTGAAGCTTTGCAAAGTATTGTTAAGAAATTTGGATTTAAATTTTTCTTGATTAGAATACAGATTTAGGACTGTTTAATTAATTTTGATTCAGTGGTTAGCACCTCTGAATAATACTCTTGAAGTTTGAAGGATTATATGGAAGTCAAATAAAAATCTGCTATGTACAACCAGACACCTTGATAGGGGCGAGGAGAGGTGTATGGAATGATGAAAATGAGCAAACCCACCACAAGATGCCAAATATAGGGTCAAGTCTCGCACTGCATCATGCTGAGAAAAATATAGCTCACAATAACTTCCAAATTTGATTGCTTAACTCCTACTAGGCCCAGTTAAGAGACAAACACCAAAAAAGGGAATCATCATAATAAAAGACCAAGATTTAACTTACCTCGCATTATTATTTTATAAGAAAATAATTAAAAAAATCAAAACTTTTAGTTGACACTATAAATATTTCATGGCTATCAAATTATCCAAATTGGCTTTCATATCAGTAATGGTTTGTGTAATACATTCAAGGGATAGACTAAGATGAAATCTAAGCAATGAAGTGAATTTAATATAAAATAAAAAAATATGAATTTTATATTATATATTATATATTTATATTTATAATAAAAATTTAATATGAAAGAGGAAAATAATTTTTTTGGTGTGATTTATTTCTATTTATTTATAAAGTTTGAACTTTATTTTAAGGATATTTAAAAAATTGAACTAATGATTTCTGAATAACAAAAGTGTTTTTATCAACTCAACTAATTAAATTAAACCTCAAAACTACAGAAAATATGTATATACTGTATCACGAGCTTGTATAATAAGTGTCTAAGATTTAAAGATTGAGGTCAAGATATACCATTGAAAAAGAGAATAAACATAATGAAATATAAATATGGTAAAGAACACAATGTCTAGTAATTGTTATGAACAAGTAGAAAAAGTTGTCATTAATGTGAAAAAACTCACATTAATCACAAAGAATAAAGGATATTGAAATTTTATATCATTAACCTAATTCAAATAAAAAAAGAAAATATACATAACCATTATGTTAATTTACATTTATATTTTTCTATTATTGACTTGCATTAATCAAAGAATAAAGAATATTGAAATTTTATATCATTAACCTAATTCAAATAAAAAAAAGAAAATATACATAATCAATCATTTATGTTAATTTACATGTATATGGAAAAAAGTTTTCCTGTATATTTAAAATAATTTTAAAATAAATATATGCATTAAAAATAACATGATTCAATTTGGATTGCTATTTATGTTCTTTATTTTAAACAAGTTATTACATATGAGCAAGCAAGGGAATTTATAAGAAGAGTAATTTATTTTATTAATTAGTACAATAAAATTTTAGGTGGCAAAAATTGTATTGTTATCAAATAAATTGGTTTATACGTTTTATATGGAGATAATATGTACAAATTAACAATAAACTAATTCACAATGTGTCATTATCTTAGCATACTTCGTAATTTATTTTCTTTCAATCGGGATAAAATACTTTACTTCCAAATAGAATTATATATATATATATATATATATATATATATGAAAAAATGGTAATAAAAGTTTGACTATAAACATTAAGACTATATCACTAGATATAAAGTAGTATAAAATATACTTTATGGATTAGTGTAACTATTCAAATATTTTTTTTTTCTCCGAGGATTTATACAACCCTCACCGCATGGTGTCCTCTTTAGGTTTCGTCTTCAAGTGGTCTGGCCACTGGAACCTTAGTCGTCGCGACCCCTTCTTCTTCTCTACATTTGCCTATGGTTTGACAGTGTTCCCTACATGCTTTCATTTCCATTTTCTTGTTGCTACCTCGGTGGGTCATCGCTCAAATTTATCACAAATTTTGCTCTCTCGTGCGGTAGACTTTGGAGGTTACATGTGTTCGGTTGCGGATGGGGAGTTGATGGAGCAAACTTGTGGAATTTTCTGCTTTACCCCGGTTCATGCCTCTTCATGTTGGTTGTTTCTTATTTTTTTGGTGTTATCTCTAATGTTGTATTCGCTTAGGTTTTCAACCTTGGGTTTTTTCGGGAATTCTATGTTAAGTCCTTATAGTACTATTGTACCTCCCTTATTGTTACTATTAGTGTAATATCCTTATTGTTATTTTTGTGCCCATGTAGTCCCCATATTGTTATTGGTGTGCCCCATAGAAGCCCACTATTGTTATTGTTGTTCGATTACATTATTATTGTTATGTAGGCTATGATTATATTGTGACCCCATATACTCCTATATATACCAAGGAGGTCTTGTCATTTGAATCATCCAATAATTGTTCATTTATGTGATGTAAAGGAAGTTTCCCCCTTGAAGAGGCAAATTTTCAAGTTGTTGATATATATTTTCTTTTCTTTTGTCATTTGGTTACATAACATTCTGCTAGATATTTTTTGCAGGCTTGTTATGGGTTTGATTTTGGGGGCTAACTAGGCAACCTGAGCCCAACTACTTTGGCTAGTTTTTTCTATTTTGTAATGGATTTTTTTGGGCCCATCTTGGCAGATTGTGCCTATTTTTTGTTTGATATCTCATTAGGTTTTTGCTATGGTTTCTAGTTTTTTTGGTGTTCCCTTTAGGGTTTCTTGGGGGGTATGCATGTTATTCTCAAGTGTTGTCCTTAAGCCCATTTATTTGTTTCACTGTGAGGCGTTATATTCTCGAATACGATCAACATATGCAAAATGTAATTTTAGTTCTTCTTCCAGATGAATAAAATTACGGTCCATTTTCTTTGGATAAAAAATTAGTATAAAATAAACATAATATGCTAAATTTGGAAATGTAACATGAGAAAGTATAGAAGACATTAACTACTTAAGACATGTGGATAAATTATAAGTGATTAAGTTGAGATAATTCTAGTACAATACTCTAAAGCTACACAACAAAGAAGACAAAACTATGAGCAACATGAGCAACTACCCTTAGCAGGATATTGGACTTATTATTAGAATTTGAAAAAGAAGAAAATAAGTATAAATAGATAAGGGTTCAAATAAATTAATGAAATTTATTTATAAGTTTATTCCCCAATTATTAACTATATATATTAGATAAATTTATCTCAGGACAAAAGGAAAGGGCAGAACTTACAAATTTTCCAATGATGATAATGAATGGTAGCCCTCATATCCATGATCAACTAGAAATGATGAGATGAATAAAAACTAGTACTAGATATATACTTAAGGTGAGTAAGTAGAAGTTTCATAAGTAAATGTAGGAAATCAACAAGAATAATTAGCCTATCCTAAAACATGTTGAAGGATTTTGTATTTAGAGAATTAGTTATAATGAAATAATTTGGTAGCTAGAGGCATTCCATGAATAAATAACCATGTGGAAAAAGTTGTGGAATCATAGAAGTATTTCCATATAAGAACATAATGATAATCACTATAAATTTTAATTAAAAATTGTGTATAAAAAAAAACATTATAAATCAACTAATTAAGTTAAATAATCGTGATAATAATGAAGGTCATTTTCAGGGGCCATGGAAAGAATGGTGACATTATATTAAAGAGATAAATGCACGATAAAATTACCAATTAGAGGAAGACAAGTTTTTACACGACAACATCTATAATATATTTTTCCTTTAATGGGAGAAACATATTATAATAATAAATATGTATTATTATGCACTTCTATCCCTTTTATGCCTTAAAATATGGAAATGATAAGTGGATTTCATGTGACAACCCACCTTATTGAATTCAATTTTGTGCATTTAATGAGGAGGAAAATAAGCCATGCTCACTAGGGCTAATAAATCTAATCCAATCTAATATTATCTTTTCTAAATTCAAGAAAGTGAAGAATTTTCCATCTATGAAATTGGTAGATAGAGAATTTTAATAAATTTAGATTAATATAGAAGTTGAAAAAGTGTGTGTGTGAATATCTAGTATGAATAAATGTGTGATGCCTTTCTCAAGCAACAACACTACAATAACAATATTGATGAGTGGATTAATTAGCATAAATTATGATTTAAGGATGAATGATGAGGGTCATAATATTGATTTATATATTTTAAAAGTGTCAAGATAAGAAGTTAGAAATACTCATAACTAGTGAGGAATGACAAATCTTAAACTAAGAAAATGTTTAAAGGCTTAAATATTCAAGGATAGCCATTGCTTATTTTTTAGCAAGGAAATAGATTATTTTTTCGTTGTAGTGTGGTTTCCGGATTCATTGCATTAAATAAATTTTTGTATCGATGTTTCAACCCTTCTAACCAAGGTTCATTTTAAAGATAGTAAATTGTAAGGTGCTGAGTCTTAGACACTAATGAGAAAAAACCTAACATGTAGACTGAGAATCTTGTATACCAATGATGAGTTATGTATTGGGATTAAATGAACTAATGTTTCTAAGAGAGGTAACAATGATCATTTAAGCAATGATGGTATGGTGTTTATATGCAATTGGATATAATGGTATTGAATGAATAAGAAAATGATGTAAGTGATGCAAAACCATTATTTGACCATTTAAATTTTGATATCGATGATTTAATGCATGCTAATAAAGCTAATGACAACTTAATGTTGAATTTCCCAACAACAACAAAAAAAACTGTTGGAAATAAAAAATGCATGACTAGAGATTGTGGCTCTACAAGATGAGGGATTACATCATAATTTAATGGTGAATTTAAATGATATATGATAACTTGAGAATATTATACAATGACTGTCCGTACCTTTTAATTTATTGAGTGCCTTGATGAAATAAGAAAAAATTATTATGGGAAAGTAATTGGTATATTGTTGAGAACATGGCACTAAAATTATTGACAATCTAAAACAAATCTTATAAGGAAATTAAATGTAATATTTGGTATTCATTTTTTATGCATGCTAATGAATTTGATTTTACTAATTAATCTTAATAATTATTCTCATGAGGTTTTTTTGGTTTACATGTGATATGTGATTATCATATTTATGAAGTTGTATTATAATGTAAGCTTAACATGTGGTTCTAGTTGTTAATTTTCCACTGTTTTATTCTTAACACAATCACTTAGCCCAATTCGTTCTTCAATTAGAAATCACATTCAAGTCAATTTAATCTTCCAATAAAAAATAGAAATTGTAGATAGAACAGTAAATGAAATGAACAATAGAATACAACCACGAGAAATGACAAGAGACACAATATTTGGTCAAAGAGAAAGGAAAAACCCCACAAGGGGGAAAACCGTTTCAAAGTCTTCTTCTATTATATTGTCATCAAATGTTTAGTAGACAAATACAATAATCCAATCCAACAATGAGCCAAAAGAAAATAGAGTTGACCAACCAAAATCAATTTACCAATATCCAATGAGAGATGAGCCCAAAAGGTCAAATCTGATCCAAAGTCAAAGTCTACAATTTTTGGTCAAATTCAACAACATAAAAAGATGCCCTAACTAGTCAACATTCATCAGTAAAATCAGCTCCAAGTTATCTCAGTCAAATTTAAAAATATTTTTCCCCTTTTGTTGGTCAAACTTCTGTCAAAACAGTCTAAAACAACTCAGTCAAAGAAGAGAGAAAACCCTACAGTCTACTTAAGATTTTTGTGGTCAAATTCAACGGTTAACATCAGTCAAAGTAGCCCAGAAAATATTGGTTCCTTCATAGAATAACATGACCTCCCAAGATCGAAAATTTTCAAGTCAAAGTGTGTCAAAATTCCAAGTCAAACTTGGTCAACATATGGTCAGAGTCTTCAAGCAGAAAATTCAACACGAAGATTTCATATTAACTCCTTCCCTTCACAGATGTGACCTCGACTTCCTTATTGGAGACACGTACAAACCAATTACAAGAGGAGAGAGAGAAGAGAAGATATGTTGATGGGATATCCAAATTAGGTTGCCTTGACTTGTATTTATATGCTTCTTTGGAGACCCAATTATGACTTTAGGTCGACCTGAAATTTTATGTACATGTGAGTTTTCCATTAAAAATATTATTTTTCCTTGACCAAAATAAATTATTCCAAGGGAAAAGAGGGCTCTAGATGAGGAAGGTTTTCCAAAGGATGGAATTTATCCCTGAGCTTCCAAATTAAGAGTCCTTCTAAGCTAGGGAGAAATTTTCTACTACTTCATGAATCTCATCTCAAACATATCGGCATTGTCATCATTGAATCAAGTCATGTCTCATATTTTCTCATCTCTCCTTATTTATTGAACACTCTCGAATCTAAAGAATAATAATTTGACATTTAGGGGAGCTTAATATACAACCCTCTATCCAAGTAAAATAGGCATGATACTACTTACCATGAGGTAAGAATCATAGTTATCTTATTACCTATTGATATTACTGTAATATTCCAAATTAGGAGAAACAGTAATATAGAACATAAAACTGGAAAATGCAGCAAAATATCAATACATAAAATAGGAGAAAATCATAGAGCCATTTTATTAGACATTATATCATAAAAATGTTTACAAGATCTTGAGGAAATGGACACTCAAGCTAGGGAAAACAAACCTCTAAGGACCCAGTACATGAAATATGAAGAACAACTACTATACAAAATGTCAGAGGCTATGATAGCACAGTTTTTGCTGGGGCTAACTACTACTGTAAATGAGAATACATGGATTTGTTGATATAGTGCTTACAAAATGTCAGGATCAGAGATCTAGGCTTTCTAGCACAATTCCAAGACAACCCAGAAAGGGTTTCCTGAAATACACCAACTGTAAAATGCAACCTATTATCACCAAATTGATCTTGATAGGTTTCTCATCAATCAACTCAATGTAACTCTTTCAAACCACTTATAACTGAAGATTAGCCTCTTCATTTTGAGAGGGATATCTCAAAGGGGATTTATGATTTTCAATAGGAATAATACTAGATGGATAACTGTATGAGTTGTGACTTGGTTTTGTTTGACTGTTGGTTGAAAAATGAAGGCTTGCTACCATTGGGCTATGGAGTCAATATCAGTGCATTTAGTGACAGTAAATATTCGCATGGAAGTTGAGGAAAATAGAGGTTTTTTAATAAGGATGATTCATACACATAATATAAGGAAAACACAACAATTTCACCCCTAAAGGAAGTCATAGCATGACAACATGAATTCTGAGTAATTATAGATAAAATCAAT
This sequence comes from Pinus albicaulis, assembly GCA_034641835.2. NCBI lineage: Eukaryota > Viridiplantae > Streptophyta > Pinopsida > Pinales > Pinaceae > Pinus > Pinus albicaulis. Next base: position 1,787,327,422 of record CM076575.1, read on the forward strand.
TGCAAGTGATAAGACATAAAGATATATATTAACAAAACATTAAACACCTCATTAGAATCTCAGGTATGGAAGTAGAATTTCATTGTATATTATTGATAATGAAAAAAAATACAAGTAGCAATTTGGTGCAATACTCTCCAACGCTAACAAATTTATTAGACCATGATGAAAAAGAGATGTCTCATTTCCTTTTGTCTTTATTTGAGCCTTATCTGACATTTTCCCTAAAATTATATATAAATAGAAAGGTAAGACAAGTGATCTCTTACCTACAAAATGTAGAAGAAGTTTGAGATGGTATCAGTAGACCATGTGAAATCTTCCTTCACAGGTGAACTATTTTTGAATGACCATCAACAGTTTTGCATAATTCTCCTTCATAAAACCCCTAGGGATAGCATTGGTCAAACAAACTTCACTGTGTTCTTGCTTGAGAAACTCCTTGCAATCCTTCATTGTGAATTTGGTACCTTTAAAACACTCTTCACCACCTCTAGGGATTCTTGTAGCTAATGATGTGCTCTCTAGTGTCTCTGTGAAATTCAGAATCCCAACCTTTGATGTTGCTCCTGTGAAGTTGGTGGAAAAATACTTTGAAACTTGTGCATGAAAACTCTGCAACCTTTGGAAGAATTGCAAGCATCCAATTCTCCTGAAAACCTCCATAGCAGTAGGGTCTTCATTGAGTAATTTTAAATCCATGGGTTCATACCTGTGATAATGGCCACCCTTGTTCATTTTATTTCTTGCAACCATGGATTCTTTATAGTCTTCACTGCCTCGCTTGCTGATGACACCTGCAGAATTTGAATTTGACAGCAACCTACTTCAATCGATGAAGTAACTCTCCGAGGATCAACTCACATGCAAGGGTAAACCATAATATGAAAAAAAATTGTTTGGGATGAGGTTTAAAAAGGTTAATTGACAACTCAGGTTTTAATCATAGCACATGTAAGAAAAAAGGATGATGATTACATCAAACAAGACTATCTACTTTTGAAAATTACCATAACGACCTTGAATGACCTCCACCTTTACCACTCTAATCATAAAATGACACCTCATATAACTCTGAAAAACCTGGATTAAAAAATGCAGTTTCGTAGTGAAAACAGTTAGGCTTTTGACAGATTCGCTACGAAACTATTAGGTAGTTTCGTAGCAAAATCTACAAATTTTCTTTATAAATCGCTACGAAAATATGAAAAACTGACAAGTGTGCAATTTTGAGTTTTAATTTGTGGGGAATGGCAACTGACTTGATATGGGACTGATTTGACTGAAGTGGCATGAATGGAGGTGATCATTGAACTTAGGATAGGCTTAAAAAATGTAAAAATTTTCATATATCACATTGTAATGGCTTAGGAGATCTCATCCATTTGGTGAATGACATGCATGACCCTATCAAGAAAATTTTACAACTAATTAGTGATAACACAACCATGGGGCTAAATAACTTTTTGCAACTAGATAAATACTGGGAGGTGGCTGATCTGATGTGAAAATGGCTGATACTCCTCCCCACTAGATTTCCGGATGAAGGGATGCTCCCCTCACTGGAAAACAAGCTCAAGAACTATGGTACTTGATCCTCCACTACAAATTCCCTACAAAATAACGCAGTTTCTGAAGGATATTTCCTTGTAGATGATGGCTAAAGCTTGGCCTAATGCCGAATGGTGGAATAATGCTCAAGGAACATCCTTGATAGCTTCCCGGATGAAGAGTTGTTGCCCTCATTGGAAAACAAGCTTGGAAACTGGGTTTTTCAACCCTCCACTGCAACTGCCCTGCAAAATAACGCAATTCTTGAAGGAGACTGTGCTATGGATGGTGGCTAAAGCTTGGCCTAATGTAAGATGGTGGAAATGAAGCTCAATGAACCTCTCCTAAGTGGGCACTCGAAGTCCCCCGAGGATGAGGGTGGGATTTACGCTCAGAAACACCCTTGTGCTAAACAACACAACAGACTCCACTAAACAGGTGAAGCATACAGAACGTTATAAGAGACCAAAACATAAACAATATTCAGAATGCCTTCTATGGCTTCCATCCCCTTCCTTATATTCCTGGTGAGCTTCCTCACCTTGGGTCCCACTCATTAAAGATTCTAATCTCATTCATACACTCCTCCATCATAACTGCATTGTCCTCCATTAACTCTCCACTATCTCTATGATAATGTTATTGATTTGGTCAACCTTGAACGTATCCACATACTTTAGCCCCTATTCACACCCAAAAGTGCTTTATTCAGCTGATACAATGATGCACATTCACATTAGAAGTGGTTTTATTCCTAATAAAGAGATTTATGGGTATCTCTACCCTCTTATTCATCTATCTTATTAACAAAAGCAGGAATTAATATTCCAACTAGCTGAAAGCTAATTAGGAACATTACAGTCCTCCCCTCCCAAATGTTGCTTGTCCTCATGAAACTACAAGGATGGATACTGTAAAACCTCCTCGCCTTCCCCTATAACATCCTCATCCGATAGACTGTTCATTGAACCAGATTCTCTCTAATCAATATTTCCCTTAGCTGCCCCTCCCAAGTGTCCAAGTTAGCCTTTGGTGATAAAACCAAATGGCACACATCATAAAGAAGTGGGAGATCCATGGAGGCAACTTCATGATGTCTAATGGCCTTATTGAGGCATGAGATATGAAAAATGTTGGGGATATTAATCCTAATGAGAAGCTCCAACCTATATGCTACTCTCCCAACAATATGGATCACCTTGTGTGGCCCATAGAAAAGCTCCTTAATCCCCTGCTTCTGCAATGTATATGGGATGTATGGCTGAAAATGATAGACCAAAGTTTCCACCCCACATTGTCTCTGGGCCCCATCTATGATATGTGTAGAACTCTGGTTGATATTGGGTTGCAGAAATTTTGTCCTCAAGAGGTTGGAATGCATCCTGATTCTCTAGGATCCAATATTTGGTTCTATAAACCTTACTTGCCCAGCCCATTCCATCAATAGTGAATAGAACATCATCACCATATGGAACTAAAAAGAGAGATACACTGAGTGCCATACGAAATGTCGGATGGTGACAGTAGTCCCTCAAGTGAGACCAGTGCGACTTTGCTCCTAGCTTCCTCAGAACATAATGTGGTAAGTGGCTTCCCAACCACTTTCTTGATGCCTCTATCTACTCATATGCCCGTGGGAAATAATTGATACTTGGTGTCAACTGGGTACACCCCAAACATAATAACACCTTCCCAAAGCCATCTTAGAAGTGGTTATCTTTGTCACTAATTGTGGTCCTAAGAAGACTATGAAGTCCAAGGAGAGGCTTGCCCTCTTGTGGAGAAATGCACTGTAAATAAATGGCAAAGGAATGCAAATGTTTTGTTAGTTTATTGTTGACTATAAAGATGCAATCCTTACCATGTACTATTGGCAAGCTAGTGATGAGGTTCATAGATGAGCTCTCCCATCTCTCTCCTGGAAAAGTAAACAACCTTGTAGAATGGTTGTTTTCCTCCACATTATGTAGGCAAACTCCTTACTCTTTCATATGTTGGAGCACATCCTCCTTGAGACCCTCCCATGAGAATCTCTCCCTAATGGCCTGATATGTCCCAATGAAACCTTGGTGAATGGAAAGGAGTGAGTCATGTGCTGCATGTAGAATATTCTCCTTGAGCTTGGAATCTCTAGTCAAGAAGACCCGATCCTGGTAATAGATGACTCCATCCACCACTATGTACCTTTCATTAGTCACCCGCCCATCAAGAAATTCACATGTGAAGTGGTTCTTGGAATACTCCACCAATAGCTGGGACTCCCAATATGGATCTATACCCTTAATGACAGTGTTGCTAGCTTTTGTGATAAGGCACATGTCACCTTATTTCTCCCCTCTTTGACATGCTCAATTCCAAATCCACATGCCGGAGTACTGTTATCCCACTTTAGTTGCCTTCCCTGCAGTTGCTTTTTCTTAAGGAAGTATTGAAGTTTATGGTGGTCAATCTTCACTTGGAAGCTATTGCCCATCCAAAACTTCCTGAGTTTGGCCAATGCATGCATGAATGCCAAAAACCCCTTGCCATATATGGAAGAATCCATCCTATGTGGAAGTATCTTTTTACTGTCAAAGGCTATAGAGTAGCCCATTTTCACCATGATTGTGCCACCAACTACTCCTGAAACACCACATTTCAGTGCAAGATGCTTGGTAAGAGTTGGTAATACTGATACTGGATAGATATACATCTCCTCTTTGAGCCAATCAAATGCCCTTTGCGTTGTGCTAGTCTCACCCAATGCTCCCTCCTTAGCCAAATATATGAATGGTGCAAATTGTTGTGAGAACTCTTTGATAAACTTCCAGTATGGGGGCCTTCCTAGTGGAAGGCCTCAAAATATTGTAGCATCATGGTCTAGAGTAGACTGTATATCTGAGTGGACTAATTTTTCCTTACTTCCACTACGCAAATTAGTCTCCATATTATGTGGAGAGACTTCCTAGGATGGATAGGTGTGCATGCCCCTAATCATCTGATGTTGGCCACTCTTCTTATCTATCCACTCCATCTGCAAAGTCTCCCAATCTGTGGTGACCTTCCCCAATGTAATCAACCACTGCACACACAAAATCACATTGTTATCAGGAATTTCGACCACAAAGAAGTGGTCAGCCAAAGTGTATGTCACCAAGGTTACATCCAATGCCAGAACATACTTCATACATTGCATGGTTCTAGCTCCTAGAACCAAAAATGAGAATTCGTCAAAATCATCAATGGGTATTGGCTGCCTTTTCACTAACTAAGAATCAATGAAATTTTGGGTAGCCCCACTATCTATCAATAATGATACCCATTGCCCCTAAATTTTACCTCGGACTCTCAAATTCAGATACTTGGGAACTCCCCACAAAGATGCAAGGGCTCGGGCCAATTGGAGAAAATGCCCCATTCCCTCCTCCTGGTGGTGGTGGAAAGTGGGATTTTGCTGGAATGGAGCTGTTGCCCTTGGCTGAGCATCTTGTAAATCTCTAGCCCTCTCTATTTAATCTTGGATTGTAGTCAACTTAGTCGATTTGACCAACCCATGCAGAGGCTCTACTAGCCCATCAATGAACATATAAACTCTCCTAGCTGTAGATAAATTTGGTACCATAACGAAAAGTTTTATAAGTTTAGAGATATAGGTATCTAGATTACCTGACTTCTTGAGCTTGGTTAGCTCAACAAAAGGTGCCTTTGAATCTCTTCGATCAAATCTTTCCAATAACCTCCTAGTGAATTTGGCATATGCAGTCACATTCACATGCCCCAATGTAGAAAGACAATGAAACCACAAATCATGAGCCTCACCTTCTAGGTGCAGCGCTACTATTTTTATGGCTTCAATCTCCGGTACTTGGTTCAACTAGAAACAGATTTCCAGTTTCTCCACCCAAGACTTAGTTGTGCACTTGGATGACCCATCAAAAGCAGGCAGAAAGAATCTACCCATAGTACACTACAGATCATTGTTCTACATGTACCCTCCATTTATATAATTATTTCTGGGTCTCATGTTATCCTTGATCTGACGGAACTCTTGAAAGTTCAGATTATCTTTGAATCTCTGAGATTGAGACTCATACTCTAGAAAATAATCTTCAAGAGTCTCATGTTCTGGGGGTCCTCCACCTCCCATTCCCCACTGCTAAGAATGTAGGAATAGTGGAGTGTTGGGAAACTTGCTGCCTCACTGGTTGTTCATGCCAGTGTTGTAAAATGCCAGAGATTTCTCCATGTAGAAACCCCCTAGGGGATTATTTATGTCTCTCCATCCTCACGTCCTTGATTTCTCTGGAAATATCCTGCATGGTTGGGAGAAGAAGTTTGGGAAACTTCTTTTCATTCACCTCTCCTGATATTGGAGTTTTTCCTTTGTCTTCTTTGTTGTTTGTATAATCATATCTTCGGTTTCTATTAAGATAATACTTCTCCCGCTCTGTGAGAGGCTCTCCTTATTCTGATGACATAGCTATTGTAATACATAGGCTGAGCCAATATTATGCTTTGATACCATTGTAATATTCCAAATTAGGAGAAACAGGAATATAGAACAAACAACTGGAAAATGTAGCAAAATATCAATACATAAATAAGAGAATTTCACAGAGCCATTTTATTAGACATTATAGCATAAAAATGTGTACAATATCTTGAGGAAATGGACACTCAAGCTAGGTAAAGCAAGCCTCTAAGGACCCAGTGCATGAAATATGAAGAACAATTGCCATAAAAAAGGTCGGAGGCTATGACAATGCAATTTTTATTGGGTCTAACTGCTATTATAAATTAGAATACATGGATATACTGATATAGTGCTTAGAAAATGTTGGGATCAGATATCTAGGCTTTCTATCACAATTCCAAGACAACCCAAAAAGGGTTTCCTAAAATATACAAACTGTAAAATGTAGCCCTAGGGCTGAATAACGCTCTGCAACTGAATAACTATTGGGAGGTGGCTGATCTGATGTGAAAATGGCTTATACTCCTCCCAACTGGCTTTCCGGTTGAAGGGTTGCTCCCCTCACTGGAAAACAAGCTCAAGAACTAGGGTACTTGACCCTCCACTACAACTGCCCTGCAAAATGACATAGTTTCTGAAGGAGACTGTGCTGTAGAAGATGTTTGAAGCTTGGCAAGATGCCGAATGGTGGAATAATGCTCAAGGAACCTCCTTGGTAGCTTCTCGGATGAATGGTTTCTCCCCTCACTAGAAAACAAGCTTGGAAACTGGGTTTGTCAACCCTCAACTACAACTACCCTGCAAAATAACGCAATTCCTAAAGGAGACTGCGTTTTGGATGATGGTTGAAGCTTGGCCTGATGCTCGATGGTAGAAATGAAGCTCAATGAACCTCTCCTGAGTGGGCACTCGAATTCCCCCGAGGATGAGGGTGGTATTTCTGCTTGGAAACACCCTTGTGCTAAACAGCACAACAAACACCACCAAACAGTTGAAGCATGCAGAAAGTCATAAAAGACTAAGACATAAACACTATTCAGAATGCCTACTATGGCTTCCATCCCCTTCCTTATATGATTGGTGAGCTTCCTCACCCTGGGTCTCACTCATTAAAGATGCTACTCTCATGCATACACTCCCCCATCATAACTGTGTTGTCCTCCATTAACTCTCCACTATCTCCATGACAATGTTGTTAATTTGGTCAACCTTGACCCTATCCACATGTTTTAGCCCCTATTCACACCCAAAAGTTCTTTATTCGGCTGATACAATGATCCACATTCACATTAGAAGTGGTTTTATTCCTACTAAAGAGATTTATGGGTCTCTATACCCTCTTATTCATCTATCTTATTAACAAAAGAAAAAATTAATATTCCAAGTAGTTGAAAGCTAATTAGGAATATTACAATTACCAACTTGACCCTCAAGAGTCAGTGGTAGAACACCTGCATTCATTACCTTGGGGGAGATATAAACTTACCATGTGAGGCAAGGATCAGACACACCCAAGGAACTTAGGGGAGATACATACTTACCATGAGAGGTAAGGATCAGACATGTGAAAATTTCAATTCTTGAAATTCTATTGCAGCAAATGGAATTTTATTCTTCTAATTGTTAATTATTTAACAATTTATTTGCTACGAAAAATATCAAATAAATCACACCGCAACCTTGAAAAATAAAACTACAGAAAATAATAGCGCTGGAAACTGAGAAATTCTAGCACACATAAAAAATTAACACATTTATTTTTGGATAAAAGTCCCCGAAAAAAACCAATGTGGGAAAACTGGTGCAACATCTGAGGGTATTATATTATTAAGCAGCATTGAATTTATCTTAGTAAAATCTAGATGTCAAATATTGGCTCTCCTGCAAAGAAAATATAGGTAAATTTTTCTTGAGGGAAATTACCCTCACTCCGAGCAATCTTGGCACTTGACTACCACTGAAAATCTAGTCGTCGAACTGGGTTTGTGCGAGATATGCATCACACTAGAGCTTCCTATCACACATGTTTGTTGAATTGAATGTAAATCTAGTTGCCTTTCCTGATGCTAACTAGGAAAATTCTTCTTTTGCACTTTGGGACCCCTTTCTAGCCTTTGGAACTAAAGATGTCTTCTCCTCAGCAAAAGTCGAACTACCTTTTGAGGCTTTGCACTTCCTTTGCGCAACCTCCTAGAGAAAATATTAGCCTCTCAACAATGTCTTCACCAGATCTGGAAAATATTTCTTCGGCTTCATTTTCCCTTCCCCTCTCTATCTCTTTTTCCCTTCTGAAGCTCGAACTCTTCCCATAATTGACTACTACTCTATGAAAAATTGAACACTCTAAGGAAATTGATCTGTCTTGATGTGTCCTCCATCTACCCATCGACTTCTTATTTGTAACATGCACCTCCACTCACATCTATCCAAGTAACTGGCCAACCAGGGTAAACATGAGCTGAGGGCAATTAAGAGAAAACTCAACGTCCTTGGTGACTTTAAGGAATTGGAATCGATGCGGAAAATCATAACACAAACTCCCTGCACCTACTACAGGATCCCCAAAGGCTATCCCAACCATCAAGCTGAATTTTCCTTGGTTCCCACTGACTTTTATTGAAGAAAACCCTGAGAGACTCCCTTGATATGGGAAAGGGTGTGTCAGGGAGGCTTTGGAAGCACCCATAGCATGGGCATGTGTGCGTATAAATACTTAATTGCCAAGATTTGTGCCTACATCCACTATATTTAAGGCAATTTTTAAACCAAAATTCCCAAACACTGCCCATAACTTCTTGTAGCTTTGAGAAATCATCAAACACATGGATACAATGCCAAATAACCAAAAACTAACTCGAGGACTAGGCCTAACCATCCCCAACTGGGATTGACATTCTGTCAAACACTTGGTATTAATAAAATCTATAGTCCTTAGATACAAGATAGAAAATGAATGACAGAAAAATCTTATAAAGAATTACAAGAAGGATCACCACCCTCTTCCTTGAAAAGACATGACATCAATTAGGTCTTGCATCCATTATTTTAACAATTATAAGTAAATACATGAAATAACCATGACATGAACCAATCATTTAAACATGCTTATAACCAGCATAAAATCATGGAAATAAAAATAATATAACAACCATTAAATGTACACATTAAAAAGTACAAAGGAAAGAGAACTTAGCTTCCATTAAACATAGGCAAATATTGACCGGGTTGGGAACTTCCACGTACCCACCAACCATAGACATGGTTGAGCCAAATCTCTCTTCAGCCAGTCACCCTCATGCCATATTTCAAGAATAAATGTGGGATATCATGGATAAAAAAATACAAAAACAACCAAGGGAATCCTGAGGTTAAACCATCTCCACCCTCACCATATTGTGACCACACCAAACCGATGCTTCAATCACAAAAATGAACCGGACTTGGAATTCCATCTGGAATCTGTCACTATCCTTGAGGAATTTTTTGTCTCCCTGTATCTCAGGATTTACTGCAATTCAAATCCTAGATCACTAGGCCCTAAACCAAGACACCACCCTCAGACTTTTTCTTGTATCCTGCCAAAATCGATCAAGGTATTCCTAAGCCTTAGGGAATGTTTCCTTGAGACCGCCTTTGCCCAGGATTCTGAAATCCACCCAGAAATTCCAAAGCTCAAAACTGAGATCAAATCGCAACATGCCATGGCATCTGGAAAAAAGGAAAGGAAAGGTTGAAAACTACTATCAAAACCCGGAAAAACCATGCCACCGACAACAAGAGAACCAAATACCAATATGCATAAGTCATGCATGTCAAAGCTAGCTAGGAAATCACACATGCAATATGTTACCTGCAAGTATTCATGTTGAAGCTGCTAGATCATGCTCTTCCTTGATTTATCTTTGCTTTATTTTCCTTTCCTTGTCCTTCCTTTGCTTTCTTTCCTCTTTCTTGGCTCAATTCTGAAATCCTCTAAGAAAATTCTAAGTGTCCAAAAGTATGAGAGAGAGAGAGAATAATGAGAGAGCTCCAAACTAAACTAACAAAATGTTACACTGACAGAAGGTACCAACTGGTCCTCAGAAGCATTCTTATCAATGAGGCCTCTATTTTCTTCATTTTCCATTATTTTCCTTCATTTTCCTCCTCACATGAAACATGTGACCTTTTACCTTCCTTTTCTCCTAATTACCTTTATTTTCATAAATAAATGTGTCAAAAATACTTTTTGCCTCTTTAATGCCTTAGTCATTGTCTTTGACATTTCCTTTTCTAATTTTCCTTAGCCATAACCACATATCCAATGATGACCATTAGGATATCTTTTCCCAACATTCAACTTGGAATAAGTGACCCTTAACCGTGGTCTTATTTTTTCCTTTATTAACTTTTATTACATGAAATTTTTCTTAGGTCTGTTACATTCTTATAATATTTTGTTGTGACTCCAACAATCAAGATTAAATCTTGATCAATGGCTAATATTATTTCGCAATCGATCCATGTGAGTTTCTCGATGATTCACACCTTATCTCAATTAATTCTCATTAATTAACCCATTTTCCTATGTTTATACTTAGGATTTTTTTAAAAATAGGTTAGTAATCTAATTGAAACATTTCTAGGTGGAATTTCCAGAAACGATTCCGGGATTATGGAGAACGCCTGTGTTTTAGCCTCTCGCACAAAGTTTCAAGGCTAGAACACCTCTAATGCTACAAAAAATAACACTTCCTCTTAGTGAGGAAGGTGTTCTCTCTAGCATTGCACACTCTATCACAACACATGTCTTTGTACCACCCCTCTATCACGTTTTTTATGTCTAGCTACTATCCACCAACCACTGTGAAACTATGATGTTGCATATGTGTTGCTGCTAATACTGCTATATTGTTTCCAACTCTAAATCAACACTACAACTCCCTCTCATTTGTTTTTGTTTCAAATGCAAGAACTGTAACTGATAAGCATCCAAAATATTGAACCAATTGTGTTTGCAGCATTTGTATCCTGATTCCTAACTGCTACTAGCACCTGCACTTTCTACTGAAGAATCTACGCTACTATTGATTCTGCACTATGCCGCTTTGCATTGATCTCAACACTGCACTACACTCTTCAGCACCTGACTACTACTAGTCTGAAATTGTCACTCCACAATATGACTATATCATTGGCACTGATCCATCCTGATACTAAATATTGTAGGTCCCTGTAGCAAGGTAATGATCCATGACGAAACCTCAATGGACCTAAATGGACCATCCCCAAACTCTGCAACTCTGGGACTTGTTGAGGCCTCGGAATTCTGCTGCAACAACATGAGGGGAAACCACTCAATTTGGACCTTAGAGAAAGTCCTTTTATGTTTGGTGTAGTGGCTCTGACTAGAGATAAAGGGACCAGTTTCCCAATAAGTATTTATGAGGGTTTGTTTGCTTATAATGTGTGAATGGAGGAATGATATTTAATCTACTTTGTGCATGTAATTAAATATCTATTCTACTACATACCTGGGAGTATTCATTCTTTAATGTGATCTAAAATGATATCTTTCAACAATTGATAATGAAGATTATTCAATAGTTGAAAGAGATGAAAATTATGTAAAAATGATTATTTTGACAACGTAGTTTAATCAAAACAATTGTGAAATATATATCGCATTCATAACTTTGATCATATATGAGATAAGTAACCATAGATAAATATCAGTACAAAAGTGCATTTAACATTTACTTATGATAACAACTTTCATATATAATACATATAAAAGATTATTGTCAATTCAAGAAATAGAATTCAACATAACGTGTAGAAATACCATATATGTGTCGTTCTACTCATAAAATTGATAGTAGTGTATGCTACTCTTCAAGTCAAAGAAATTCAATGAGTACAAAAGTGAAACTTTAGTTAAACAACTTCAATATAACGAGAAATCACACTTTTTTCCATTAATTAATCAAGGCATTCACAAACATACAAAAGTGCATTCCTTTGCAAGTGTTTTTGAAATTTTTTTAGACCTTTCTCTAAATGCATGAGAAGGGTTTAAATATTAAACTAAATATGTCTAAAATAGAATATTACATAAATTTGAGGAGGTTTCAAACAACCTTCCTCGTAATGAGTAAATTAAACTACAAACTAGAAATAAAGATAACAACATGCTTAGGTGGGTTGATCTGCTTTTCTCATTTGATCACTGAGGTGGAAAATATATATCATCAACTTTAATTTAGCTAGTTGTGTAATCAAGGATCTGAATTTCCTTTAAACATGGCGTTTGAAAGTGTTGGCAACGATTTCTTAGTTGAATCAGTTAAGGATTGTAGTGTTGAGCATTGATGATGTGGTTTGATCAGAAAGTTCCAGTAACTTTCTTGATCTAACCTAGTTATCTTTTTAATAGCTTCTTCTTATGTCTTTGTACTTTCCTTCCACTATGTTTCCAGTAATTTAAGCTCTGGTAGAACTTTAGTTGTTTATTCTTTGATGAGTTCAACATTTAGAAGTTATTCATTAATGGACTCGACGATCTCATTTGTCATATTGGTTGCCTTTGATGTTGCCTTCTTTGCCTGTCTTAACTACATTTCCCAATCTTTAAATAAAGTGTCTTTGTGAAACTTATCAATTTTTTGGAGATAAAATTTCTTTCCTATATCAGATTCTTGCTATAGGATGAACTCAAAAATTTTCTTTTGAACCTTTTCACATTTTAGCCTTATGTTCGCCACTTGTTGAATCAAAAATTTTCTTGTGTCACAATATGAACTGGTAACTGAAATTTTTTGATAGAAAGCTTTCTACTGTTGCTTCAATTTTTCATTCCACTCAAGGGCCTCTTTTATAAATTTCTCTATTTGAGGTTGGATTTTCAGCTTATCCCTCACTTCTTCTATTTGTGTTTCTTTCTCAGAAATCTGCACTCGGTACTGCAACCTCATTCTTTCAAAGTCTTTCTAGAATTGTGACATTTTAATTTCAATTTGCTTACTGGTATTGAGATTTTCATGTTCTAATTGTTTCTCCAATTCTTGAACTTTATCTTCATTTTTCTTGAGTTGAAGTTGTACCTCTACAACTTTATCAATGGTGGTAGTTGCATATGCTCCAACAAACTGTGATAACTTAGTCATATGTTCTATAGGATTGGAAAAATTTTCTTTCCAGACAACATCCATTGATTCATCATTGAGAATAATGATTGTATCATCAAATCTTCTTATTTTGTTCCTTTTAACTATATCTTTGTGATTTTGGCTGTAGAAAACATCAAGTGGAGGTATCTCCTCAATTTTTAAAACAATATATATTGTAGGGTATGCCAAGATGATCTCTTGCTCCTGAACCTCTGATACCTATTGAAGTGGCACTGTAGTTTCTACTATATTTTGAGTTTTCTCAAGGGTTTGAAAACTCGTTGAACTTTCTGGATTAGGATTTCAGAGTATCTGCAGTGCTTGAATAAATTTTTTGCATTTTGTGTTTGAACTATGAACTTGAGATTTCACTGTTTGTTCAGATGTGGTATGAATATGCTCAACTTCTTTTGAAGATGATTCAAGTCCACCAGTTTCTTCTTTAGTTTGCATATCAATTCCTTTAATTACTTTTTCAATTATTTTCTCAGGACTTTCATTTCTTCTTTCAGGTTCATTATCTGAATGATCTGAACTTTGAGACTGGTGCTATGATTTTTCTGACTCTTGATTTGATTTTTATTGATATTCATCCTCTAACATGTCTTTAGCCTCATTATCTAGACTAATACTGGGAGTTGGCCTATTGACATCTTCAATATATAACAAGTCCAACAAGATTGTTTCTAATCTCTTGCTTCTATATGATTGAAAAGCTTCAAATTATACTTTAATGAGCTTATTAGATGCAATTTTCATCACATCTGTAAACTTCTCTACACCTTCAAAAAAATCATCAAACATATCCTTTTCATTCAGGAAAGGCTTAAGTTTAAGATTAGTGGTAAAATTTTGAACCACATCATTATGATCATATGGTCTCTTTAGCATTAAAGCCAGATTCAATGAAGTGATATTTGAAATTTATTTAGTTGCATGAACAATGTCAAAAAGGGAAAAAATTCCACATTGCAATGGGAAGGTAGGCCAGATGGCCTTTTTGGAATCTCTGAGTTGCTTGGTCACACCGCTTACTAGAGTTCGATAAGAAATTTCTATAGCTAAAAGCTTATCAGGAACATAATAAGGCAAAACATGGGGAGAAGAAAAACTCCCAAAAACTCAGATATAAGTAAAATTTTCCTCAAAAAACCATCTAGCCACATATATAATATCTATACTGGCTTCCTTAGAAATCCTAGGATCTCTTTCATTAAATATGGTCTAATGTATGGGAAACATAACTCCATTACAAATTTTATAGAAATGCAGATGAAATTCATATTCCCGGAGGGCTTTATGATATACATGAATTGGGTTGGTGTCTTGACTTGTCCACTTCCATCCCATAATATGAAATTTTGAACAGAAACATATTACATCCATGATGTATGTACTCATGTAGAAGGCAAGTATTGTCCTAGTCGAATAGACTCTATTTGTCCTATAATCCATAATGGCTTTAGCCAGATTTTCAGATAATATGGTTTCCTAATTCATGATAAATGAATTGACGATTGTGTCAATGAAAGGAACCCATTCTATGGAAAATCTAGTGGTATCAGGTTTAGAAAATAATCTACATAGCATTCATGTTGCATAACAATAAGGGGAGGGTAATTGTGCTACTGGGTACATACCAGTTTTATCTCGCTTAAGCTTTCCTTTGTCTTCTTCCCATCCTTTTACCACTTTCATTAGGTCTGTATTCTATTTTGTAAAGCTTTGCATAAAATTTTTATCATAAATCTTCTAAGGAATAGGCAGATGATACATTGTCTGTAAATCCTCTACGGTGAATGAACTAATGGTCTCTAGCTTAGAATTATTAAATGCCCTGTCTACTTTGTTGAGGTTGTCAATGACCCATTTTACCATATCGATGTATGGTAAAATTTTCGGCCTTGCCGCTATTCTATGGAGAAACGAACATGCAACTTCAAAGTAAGATGGCTATGATGAAACTGCCTCATCTGCGGTTACTATTTTCTTTAATTCTCTTGGTTGTTCTTCCTCAAACATATTTTACATGGCCTCCCATGAGGAACTCCCACACTCCTTGTTGCATGTTGTGTTTGAAAATAATGGAGGCATGTATGTGACTTAAGCAGCAGATACTTGGGAAACTTCTTTGCCTTTCTTTGACATTCTTGTTGATATCGTTTCCTTAGACAGTTTCCTGAATTCAAGCGAAATGAGTTAATTTAGATCTGAGATAAGGAGAAACAAGGACAGAGAATAGAGTTAAATGAACATAAATCAAATTCTGGCGCTTTAAATTTAAAACACACTTCAAGTAAGATATCAATATTTCAAAACTTGTACCCATTGAATTCTTTTAATAACCCTTTAATCGTTAATGAAATCTATTACGCGCCTTACGAAATATGTCTAATCTAACGATATAAATCATTATATCTTATAATGTATTGATTTTCTTGAATAACAAATGAATAACACAAATCGCAATTTTTAGAAAATGTCAATACCATATGTTTTCGTCGCTTTCAAGATGCGAAATGCGATCTACGCAAATTGAATATCACACTTTATTGCGGTGAATATAAATTTCCATTTGTTTTAACGTTGCAGAATGTGAAATGAGATAAATACATAAAGTATTGTGGTTTGTTGGATTTTATGGATTTATTTCGTTATTCATTTATTATCTCATCGGGTTTGACTCATCATAATTCCTTTTGAAATATTATAAGTTTATCTTTTAAAGGAGGCGCGATGCGATTTATAACTTTAAAGGGATTTTTTGAGATTTTTCAATGCTGGTTTTATATAATTAAAAAAGGTTGATGCGCTTTATCGAAATTCACAATTCTTATATGTGTTTTAACTTTGTCAACTTGTAAAAGTTGTGATTTGCGTTATGCGCAATGAATTTAAAGCGAAAAGAAAAAAAAAAAATTTCTTAAAGTTTGAAAACTTAACACTAAAACGAAATAATGTTTCTTTTACTCTATTTATTTTTTAAAGGGTCCCCATTTGTATTAATATAAATGGGGGGTGTTGTATAGTACGAAAATTAGTGATTCACTTGGGGAACGAGTTATCTCTCATCAGTTTTTTGAAATTTCTAAAACTTTTAAAAATAAAAACAGTTGCAGGAATGAATTTCAATAAATAATATTTCACTAAGTAAATAAAATCTCACTTGAATATCATCTATAATATTTCCTCTTTAAAAATGAAAATATGAGAATCTATATCAGTCTTTACTAAGTTCAAAAAGATAAAGCAAGTGACTCATTTAGATTAGCTTTATATATATATATATATCACAGGTAGAGCCTCTGACACCAGCAGGTTTTAAAGCCTTGGCAGGGTTACCTTTTACCCAACAATGATTCATTGTTCCATCGAGTTACTATTAAAATTTTCTAAAAATAAGCTCAATATTATATACTTTATCTCTTTGGGAACTTTTTTTTTTTTTTTGTAAATATTTTCTATGTATTTTTTATTACTTAAAAGCCATTGCCTTGGCTTGGTAACCAAATATTGACAATGCCATTCACTAGTTGTATTTAAACTGATCAAGCTGGCTCTTGATGAGATCCCTTGTCTTTTGATATAATCTAAAGTCATTTCCTTGTTTTGGTAGGCAATATTGGTAATGTTAGTTTAACTATTTTCCTATGAACATGGTAAACAAGATCGTGATGATAATTATTATCTTCTAAGATTTAGCATATTTTTTGAATTACTTTCTAAATATTGAAAATTTTGTTGGATGGGGTGAATAATTGGCCCTTTTAAGGGTTCTGGATGATAATTTTAGAGTTTAAGATTTATTATCTGTAAAGAGTCTTTACTATTTTAAATATTATTTTCTTCACTAATAGTTGAGTAGTCATACTTTATAAAAATGAGTGTTTATCAAAGAATAAATAATTTCAGTAGAATCAATTTTTTCAGCGAAACTAAAATCTATTTGAGATTTGAATTTTTCAATTCTTTCCTTAACAATTATTATTTATAGAAGTGATAAATCAAAACATATTCTCTGAGATTTTTTATTTGAAAAGCCAAAAATAAACACCATTCAACTGTTATTTTTCGAAGAAAAAGGAAAGACAATAATATATAGGGAATAGAAGGGGTTACCTCCTATGAAAGATATGTATTTAAAATTTTCCCATTAACAGGAAAAGAATCTCTTTTACTTAATAGATCTTGCAATAAAAACGTTTATGGACCTATTTCTTCTATGATTTGAAATGGTCCAAGCCACAGTCTTTGGAATTTGGTATGTTTACCTTTTTCCTCGTGTGCTTTATCCCATTTTAGTACTAGATCACCAATTTGAAATGTTTTTGGAGTGACAAAAGTTGTATCAAATAAGCTTCAACCAATTGTTGATGATGTGCATGAGTAATTTTAGCTTTCAACCTTAAAGCACGCTTTGTGTTGAGGAGGTAAATCCCCTCTGCGGACAGAGGCGATCCCTACTAGCCCAGCAGGGGTCTAGCAACAATCATCAAATGCTACAACGCAAGTTCCTAATTGCAAATAAATAAGCCAATAATGGAGGCCTACCTGGAGTCCAGTGCTATGATCCGTGGAAGAGACAACGTTCCCGTTCCTCAGCCTCGGCAGATCACGATCCCCACGATCTCCGTGAATGGACACCTGCACATGCAAGGAACAACACGAATACAAGCATAAAATCCAGAATACGCAACTATATATCGGTCAGAAAGGATATAACTCGTTATTAACATAAGTGAAAAACAGAGTGGAACCATAACGAGTAGTCATTCATTAATAAGCAATCGAAAGAGAGTACAACCAATGTTCTGACGCCGCGGTCTCCTTCGGAAGGGTCCCCAGTCGTTCACGTCTCGCAAAGCTCGCCAGGGAAAGGGAAAGCCTCTCTAGAGTCTCTCGACGATAGTCCCCTTACTTGAGTCGGCCTTAAGGGAATAAAGAGGGCTCTTACAGCATAAAGGCTCTTGGGAATTTTGAGATTCAAAGCTTAGGCACTTCAAGACTAGCTTGCAATGGCAATAGGAAAGCTTTTATAGATGGGGAAGGAGGGAGTTGGGATCCCTGTTATTGTGGGATTGGCCCTATCATCAAGGAAGGTTCCATGAAAGGTGGCAAACCACTTCCCTTCCATGGAACTCCCGTAGCCAAACCTCCCAACTCAAGATAGGCAATGGTTTCTGAGTTTGTTGAAACAAAACTTCCGCCATCTTTATTTAAAAAACACTCCTTAAATTGGCTGGCGTGACTGCTGCTCTGGGACAGAGCGCCAGTTGGCGCGGCCTCTTTGTAGGATTTTCCCTATTGGCGCGAGTGATGAACTGTCTGCCCGCGCAAATGCAAAAGGAGATGTTTTCATGGTTTTTTGCAAGGAGATGTCTTTAGGGAAATTGAAGCTCATGTTTAGAGGAATGAAATGATGATGGTTTCAAGGCATGAAATTGCTCACAGGTCACAAAATGGGTCCTCCATTGTGCGGGACGGGGAATGGTAGGGATGGTGAAAAATTACTGTGTAACAGATGCCCCCTAAAGTATGAGGCCCGAGAGAGAGAGGGGTGAAATGCTTTACGAGATCATGTTCAACTGAAGCCCTGCCGTCAGAAAACCTGCGTAGAGAAATACAAGTGATATCTCAAGTACATGATGTATATGTGGTATGGGCGTAGCCATCCGAAACAGAGTACACTATAATCCGGATCCAGGGTATGGGCGCAGCCATCCAGCGAGGATCAAATAAATAGACTCAGGTATGGTTGCAGCCATCCAATTAGTGAGTCATGTACAAAATGATAATAATCCACAATCGCAGCCTGGATTACAACAGACACAACCCAGGGTCTTGCACTCCATCTCGACCCGAACAAAGTACAAGTTCAAACATGCGAATATGTGAGCTGAAGTCGAACATGCAAGAACATCGTCTGATTACCAGCCAATGATGAGAGCTGTTAACAGACGCGAGAGGGACCACCAATAATGACAATGGCCCTCAAGGTACTACAGGTACAATCTACGGCGTGTGAATCAATGAGCTAGCGTCGAACACCCATAGAATCACTCGATCGGAGGCCAATGATGAAAACCCCACGTCGAATGCGACGAACCTGCCATTGAGGCATGCAGGCTCCAAGGTACCATAAAGGAGTCTCTAGATAAACTTTCTGGATAATGAGCTGAAGTCGACATGAAGTGACCTTGATCGAAGGTGGGCCATAATGTTTCCCACATCATCGACACGAGACAGAGGAACATGATGTTTTTGTTGTGAATCAGGATCGTATGAGAATCAGAGGAAGGTTGATATTCGCAGAGGTCAACTTCTCTTGAACATGTAACGACACTAATAATGGTTTTGGCAGTATTTGACATCAACGGATCAGAGGTCATGGTGACAAGGCAATGAGTAGAGGAGAGGTCAAAAAGGATTATCCAAACCCATGGAAGCAAGTGAAAAAATGAGATGAGATGTCCCCAACCCGACACGAATGCAGACAAGTGCCATGTTCAAGAGCGACATACTGCCGACACGACAATGATTACGGTTCTATTTCCCCCCCCCCCCCATTTTTGTCGAGTACCCCAATTATTTTTGATAACAAGCTTGAAGGGGATAGCATATGCTTGTAATATAAGTCCGCCCTTCGGGCGAATCCATCCTAGTGCATTTAACGAGTCCTAGGAAGGAGGAACTCGGAGAACATCATTTCGACTGAACCCGATGTCATCAAGGTTTAACGAGTTTGACAAAGGAAGAACTCGGCATCTTTTCATGTTTAGAGAGTTTGAAAAGACAGCAGAAAAGTAAACTCCAAAGGTCCCTTTTCGTAAATAGTTTCTCAGACCCGAAAAGGTAGAAAACAATATCTGAGAAAACCTCCTAGTTGCTATAGGCTAGGGTATTCCTTTTTCGTAAATAATCCATCCCAGCCCGAAAAAGGGGTAAACGTATACTGGGTAGATGTCGATTTGTGTCCACTTTAACGAGATAAAAAAGACAAGGGACTCGGTAATCTTTTCATGTTTAGAGAGTCAGAAAAGAGCTGAAAGATGACTCCTCCTGGAGGAACGAGTGGTATAAAGGGTAGCTACTGGTTCCGGTAATGGTGGAACTGCTCAAAACAAAGAAAGGTCACGAGGCTGGCTAACAATACCACTCATCACAACGGTTCCTCAGGAATGGGTAAAAAAACCAAGGGAAGGCATATGATCGGCCAAGCAGATAGTGACGATGGAGTGAGAAAACCAAGGTTCATCTGGCAAAAACAGGCTAATAAAATGACAATCACAAGAGGTAAAATGGGGATGGTTTCATTTTAACACAAGCTTGAAATCAGGAAACTCTTCTTGAAGTTGGTTTCATTTTTACACAAGCTTGAGAAAAAGATAAACTATGCTTGAAACCAGTTTCATTTTTACACAAGCTTGAAACGGAAACAAACTATGCTTGAAAAAGTAAGCATGCCCCCAGCATGGTGACTCAATTCGAGGTGCATGCCCCCCAAGCTTCAGTTCATATGAAAGGCAGATGGAGTGAAGGTTCAAGTTACGAGATCTAAGAAAGACTCGACTGGGATTTTACGAGAACTTATCAAAGACTCGAATTGAACAAGAACGTGTTTCATTATTTTAACGAGGTTGACACATTAAAAGAACTATCTTCAGGACACCTTGTTTCATGGTTTAAGGAGCTTGGCACAAGACAAGGAACTTTGCTCCAACAACCTTGTTTCATTTTTTAAGGAGCTTGACACAAGACAAGGAACTCTGCTCCAACAACCTTGTTGCATTTTTTAAGGAGCTTGACACAAGAAAATGAACTTTGCTCCGACCAGCTTGTTTCATTTTTTAAGGAGCTTGACACAAGACAGGAACCATGCTCCAGACAACCTCATCATAATGAACAAGAAGTCATCGCTTCCAAGAGTTCCACTCCCGATGGAAGAAAAACATCTTGGAAGTCAGGACCCAATGCCCCCAGCACCTGATGCACGACAGCATCATCACTGAGCACAGGCACGGGGTAGGTAGCCACATAGTTGACCTACAGTACGGTAGATACAACGGGTGGATAAAAACCAGGAAGGGATGATGGCGGGCCAGCTACCACATCAGGACCAAAGAATGAAAGCTGATCAATGGTCACAATCCTTCCTTCATGCGGAAAACAGACCACACGAAAGAGGGAGGAGACAAGTGCTCCCATGGCATAGGTGTAATCGCGCCCCAAGAGCAGATTGAAATCCAAGGGGCCCAGATTGTAATGCTTCTCTTTGACTAGGAGTGAGGGCTAGTTGTATTTACCTAGGTTTTATCATCCTCTGTCCATCAAAGGGAACTTTCTTTCAACAATCTTTTCTTTACTTAAAAAGCAACAACCAGGTATCTTTGACCTCTTTTATAAGGAGAAAGCATTCATTTGTAGCAGTGGCATGCTTCAATGGTTTTGAATGTTGTTCCCGAGTTAAAAACAAATGTCATAATCCTTCTTGCACATTTATGAATCTATATGTTCAGTTGCACTACCCCTTGGGAAAACTAAACTCAAGTTGCCTCTGTCTTTTATGATGAGTTTGTTGAAAGAAATTTTTCATGAACAGGAAGAATAGGACCTTTTGAAAAAAACGATCATTCTTTGGCCTGTGTCTAACCCAGCTGATTTCAACTTCTTTTCACTTCTGTTTTGTTTAAAGGAACAGAGACTAAATGTCGATCCTGCTTATCAAGGAGATGGTTCTTTGTAACTTTTTAAAGGAATTTATACCTCTCAGCAAGTTTTGTTCATTTCTTGGCTTTAGACTGTCTTTGAAAGAGAATCTATAATAGGAGACAAGTCAGATTCTTTGATATTTTATAGCACTCATTCTTTTCCTTTGTTTTTGACATGATTGCTCTGTTCAGAAGCTTTCAAGTGTCTTCTGCTACTCTTACCATTTGTATCTTAATCAGTGAAACCCTGAAATCAATCACTGCCTTGGCCCTCTGCTTATAGATGAAGGAGGCCTATTTTGACAAATGCCTGATTTCCTTCCAACCTCTGTCTCAATCAAAAGAAGAATGTTTTATGAACCTACTGATATTGGTTTCCCTTATATATGTTGGCAGAAGTTAGTCAGAGGCTAAGACTGTTGGATTCCTTTGACCATCTGCTCAATAATATTTCTCCATTGATGATCAACTCATCAGCTTCATATTGTAACTCAATAATAAGGGAGCTTATGCAAACAATCTTTGAAAAGCACCACTGTTTGGCCTCTGCCTTAAATCATCATTTTCATGCAGAGACCTTTAGTTGTTGTCTCAATGTACCCAAAAAATGTCCTTTAGTCAGTGCAGATTCTTAACACCAAACTTTATCCATTGGCCCTCTGCTTGTAGATGAAGGAGGCACTCTCAGTATTCAAACCCTCTGCTTATAGATGAAGGAGGTTTTTTAGTCGTTCCATCTCATCAGCCTTTAACAGTGTTATTTTTCCTTTCACTGTCTTTGCATTCTTTGACTGTGATCGCAGGAGCTTAATGAAAAAAATCTTTGCTCCGTAGTTGCATCCCAGGCTCAAAATCATATTGAGAAGTAGCTGTCTTCTAATGTGGAAACAAATACTGTCTTCTGGGAATGCTGGTATACCTCTGTTCTTGAAAGATCCATTAAAACACTGTAAAACTACCTAAAATCAGTTTGACCTAGGGTACATGTATTGCTGAGACTTGAGGGTTTATGAGTGGCACGACCTAGGGTTTTAACCAACTTTATTCATAGAATGGGAAGGTCTGTTATGACTGGTCTATAGAAGATAGAGGTTCTTTGGCTTTAGGATAGTTTGCCAAGGGAAAAATTCCTAAAGTGCCACTACCTAACTTAGGGGAGACTTTTTTGGACAGATTTGGATTGTTTTCTTTGGAGCTGATGGACAAGCTAGTATGGCTGAGGCTAGATAGGACTTGATAATGAGGTTTCATCTCGTCATGGGCAGACTGAAAGGTAAGAGGGAAAACAATTTTATGGGTGTTTTCCAGCTGGAAAATTTGACAAATTTTTAGATCAGCTGCTAGAAAACTTGACTGTTATAACTAGTCATCACCAATAAGTGAAAAATACTGATGACTAACACCTGCGTATGTCATACGGGTGGCAGGTCAGTGTGCCAAAGGGGGCTTCTTAAATTGGGCACAACACTTGCGGGACAAATTTCTGTCCAATGTCTGTGAATCACAAGAACAAGGAAAAGCCTTTTGCTACTCCTGGTTGCCGTTTCTTATCGCTTTTGTCGCATGGGAAGCACCTAAGGAATCATTTTCCCCCCCACTAAATCGGGGCATGTGTGAAGGAGCCCGATACGCTCACTTATGGGATTCCAAAGATGCACAACGATTGGAGGATAACCAAGTCTTCTGGGTTCTTTTCCAGGGTAATGTAACAGCAACCATCAATTCGCGCCCATGGCTATCTCCTATAATATACAACAGATACAAGGGTATCGCCAAGTTTCAGGTCACAATGCACCATATTCAAATCTATAGTCTTAAGAATAAAACCTGGATGACATTTCCTTATATGGTAATCAAGCGGGAGATTGATGAGGTGATTGCGCTATGGCCACTTTCATGGAAGATCGGCTTCAAAACCCCTGCAAAGAGTATTGCGGATACAAGCATAGTTGTTACAGGCCCAAGAAGACAGACGGGAACGGATGTTGTCGTAGCAGTCACAACGACCATTCCTTCCACGTAGCATCCCAACAAGGATACTACAACTACCAACTAGGTCGCGCCCCAGGATATCAGTGTTGGGGGTACCAAAAGGACATGAGAGCTGGTACAATGAACTCGAAAGAAGCAATAGCCCCAGCGACCAGCAAAAGATGAAGCAGTCACCCTGACTGACAGGGATCTCGAGCATATTTTAGATGTCGTTACATTGGCCACAGAAGAGAAATGGGTAGCTTTAGCAGAGAAATAAAAAAATGCAGTCGACACCATTCAAGCGGAGCTACGCATTCTACAATTAAAAACAGATACTTTGCAGACAAGCATCACCCAACAAAGAAACCCTCTACCTCCTAGAGAACCCGAACTAGTTACAAAGGAACGACGTCTCTGTGCGATCCCTAGTGCTGCTCTTATTATGGATCCGTCAGACCCGACACTACATCTCCCAGCAGGATCAGGCATACAGCTGAATCTTGCCCAGTTGCCGCACGAATCAGTAAGGGATATCCACCCGACGGTTTTCCATGAAATGTACCATCGAGACCAACTAGTACATCAACAACTATGTGTTATCACCCAAAAAATTCTCAAAACATCAT
Source organism: Pinus albicaulis (assembly GCA_034641835.2). Lineage (NCBI taxonomy): Eukaryota > Viridiplantae > Streptophyta > Pinopsida > Pinales > Pinaceae > Pinus > Pinus albicaulis. The sequence goes on from CM076575.1 coordinate 1,787,351,882, forward strand.
TGTCTCAACTCTGCTTTTGGTCATGATTTCAAGGAGGTCAAAAAGTCATTTTAAGTCTTGGTAAAGGGTAGGTTATATTTCCAGTTCAAATAAAGTCTTCTAGGTCCACTCCATGATCAATAAACTCTGAAATTTTACCTTGTTTTATTCATGGTATTAGATAGGTGATTAGGTCATTTCATGCTTTAAAGGGTAGCTGATAGGGTTAGAGTCTCAAAAGTCTCATTTTCATTTCCAAATAAAGTTTAACAACCTTATTCCATGGTTTAAAGGTCCCATCATCCATTAAGAAGTCATTCCATTAGGTTTAGGGTCAAATTTTTTGCAATCATACAGGAATCCATGTTTTCGTAGCGTAGCTAGTTCAAAAAAGGTGATTTGCGCTACGAAACTGCTGAAACAATCTTTTTCATCAAAAAACTCTGTTCTCTGGTTTTAGTAGTCAACTTACAAAGGTTTCCTGAACAACTGAAAACTTATTTTTGAAAAATAAAAGAGGTGTTTCTTCCTAATAGACTTAAATACAAAAACCTCTCTTATTTTCTTCAAATTCATTATGAGGTGGGAGAAATTGATCACTCAACTTGTGCTACGAAATTGTTGAAAGTCATTGAGAGAAAAACTCTGTTTTCTGGTTTTAGTAGTCAACTTCATGATCAGTTTTTGGCCACAAGAAAAACTCTTTTGGAATTATGAAGCACGTTTCTCTTCATAAAATCTCCAGCTACAATAACCTATCTCACTTTTCTCACAAGTGTTACTAGTTGGGAGATACAAGGCTTTCTTTGAAGCCATATTTTCAGAAATCAGAATTTTCCAGTTTTACACATGTTGTTCAAAGACAGTTTCTGGGCAGTAGGAGAGGTATTTCAAAAAAATAGGAGAGGTTTTTGTTCAAAACAGATTGTTCTCCAAACTCCTCCTTCAGTTTCTCAAAATACATTTTCGATGAAGAGATAAATGCTCTATCCCAAGACCTAATTTTTAGGGAAAAAACAGGAAATCTGTCTCCTGATTTTTAGGGCAGTTTTTGTCATGATCAACATGAATACATCAAAGGTGGAGGCATCATCCAAATTCGACCTCATGGGATTGTAGCTGGAAAAGGAAGCATTAAAGTTTAGATAAGGTTGTTAGCAGCGCATTTAAAGAGTTTTAGTCCTATTTGTAATAGGACTTTGTTTTAGGTTTATAACTGTCATTTTGCAATTAATAGCATGTTTGATGGTTAGAATAGGTGTCAAAGCATGGGAATTCGAATTCTCTAGTGGAGGATGAAAGAATCATATATTGTAAATGTTCTATATAGAGCATGAGGTCGATGTTTAAAGATATTTACAAAAAAATCGTTGCATGTCATGAATGCCAAATTTTTGAAGGAAGAAGAAAGGTTGTACCTCTACCTTTGGTTCCTATCTATGTGGAAGCTCCTTTTCAGCAATGGGGGTTAGGCTTTATTGGAGAGATACATCCATCATCATCACAGCAATGGACTACTTCACCAAATGGATAGAGGCGATACCAACAAGGCAAGCTAATGACTCTCTAATTATTTCTTTTCTAGAGAATAATATATTGTCAAGATTTGGTTGTCCCATGAAGATTATAACAGATAATGCTCAAGCATTTAAGTCCAATAAAATGATAAATTTCTGCCATCAATACCATATCACTCTTGGAAACTCTACAACATACTATCCACAAGGAAATGGTCTTGCTGAATCATCAAATAAGAGCATTGTAAGAATCATCAAAAAGGTATTGTAGGAGAACAAGAAAGCTTCACACTTAAAGTTCAGTACACCTTATGGGCTGATAGGATTTGTACAAAGAGGTCAATTGGGACTTCGCCATATGAATTAGTTTATGGTGCTAAAGCTGTTTTTCCATCATCAGTAGGGGTACCGGTCATGAAGTTAATTCAAGGACTTGAAGAGGAACCAAATGCCATTCAGAGGAGGATAACCAGCTGATAGCCTTGCAAGAAAAGAGAAATGAAGTCTATGACATCCATCAACAAGTTCAAAACAGAATCAAGAACACATTTGATAAGAATATCAAAGAAGAAAGTTTTCAACTATAAGACAAAGTGCTAAAATGGGAGGCCGAAATTGATGAAAAGGGCAAGCACGGTAAGTTTGAGAATTTATGGAAGGGTCCTTTTAAGATCGCTAGTTTTCATGGGAACAACACTTATATATTGCAGGAAAGTGATGGAGGATCATATGCTGGAGGGCCTGTTAATGGCAGGTTCCTAAAGCATTATGCTTGCTGAAGTTTTATCAGTCACTCATGAAATTGTACATATTCCATCTTTGTCAGTTTTATTGCTAATAATGACAAGATGAAACAAAGATCTTAAGCCCGAGGTGAAGGCCCAAACAGTTTGAAGAAGATGCTTGTCAACACAAATTTTTGTTTTTATCAAAAATGGATAGCACTAGAGCTGTGTGTTTTTAGTGTACCACAGGTGCACACTATCCCAAGTGGAGCCATTGTTATCACTATAAAATATTTTTCCAAACTTGGACAGTTTGATTTGTTCCTAGTCATGGTTTTTAGATAGGTGTTAAGTCATTTTAATTTTTTAGGGGTTAAGTGATAGAGTTAGAGTCTCATTTTCATTCACATAATAAAGCCCAACAACCTTATTTCATACCTTGAGAGTCTCATACCATGTTTAGAGAGTCAATTTTTTAACCATTTTAAATTTTTTTTGATTAAGCCATGAAACAACATTTTCGTAGTGCAGACAATGTTAAAAACTGCTTTTGCGCTATGAAAACGTTGCTATTTTCGTAGTGCAAAACCTTGAAATTACATTAGGCGTGCTACGAAATTGGGGATTCGTAGCAAGTCTTGTCACAGTATCAAATCCATCAAATTCCGTTAATCCTTCATGATTAGGTGTCAGCCACGAGTCTTTTCTCACGCATGCAACCATTCATAGCCATCATGACATTCATTAGAGGTCATTTATCTTAGTCATTTTCAAATTTGAAAAGGGCTGGTTTTTGGTTTTATTGTCTCATGCAAGAAACACATGATGCATACCCTTTTCCGAATGGTAAGCTCATGGTAAGCAGAAACCAAAGCTTCTCTCATTCATCAAGCGAGGCTGATTATTACTTTCAAGCGAGGCAGTGTCCCTAAAAAAGTGAGGCAGTTTACTCTGAAATCAAGCGACGCTGTTGGTTACAGGTTTTCAAGAAGCACACAGGAATTTCAAGGAAAGGATGACAGAGGAAAGAAAGAACCACAGGTCAGGCCATTGTTTAAGGATGGAGCCTGAAAGTATAGAGGCTCTAACCAAGGACAAATCAATTGAGGAAGCCTTCAAAAAGACAGGATGTTGGAAATTATGTGAAAAATTGTAGGGAGGTCATAATCAAGTGACAAAAGAGTTTGCTCTTAATTTCACTAGTTCAAATACTAAAGTTGGAGTCTTAAATTTTCCAATTTCCCCTCAGATCATATCTTTAGTGACAAAGATTCCAAGGGGAGAAGAAATATGGTTCAAAAACTTTAGGTTTGAGATGGAACCTTGTAAAATATTTCTGAAGCCAGAGTTTGTAGAGACAGATTTAACTAAAGCAGTTCCAAGAAGTTACATCAAGAAAACATATGCCAACCTGCTCTTCAACATTCAAAGGTATTTCACCTGTGAGGGAAGATACTATAAAGTGTATTCTTATCATTTCAAACTCTTGTTGCATTTTAGTGGAATAATTTCTTTGGATTTTCCTTTCTTCTTGTTTCGAAGTTTAGCTAAGATGGCAGATAAAGTGAAAATGAAGACTCAAGGATGTGAAACTTCACTTTTCCATCATGGTCTAGTTAAATTGATAGTTTTACATGAACTTCAGAGGATAAACAGAGAATGGTCTACATTTTTTTTTGTGTGTGGATTTGGGGTGGAAACACAAGAAACAGGTGTTAGCCCTAAGACTAAAGAAAAATCACCATCAGAAACCAGTGACCCTGCAGAGACAAGATCAAAATGTTTTGTCAAGTTGAAACCCAGAAAGAAGGTGAAAGAGCCAGAGATTAAAACATCAGTGATTATTCAAGAGACCACTAAACCTTCACAAAAGAGGACAACTAAAGTTAAGGAAACAGGACAGGAACATTCAACCAGCAAATCAACCCAGAAAAGATTGACTAGAAGTCAAATAGCAAAGGAAAGGGGAAAAACAGTGGTTTCAGAAGAAAGTCCAGGTTTAAAGGGTAATTTGAATGATATTTTATAGGCTATTGATATTGAAGATTCTCCTTTAGTTCAGGCAGACTTTATAAAATTGGATGAAGGTAAATCTAAGAATATGAAATCTACCAAAAAGCTGGATTTTGATGATGAAATTTCAGAGTTTGTGTTCAAGCCCAGAAGGCCTTTAACTAGGAAATCAAAAAAGCTGCAAGAGTTGGATACGGAGTTAGATAAAGTAGGGGAAGTTTCCAATGTTTATGAAGAGCCCATAGACCTATCATCACCAATGCCTGAAGGTGAAAAAAATAGAGTTTTCAACACTCAAAGAGAAAAGAGCAGTTATGAAGAAATTAAAGAAAATTTGAGACTAGCTAATCTTGAAATTGCTAAGCTTAAGAAGAAAGCAAGAAGACATGCTGTTGAGAAGTCAAACTTCAACAAAATAAGGGCTCTGTGGGTGGTTGAAAGAGTTTCAAAACCTGAAACAGTCAGCAGTGAAGCTTAGTACTTTACCTTGACTGTCCCTGCAATCAAAGAGGCAAGATTTATGAGAATGATAAATGTTAAATTGAGGGCTAATAACAGGAGACTGAAGAGGAAGAGTGAAGATCTTGAAATTCAATTGACAAAGTTTGAAGGTTAGCTACAACAAAGATAGCACAAGAGCAGTAAGTGACAAATCCTTAATACAGTCTTGTTTTTGGGAAGGACATCACTTTTTGAGGACATTTCAAAGTTGAATTATTTTGATTGTTAAGGTCTGTAGACATCATGGAAATCATTAAAAGGTGTAAATATTCTTAAAGTCTAAGAATTGTGAAAAAATTGTGTAAAAAAGACATGCACAACAGTTTTGTAGCGTGCTACGAAACTGTTGTAGGTGCATTTTTTAATATTTTTATAAGGGATTTGAGAGGTAAAAACACTTAGTTTCCGAATTTTGTTGCTACTGGTGGATGGAAAGGGCTCACATATGAAATTTCAGGTGTCAAAGAAAAAGAGAGTGGATGGTTAAGAGATGTTTACAAAGATACAGATTCTGTGCTACGAAAACAACTGCTATTTTCGTAGCGCAACCATATCATCTCTCTTTATACTTTTTCAAAGGCTTAATTTTTGTATAGGTGGAAAGGCATGGTTCCATGGAAATGATAACACATGTCACTTATCTCAAAAAGTCAATATTGCCAGCAAAAGGGTTCAAAGATCATCAATGAAGGTAAAAGCTAAATTACAGGAAACATGTTCCCTGTTTTGTAGGGCAGATAAGACATGAATCAACATGATTGCATAAGAAGATTAGAGGCATCATCAAGGTCAAAGATATGGAGAAAAAACTATCAGAGATATTATTTAAGTCTTACAGAAGGGTGTTTTAGACATAATAAGGAGTTTTACTCCTATTTGTATTAGGACTTCTAGAAGAGACAGTTAACTGTCAAATGTAATTAAGAGTCTGTTTTAGGAGAAGATATGTGTCAAACTTAGAAATTTGAATTCTCTTCAAGATGGATAAGGGAATCCAAGATTGTAATGATGCCTCTATAAGAGACATGAAGTCGAATTGCTAAAGGTTGGCATTTTTTCATTAGCAAGCAAACCGTGTTATTGTAGCAGACTTTGTATTTTCAGCGTAATACAGATTGGCTTTACTACTCAGGATTCACAAAGAATATTTTGGTGTTTGATCTCTCTATGGATTTCCTCATCTACCTATTTACAGTGGTATGAACATGTGTTAATTAGAATTCATTGGAAAATGCTCTAACTTCCTTCACATGTTTGTAGATTGTGTTTTAGTCACCTAAAGCTACTTTTTTTATAAACCTCATAGAGTCAGCCCTTGCTGCCCTCCGTCAGTGATCATTTCGTCTTTTGCATATTCATTATTAGGTGTCTCACTTGTTTCACTTCTTTGCATATCACTAGGATCATGCCATGAACTGACGAAGGGTTGTGTCATCTTGTGTTTCCTCATATTACACCTGCAGCGCTATTTTAAAAAAAATTTCTCAAAAAAATTATTCATAGTTATTATCATGATACATGAGGTCATTAAAATTGTCAATAAGTGTCCTAGGTCTTGGTGTCTAGGGTTTCTGAGTCATTTATACACTAGTCATCAAGCCTGCAAGGTGAGGAAAGTCTAGCACTTGTGATTTCTATTTTATTATCATCGTCATTTTCTTAAAAATACATTTCTAGTCCAAAACTCTGTTTTGGAACTAGAAATTTGTCATTATCATTTTATAATAAATTTGTAATTGTTCCGCATGAAGACATTGTAGAAGCAGACCCCTGGTCTTTCCTCTAGCTAAGACAGCCATATCCCTGCAAAAAGACAATAAAATCATCAGTATCGACCTCAGAGAAGCCAAAGCAAAGTTTGTATTTAAAAAGCCAAAGTGAAAATTACAAAAACATTTGTAATGTGGGTTTAAAGTTAGATTTGAAATGAAATCTGATTGGGAAGATATTTGTGAAGAGTATAAAGGCCAAACAAGTTCATTTGAACCGATTTCATCGCTCCCAAAACGTATTTGCAAGATTGAAAGCCGATTTTGGATTTTTGGAAGGCGTGGACAGTGTTTTAGGGCTGCGCGACCCAACTTGAGCCTGCGCGACCCCCCTGGGCTGCGCGACCCAAACAGAACGGGTTTAGCACAGTAGGTTTGCACCTGCGCGACCCACCTGGGCTGCGCGACCCAAACTGAGCCTGCGCGACCCACGCAGAGACAGCATTCCGGAATTGTGTTAGAGCGCTCAGATCGACTCCAGTTGCCTTCAAAGCAGGTTTTCTTCAATCATTTGGGGTTTGCAAACGTTTTAGTGTCATCATACATGGTTCTAATATGCTAATGAAGGTTTTATAACCCCGCTGTTATGAGATTATTGTTTTCAGGGTTAAAATGAAAATCAATGGTGTAAAAATGGGTTTGATGTCTGAAACAGTGATATGGTCAGCCTTTCATAAAACATGAAAATCAAATCTGCTCCCATACTCATAATCTCACTGTCACCATTGTTATTGTTTTGCCATGATTAAACCTTTTGAGTCACATTTCTCATGTGTGTAATGAGTCACATTGCCCCATGTTAGCATTTGCTCATGTTTTTGTTTGCCCAATGTTAGCATTGTTTCAAATGACCTATTGAAACCTTTATGGTCATAAACTCGTAGGCAAACCTATCACTGATTATACCATACTCTCCTTTGACTAGATGTGTCCAAACTTTTGAAGGTTGCCTACTCCTATTTTGTCAAAATTTCATTTGCATTCAAAACAGAGATGCTGCCTTTCAGCCCATTTGAAGCAGAGATTTTATCCATAATTTGATTCCTTGATGGTGTTTTGGCGGTGGGATATTGGTTGAGTGTTAAACATACATCATAATCTTGCTTTCACTGCATTCATATCAGTGTACACATTGCCAAAAACTTGATCAGAGATATGGTCCATTTGAAACAGAGATTTTATCCATAACTTGATTCCTTGATGGTGTTTTGGCGGTGGGATATTGATTGAATGTTAAACATACGTCCTAATCTTGCTTTCACTGCATTCATATCAGCATACACATTGCCAAAAGTTTGATCAGAGATATGTCAGAGACAGAGTCAGAATATGAGCCAGGGTCAGGCAGTGATTCGGTGGCTGAAGGTAATGTGCCACGGAGTTCCCGCAGAGAAAACAGAAGTGGTGATCATCGCGGAGAGGAGCCTACCTCTTTGGCTCGGTTGCAGGCATGTCCATTAGCTATGGATTGTTTTCGATTCTTGTCATGTTTCAGATTTTGTGAGATGGTTGTGCAAACCCGACCTCATCGTGAATTGGCACGTTTGTTTGTTCTAAATTTGCGGGGTGATCGGGTAAACCTTGCTGGGGTTGATTTCATTGTGTCGCCTTTGACTATTGCTCAAGCCACTGGCATACCTAACATAGGCGAGGAATGGAGCAAGGGTAAGCAGTTAGAGAAATTTCACTATGAGCCATATGTTAAAACTGGATATGTGGCTTACTTGAGCAGAGTTTTTCCATTCAGATTCTTGAGAGATGAGTATGCACCACTCATGAGGCTCATTATTCAGTATTTCAATTGTGAGGGCAGGTATGCTCGTCTTTTCTCATATCATGTTCGTTTGCTGATGCACTTCACAAGGGTGCGAATGATGAATATTCCTTATTTCATATACCGCAACATAGAGAAGATGGTTACATTTGTGCAGAAGAAGATGAGCCCAGCGCAGCAGTACAGGAGTATATATCATTTCGCTTTGATCAAAATCTTGGTGTCACATCAGTTGGCAGAGCAGGGCATCACTTGGGAGGATTTCATTTCTAGAGACTTTTTCAGAGTGCCACAGCAGCCTCCCGAGGCAGTTTATGATGCGGGAGAGCCTTCACACCAGCCGGACATGCTTGAGGTTGGGCATATCATTACCCCTTTGGTTCAGACATATCAGCGAGGCCACAGGGCCTTATTTGCAGCGACACGGCGGGTATTATCTCCACGTGAGGTGGAAGGGGTCCTGCCGACTTCATCGACACGGCGAGTACTATCTCCACGTGATGTGGAAAGGGTCTCGCTTTCTTCTCCAGTGCAGGTACAGGTACAAGACAGGGGCAAGAGGCCCATGCATGATGAGGGCCCATCAGGAGGCCGGGACACCGATATGACAGTCATTGATGTTGATACGGGCTCTCCTAGCTCGAAGCTGAGGGAAGTCATCCAGGAGCAAAGGGCCGAGAATGACCAGCTGAAAGACCAATTGCAGAAGGCTCAGTGGGTGATTAACTATTTGGAGCAGCGCAACAAACGGCTTGAGGATGAGCTCACATTTTATGAGGTGCGCCAAATCCGTGAGGACAGGCAGTGGAATCGAAAGAGGCCCGGTGACATGACACCAGCTGACAGAGATACTGTACTCACGCGGGTGAATATACATTTGGAGAAGCTATTGGCGAAGGCCAATCGCGACAAAGACATGCTTCGCCACATGAAAGGCCATTACTGGGCTCGCATGCATGTTTGCAAAGCGAGGATGAGGATCATGAAGAGGAGGTTGCGCAAGGCACTTCAACGGCGGAAAAGGCCTAATCCACTTCGGATTTTGGCCGAAGCTTCATTGACTGAGAAAGACACATGATGGAGGACCTCCGCTCCGAATTTGGGCAAATTCGGAGAAAATTTTGTCATTTCCAAATTTTTGGTTTAAAAAACAGGTTTTGTGGCTAGGTGGGTCGCGCGCTCATGCGCTCGCATTTTTTTGAGACACTTGCTGGAGGATATTTTTACATTTTTGGATTTGTCATGGTTAAATATGCATCCTCTGAAGTCAACTTAGCATTTTGACAAAATCTGGATGGTCAAACAGCTCAAAAACACCATAAAAAACACCTTGCTGCCACCTTTTGCACCAGCAGGAAGTACCTCTGGGAGAATGAGGTTTTGAGGGGTCAAATCAACTCCAAATTCTGAAATTCCACTTGGGTTGGAAAGTAGACATCCAGGGCTTTCCAACGAGCTATCATGAGCTCAATTTGGATGTCGGGAGCTACCTCAAAATCAGCCTGAAACATGAGCGACCCACGCAGTTCAGGAGCGACCCACCTAGAGATTTTTCTGAGTTTTCAGCTGCCAGCTCAGTATTTCGCCTATTATGGACCAGTTTTGCCTATGGATAGAATTCTTGGGTTTTTATGATGTAAATTCATGTTTGGCATGTAGCTTTGGCTTGTTTTTATCTCTTCTAGAAGATTCACTCTCAAATGAGTAAAAAATCATGTAATGGATCAGTTTCCACTCTTTTAGAGGCAAGTTGTTAGGTGCCTAGATTGTAGTTCCATGATTAGAATTGGTTGAAACTGATCCCTGAAGAGGGAATTCGACCCCTAGAGGTGGGGAAAGGTGTTAGAGTGATCTATATATTGTAATTTCTGAGGCATTCTACGGGTTGGACTCTTGGGATACTTTTGATACTATTGTACATACTTTTCATATTTTGGCTAAGGAAAGATCAGGGGTTTTGCGGCACTTGTTGGGATCCTTGTGGTGTTCTGTTCTTGATGATGTTTCTCCTTTGTTTTCTGTAAGTTTCTTCATGTTTAATGTATGCCATCGTTTCATTATGCTTCTGAACTAAGTTGAATGAGTGATTAAGGTTGAATCCATTGTTTACAGTGCTTGGCCTTTGAATTCAGTTAGTTCTATATGTTTTCTGCTGTTTGGAGAGGATCCAAGTTCTTCTTTGCCCTCTTCAGCTCCTCGTCAGTCTAATCTATCCATAAAATCCATTTCGAAGCATCAAGATCATCACCTACCTCGCCCCAGCTTGATCTCTGCAAAGGTCTGACCTTATCCCCGAACCCAAAATCTTGTTTTCCCATTACTCCAGCGAAAACTCAAAAAACCAAAAATCAAACATACCTATCTCTTTACTAGCCTAAAATCAGTTCCTATCGTAAGTCATCTCGCATTCTATTGCTTATTTTCTCGAGATTGACGGAGAGAGCCCTCTCCTGTCCTCGTAGGGCTAGCTACGAGGCTGAGCGTGGTTTGATGTAGCCTTGAGTTTTACTTCATTTCAGCCTGAGGTAGATTTGAGTGCTAACAGTACCAACTGAAGGACCCTCTACGCTCTCCAAGCTTGTCCTTCATAAAATGGTATTCAATGTAGCTTCCCTGCCTGACAAGCTCTGCAAACTCTGTGGATCTTCTACAGAATGTTCAGAAGTCCATCTACTAGTTTCTCTCATGGCAACTGAGAGAGATAGGTCAAGTTGAGGTGCCCATACCTATGTTGCCATAGGGGTGCTAGATTTTGCAATAAAATTTACCTTTAACTTACAATTTCTAATAATATCAATATTCAAAAATCTGAAGACAGTGAAAGCTAAGAAATTCATCTAAAATGCATCATTATAATCTTGGACATAGAAATCACTCATCATTGCATAGTTTCCCAAAAGGTCAACATTTTAAGGGCTTCTTTCCTAATTCAAAATCGCTGAAGATATATAAACTAACTATTTCATTTGTCCTACAATTCCAATAGTGCACATGGCAAGCTTCTCTGCAAATCTCTTTTGTTGCATATGGTAGGCCTCTGAATAGACTAAGCTTGTACTAGCATAATGCAAACATGACCTACAAGTCACCACTGTGTTTTGGTTTCTGAAAACTGCTGCATTATTGAATGACTAGTGAAGTATCAACCAGTGAACAAGTTTCAAGCTTTGGAGAAGTCACAGTATATTATAATTTTGTCTTGCAGATTGGCCTCTTGACCAATTTTTTCTAGGAATGCCTCTTATGAAAAAATGAGCTCTTTCCTAACAGGTTATGAGCCTCTTGAAAATACCAGGTTCACTAGAACATCGGAAGCAAATATCTAATGCACGCATCATGCTACCACTACAAGCCATTGCAGAAAATAGAAACCAAGGTGAAAAAGGATCTACAGCTACATTGTAGACGTGTTATAGTGACAAAATTTCTTGAATGTCTATTCTCCAAAATCCATAGCATTACCACAAATAATCATAGTTTGTATTTAACTCCAAATAATATACATTCCAATAAGAAGTTGTCAATCATAGTTTTACCTTGTGGCAATGATTTTCCTTATGCCCTGCTCTCATTTTCAGTCAAAAACTAGATTTCCTATATTGATGACGTTCCTACTGTAATATGACCAACTATCGGACAACTATCTCAGATAAAATGAGCAGTGTACCCAAATAATATCTTTGCAAGCATATCATTGTTACTCACAAGCTTGTGCCATGTGGACCACAACCTTGATTTATTGTCATTTTGAGCTTGGTACTCCTACAGTCCCAAGACAATGCTTAGAGATATTGTCAATACATAGAGATCACCATACACGTACTAACCAAAAGGGTCATACTGTGTTCCTCTAAGTCAGGATCATATTTACACTGTAGTCATCAGTGTCAAGGAGATAAATTGTCATGATACACAGTGATATTTTCATACTTTGCTGTCAAGGAAATTCTGTCAATGCACATGATATTCAAATTTATTAGCATTGAAGGTACTACTTTATTGGTGAGAGATTACAATGCACTGTAATCAAATTACTTCAACACAAGAATTTTGTCAGTCCTTGAAACGGTCAGAAATTGGAATGAAGCTTGAATGGTACACTTCAATGAGACTGTGACAGAGTGTATATATAGAACCTTCCACAAATTTCAAACGACTCTGGAAACTCCAGAAGTGAGCTTTAAGGACTGAGACTTGACAAATACTAGCCTCAGTGATTTATTTGCAAGATTTGTGCCTTTAAAAAGACATATGTTATAACCGGCCTCTTTATGAGTTTGATCACATTAGTCACCCAACCATGTCACTGTCACAGGCCAAGATGAGTTTGGATTGTTAAAACTTGTATGATTGCCACTGAATTAATACAGATTAACCTAGGATGTAGATCAAACAACAAAGAGCTGCAGATCCAATTCCATATGGCCACAGATCAAATCTTCGCAGATCCAAGAATTATCACGAGGTCACCAAAGATACATTGTGTAGAAAATCTTTAAACTGGAGAGTTATAGTTCAACATAAGTCCACTTCATTCCAGCGATTGACCAGATTCTCTTGAAACCAAGACTAGAATTTGAAAACTTTCAAACCACCAATCTCTTTTAAGGCAAATGATTTGTGATACAAAGAAATGAAGATGGTCACTAGGAGATATAGTACTTTTCCTTTTATTAGACCAATAGTGAACTTCAGATCATACTTGATCTTTAATGAGCAGCTAGCCAATATATATGTATGAGGCTTATCCTTAAATTTTCTTAAAGCCTTTGTATCAAGGCATACATCAGCTATCCAATATATATGTATGAGGCTTATCCTTAAATTGTCTTAAAGCCTTTGTATCAAGGCATACATCAGAGTTGACTATGACTAGGTTCAACAACTACTCTATTTTGTGCTTAAGGACAAATCTAGGTCTTCCATTAAATCCCTCTTATTTGGACAAATGTTATCAATTGCTGAGCCCAATCATCATAGATCCCTCTGAAGCCTTGCATTGGTAATCATCATGAGCTACCCAGATTAGAGATGAGACTTACATGAGGTAATTGCAACATCAAACTTCTAAGAAGCTTTAGGTCAAAGAAGAGAATGCGGAAGACCTTCTTCAATCAGAGAGAAGAGATATCTACCAATATATCAAATTACCGAATTCATGAAGAGGAGGGGTCATTTTATATTGAGACCATTCATTATAATATCCTTGCTTAGAGCAACCAAGGATGTCAGGGATCTGTAGTGCACATTTATTGAGGCACCTCTGCTGACAGGGTTAGAACTGTTCCAAAGTGCTATGCACTTTTTCTCCAAGTAGTTCTTCAAGATTGAAAGCTTCAAAGGATCTGTCCATCCAAGATTGCATAGGACTGCAATAATTATTGCTCATTAACTTTGAAAATTATCCTTTGCTACCACTTGGGAGTACATAATGTTCTTATGTTCTGTCCCTCATGAAATATTGTATCCATGGGATAATATAGCATGATGTTTTGGTAACTCTGTATCAGGGAACGTGAGTGATAGACACATATCAACCATTGTGGGATTAGATCCTGCTGTCTTGGGCACATAATTTCTTTTGAAAATTTTCATCCACGCCTCTATCAATCCATGCTTTGCCATTATCTATTGCATTAATTATATAACATCCAGTAGAAAATTTCCAACCCAATGGTTGTTGAGATTCTGTATTCACTGTTTTTACAGAGCTGGAAGCATTTTGAAAGAATTTGTCATGAATAGTAATTTTCCCAGTTAACACCTACACACCAAGACTATTGCTTCTAGTAGATAATTCTGTCCTTGTCTTCAAGAATTTAGAACCAATTTCCTTCACGTTGAAGACATTAATCAAATCTAAGTCTATTATAAGCACAAATATTTCACTAGCCAAGATCATGAAAATGGCATCCAATATGTCAATGGTGGATATTCAAAACTTCCAAACCATTGTTTCACTAGGATACTGACATTGTTTTAGATTGTATGAAACTGAAATTCCTTGAATGCAACAAAATTGGTAGCACCTGCCTCTCGCAATCATCAAGACAGAAATTCAAGATGGAATCGAATCTCATGATCTTTTCCATACACAGATTCTTAGGATAAAGGTTGAGAAAAGACTTAATGAGTAGTGAACTTTCAAGAATCAAACGTTGCTCCCTTAGATTTAGAGAAATGCTCAGAAACATATGCTAGTATCACTTGTAGTGGTTTTATATTAAACCCAACCTCTAGGTCTATAGTGTCACAATTTTTATCCTTTATAAATGCAGAGACAAACAACCATTCCAATGTTTTCTTCAAAGGATGTCATGCCTTCAAGATATTTTTATTGTCAAATTGGCAAGGTCTCCTATGCATATGTGGAAGTCACGGTGCTTGCAAAAGGAGGTGAACTAGAATGCATTAGTTACAAGCTTGGCATGAACCCTATATTGCTTCCTAGAGGCCAAGAGTAATATAGATAGAGTATATATTAAAGGATGTATATAAATCATTCTAAAAGGTTTTTATACTAGTCTACCTTGTTCTACTATGTTGAATATTATAAATTTTTCTTTATTTAACTATCGAGGCTAATTATTATTGTTTACATCTGTTTGCCCTTTACCAATTAAATTCTATTGAGAATTTGAACTCCAATTTCTGTGGTTGCATAATCATTGAAAATGGGTACCATAATGCATGCATATTGTAGTATAGGAATGCCATTAATGTGAAATAGCAAAAATAGATCACAAAATAGCAAGAAATGAATGAATTCAATACAATGTGTCCTTTAGTTGTGAAGAGTAGTCATTGGCATATTTTTTTGGCATTGATTTCTTTGGTATAATTGTACTGAAAATGGGAATCTCTTGTCAATATAATATAGTGGTTGGACAATGCCTAAAAGATCTCCTGCTAGTGGGGATTATATTCTTTAGAAACCAGTAAAATTGGTGTCTGAGATGAACTCTTCAGTTGTTGGCATTGTCATAGAAATTCATGCTTGTTGTTTTATACATTCAGCTGCAATGGTGCTTCCAAAGAACAGACATCAGCCTTTGATTTGTGATACAAAGAAATGAAGATGGTCACCAGGAGATATAATACTTTTCCTTTTATTAGACCAATAGTGAACTTCAGATCATACTTGATCTTTAATGAGCAGCTAGCCAATATATATGTATGAGGCTTATCCTTAAATTTTCTTAAAGCCTTTGTATCAAGGCATACATCAGCTATCCAATATATATGTATGAGGCTTATTCTTGAATTTTCTTAAATCCTTTGTATCAAGGCATACATTAGAGTTGACTATGACTAGGTTCAATAGCTACTCTGTTTTGTGCTTAAGGACAAATCTAAGTCTTCCATTAAATCCCTCTTATTTGGACAAATGTTATCGATAGTTGAGCCCAATCATCATAGATCCCTCTGAAGCCTTGCATTGGTAATCATCATGAGCTACCCAGATTAGAGATGAGACTTACATGAGGTGATTGCAACATCAACTTCTAAGAAAGCTTTAGATCCAGGAAATCAGGAAAACCTTCTTCAATCGAGAGAGGAAGAGATATCTACCAATATATCAAATTACCGAATTCATGAAGAGGAGGGGTCATTTTATATTGAGACCATTCATTATAAGATCCTTGCTCAGAGCAACCAACGATGTTAGGGATCTGTAGTGCACATTTATTGAGGCACCTCTGCTGACAGGGTTAGAACTGTTCCAAAGTGCTATGCACTTTTTCTCCAAGCAGTTTTTCAAGATTGAAAGCTTGAAAGGATCTGTCCATCCAAGATTGCATCGGACTGTAATAATTATTGCTCATTAACTTTTAAAATTATCCTGCACCACCACTTGGGGTACATTATGTTGTTATATTATTACTCATGATATTATGTCCATGGGATAATATAGCATGTTGTTTTGGTAACTCTGTATCAGGGAACGTGAGTGATAGACACATATCAACCATTGTGGGATTAGATCCTGCTGTCTTAGGCACATAATTTCTTTTGAAAATTTGCATCCACGCCTCTATCTGCCAATTTTTTTGTTCTATATGGGCTCATTTTGTACCATGCTTATCATTTTCATTATTTAAAGTTGATGTCCAACGTTGGCAACCTGCCTAATGAATCGAAATTTGAAAATATAGTTTACAGTCTATTATCTCTTCATCGATCTCCCAATTCAAGAAAGTTACAGGACTGTAGGAGAGATGGGATAGAACTAGAGGAACTGGTTTAATTATAGAGACTGCATTTTTCCAAAGGATCTTGGCATTAAAACAACACTTCAAATCCCTTTTATGTGGAATGGTGCCTATATAGTATATATACTTGGTATCTATTTTATTAATGTATGAATAGATAGAAGAATGGAAACAAAATGTAACATCTTCCTTTGCCAAATTAGCTCTATGAAAAAGAAAATTAAATCAGGAACATCAATATTGTTAAATGTTTTAGTTGTCAGAACACTAAAATATTCAATGAGCAATCTAGGAGATTGCCTTGATTGTTGCAGGTTCTTTAGGCAATACTTCCTCCTCTTTGTGATACATCAGATGTCGTTGGCACTTTTTAAATTCATAGCCTCATTGGGTCGAAACATGATTGCCTCACAAACATTTGGATCATTCACTTTGCTCATTGTGTTTGTTCTTGGAGGGCTTGTGGTATCAAGAGGTATTTGACATTATAGTATATGCAAAGATAGTTATTTACTCCAAAGAAATATACTTTATACTAATATTGAGCTTTTCAACTAGAACTCGGGTTACAAAATTGAAAAAATGGTTCCTTTTATTCATGTTTCTAGAACAGAGTACATACCTAGCTGGTGGATTTGGGCATATTGGTGCTCACTGATGTCCTATGGCCAAAACACCAGAGTGGTGAATGGATTTCTAGCTCCTAGATGGGAGAAAGTATGTGTTATCAGGTACTGATAGAGTGTCCTATAATCATAATCCCAGGAAAGAAATATTGAATATTTCCTTTCCTCTAAATATTTCATCTTTGTGCATCCTGTCAGTAACAGCTCCATTGAAACTCTTGGACGTGCTATCCTAGAATCTCATGGATTACTTGCTGAAGTTAAATTTTATTGGACTAGAATTGGAGCATTGATTGAGTTCTGTGCACTTTTCAACATTCTGTACACTGTTGCTTTAGCATGCCTCAACCATAAGTATGACATTCCACTATAAGGTTTGGTTTCCGCTACTATTTCTCTCACCTAAAATTATCTTAAGAGTGAGATATAATAAATTCTCCTCCAATTACAGCTTTAGTGAAATCACAGGCTGTCATATCTGAAGAGGTTATTGGAGAGAAGCAAGCAAAAGGAGTTGGAGAAAGAAACCAATAAAAAAAACATCGTTCTATTCAACTGACATCACAATGAAGGTCTAGTGGTAAGTCGAGCTCTCCAGAAATACTTTAGTAGTTCCCAATATTCAATCTACTACTCACAGATTAAAGTACAATGTAAATGGATATGGTGCTAATTGTAACTGATTAAAATATTTGATAGAGAATTAAATGAGAATATCTATTGCCCCAGCCGTCCCCTCACGCTCCCTCCCGTCCCCTCACGCCCCCTTCACGTCCCCTCCCGTCCCCTCATGCCCCCTTGACCCCTCCAGATGGAGAAACGTCCCCCTCGACGTCCCCTCCAAATTTTCGAAAATTGGGAGTGTCAGGAAACGTCCCCTAGAAGTCCCCAAGACCCCGAATCGCGGGGGGGCGAGGATTCTAGACCCCTTGGGGGGGGGGGGGGGACGAGTCCCCGTGTAACACTGATTTTTAGTCTCTGAGTTTTTCACTGCATCACATTCACTCAAATTAGCAATGACAGATTACGAAACTAAAGACATTGTAGAGCTAAAATTCATGTTCCAACAGAGTTCTACTATGCTTGGGTGTTAGATATGTAGATCAAATAATTAAGACTTGTAATAGCTCACCTTGTGGAAAGGTAAAGGTTCTATTGAAGTAGAAACTTTTTTAGTCTGATTTTTTCAGTGCATCACTTTCACTCAAATTAGCAATGACAGATTTGTCAAACTTCTTAGAATATGTCAATAATGAAACATTCAGATCCTGGACATTTTCAAGAGTAAAAATATCAGTGCCAAGTGATTTCCTAATTTGTGATCTACTATTATGATAGTGAGTGGCTTGTTCACATGCCTTTTCAACTTGTAAGTTGGCAAGAAGAAAAACATGCAGTGTCTGTGTTACCACTTCCTCATAACCTGGGTAATTAGAAGTACATGTTATTACACAGAATGCACTTCCAACAGACAAATGTTTTTCAAGTGATGTTTTTCATTTGTGTGGAGAAGAATGGCCACCTTTTAATTCACGTGCTTTTATTGCAGATAACGCTTTTTTTGGTGCACAATTAGCTTTACTTGACTCAGTAATGTCTTTATTGTATAATATAGTACTCACTGAAGTTGTCTTGAGGGAAACAATGTAGCCTTGAAATATCCTCTGGTTCTTGAACTTCAGAGGCCATAAATCGAGTTGTTACATTGCCCATGTAAATTATCTCAGCTTTCTCCATATAAGAAGCTAGTTTATGGTTACATGTATGTGCCATATTTTCACTAGTCCATGGTAACATAGAAGACTCCTCTTCTCTCTGACTCAAGGTTGTTGATGACAACTTTGTAACACTTACCTAGGCATACTTAGGAGTTTTTTTTTTTTCCAAACACACTCATTATCGTTCACCATTTCCACATCTCTGACTGCAAACTCCTCTTCCATGACATTTTTATAAACACATCCTGAATCTTTCAACAACTAATTATTTTCATTGTGCCTGTTAACTAGAATTTTGGTCAGAGATTTTCATTTGGTAAGCACATGAGCAGTATAAATTGAGAGTTTAGAAGCATTTGCATAGATTCTGGAGTTGTTGCTTCTGACCATACATTTAAAGGTCTCAAATTGCTTGATTTATATATATTTGCACCCATTTAAAGGTCTCAAATTTCTTGATTTAAAGGTCTCCTCCTCATATGATGTGTACTATTTTGAATATTCTATTCTTTGCATATCAAACATTATAAAGCCTCTTGCACACTGTTCTCATCTCTTTTATTTGAACATAATTCCGATAATCATTGCATTCATGAAGAAAGGATATATTCATGTGAAACCTTGTCCAGCTGCTTCTCTTGGCTAATGCCATCACCTACATCCCATAGAGAATCCGACAATTGAATGTCGACTTGACCAAAGGCATTGCTTACTTCCTGCTGAGACTGAACAAGAGAATCAAAATCTCTCCTTCCAGGGGTCATTACTCTGTGCTTTGAACTTGAAGTTTGCCTCTTTTCCCTTCTCTTCTATCCTGAGACTCCAAAAACTTGTTGTAGCCCATCCTTTCTGTCTCCTCTGCCCACTGAAATTTCAAAAGCACTTCATCCTCGCCCTTATATGCTCCTTCAATTTGAAATCCAAAATCATCATTTCCACTATTCTTGTTTTCCGTATTTACTTCTGTTGAATCTGTATTTTGTGCTAGGTTAGGAGTATATTGTTTTAAATTATTCACTTCAGAACAGAGACCAATCATAAGAATATTCTTATTTTGTGCAGGCCTGCAATCCATGACTGAGGCGGAATTGACAGCAAACAATAAACCACATTGCTCAGAGGCATTCAACAAAATTGGCAGATCTTTGGTGTTTTTTCTCAAATTCACTCGACTGTTCAGACGCTGGCTGATTCTTCTTACCTGTATTTTCAAACCCATCTCCCAAAATATATAGCCATCTAGAAGGTAATGACTCTTTGAGCCCTTTGAAAATACACCACATAGTAATCGCTGCCCAATTGTTTGAGCTTCTTATCAACTCACCAATGTCTGGTCCAAACAAGTTTCCTTCAAGGATCAAATTAATTTCCTCTTTTCAAATAGAGTTTAGAAGAATTTGCACAGATTCTAGAGTTGTTTCTTCTGACCATACATTTAAAGGTCTCAAATTGCTTGATTTATATGTATTTGCACCCATTTGAACTGAAAGCTATATTGTGCAAAGTTGTTTCAAGCTCAAAAGTATTATCCTGCCTATAGAAGCTTGAACCCCAATAATCCTTGCAGTGGCCACTTTCACCAAGTAGAATATGTGCTTCATCAACATCATCAGATCTCAAACCTCAATTTCCCTTCCAAGTTTTTCTCTATAACAATTTTTGTGAGTCCTGCTTGCCGGACACCAGTTACAAACTTTCTTTCACTTGAAAATTCACAACAATTGAATTTAAATTAGCCTCACATGGGTTGTATTTCATTTTTAGTATATTTCGCTTGATTATTTCTTTATACAATCTCCCCACTTCTCTTATCCATGTTCTGGCATTCCTTTGCACCTCTTGGTGCAATTGCTAGTTATAAGAATATTTAAGATTCTAGATCTATCGATTTGAGATGGATATTGCAATATAAATCTGAAGGATTCATGAGATTACTTCATGTTTGATCAGATTTTTTTAATGATAAATGTTATCTTGCAGGAAAATTTCAAAATTTGAAGTCATATTAATTCGGTACATTGATGCAAATTCATACGCTGATGCTATCTTTTACTCTTAAAATGTGGGAACAAAAGATTATAACTTAACGGGGAGGTAGCACCTTCATTAAGAACTGATTATTTTATTAAACCTATCATTAAGGAGTGGAAAGATGGAACCTTAAAAAGTTTTCTTTAGATGTTTCTTCCCACGTCAGTCTTGTTGTCGAGTATGAACTTCATCCATGCTTTTTGTTGAAGTTTTATCAAATTTTATCTCTTTATGATCATGTTTTATCCATGTCGGTTGACATCAGAACAATTTTTAGCATGCAAGTAAACTTTGACAAAGCAACCCTTGAGTCATCTTGAAGTCAAAGTATTTATGCATATACATCAAAAAATGTTACGACATGCTAGTGAAAAGTTGGAAACTACTAATTAACTATTGTCTGTTTTCTTTTCGTTTCTTTTTTTAATCACGAGAATCGATAATTAACTACTGTCATTTTTTTGTTTGTTTGTTTTCAGTATTAGGAGAATTTCTTTCTTTTTCCTTTATTTTTTATTTTTTGGGTATTAGGAGAATTCCTAAACTTACTTCCTGTCTCTGAGGAGGCCCAGGGTCATGTCTGAGGGACTGACCCTATACTCCTAAACCTAATGCATTATGCAACTGCCCACAGACACACCGGGTGTGTTAACTGAGTTTCAAACCTAGGTGGGGCCTCAATATTGCTCAGCAAAAACTTTCTTCCTTGGACTAATCTGGGGGAGGTCTAGGATCAACCTTTGTGGCTGCCTTATAACACCAAGAGTATATCCAACAACTTGTAAGCCAGATATAAGCCAGATATACCAGATATTATGATTTAGCAAGAGCCTTATAACACTAAGAGTATATCCAGCAACCTGTAAGCCAGATATAAGCTAGATATACCAGATCTTATGATTTAGCAAGAGCGGAGACTCTAGGAAATGGGGAGTCTATTCCTTGAGGCGAGATCATAGTAGGCCATATACTCAA